>JAFFSR010000246.1:707500-1121076 GCA_017163975.1 Anastatus disparis | reverse complement strand
AATATGCATTTTTAATGTATTATTTTAATAAAAGTTCGCAGAAAAACGTTCTCGACGTCGCTGATTCTTGGAATTGAACTGAATGAACTGCCTGCTTTCGTTAATATCGCTATCCTTTTCTTACATATACTATGCTGGATATGCATTAACCTTCAGAACCAATGTACATTACAATGTACATTGACATTTTTTGGTTTTGAAATTGTACAAAAAGTGGCTTCAAATTTTGCAAAAAAAAATATGTATTAGATTGAAGTGGACTGTTTCCGATCTCAAACTGAGGGCCTGGTTATTATATCTTTGATAGAAACTGTGAAAACTTGGAAAGAAAAAAAAAAATTTTTATCGCAAAATTGCTTAATGAATGAACACTTATCATCGCTAAATGGTTATCAGAACTTTCATGATGAAATAATAATTCCGTTCTGAAAAGGGTTAACCAATAACGAGGACTCAATACATGTATATTATGAAAGAAAAGGAGAGAGCGAGAGAGAGATATAGTTACAAGAATTTCAGCGTGATAAAATTTTTTTTCTTTTGCTTTCTCATAGAGAAGCATTGCATCGATAAAAAATTTTTTCTATTTTTCATTAATTTGTACATATTTGAACTCAGTGAGTCGAAAAAGTGGTTTCAGAAAATGTCTGTAATGCATGTGTGTGTGTGTGTGTGGATGTATGAATTCAGTTAGAAAACTGTATCTCGAGAACTACTTGATGGATTTGCTTTAATTTTGCATGAAATTCAGTTTTGGTGACGAACTTGCTGGTAAGCTATGATGATTGGTTCTTCTAACGTAGTTTTCATTTTAAAGTTTAAAAAAAAAAAAAAAAATTCGATTTTTCGTTTTTTGGTTTTTTTTTGTTTACTACTCGATGAATTTGCTTCAAAATTTGCACGGAATTCATTTGTGATTGCTCGGATAAAATAAATTTTTAAAACTGATTGTCTTAGCTTAGTTTTAATTTTAGAGCATTTTAAAATTTAAAAAAATGTTTCAATTAATTAAGCCAATAAAGTCTAAAAACTACTCGATGGATTTACTTCAAATTTTCCATACAATTCAATTTTTTGATGAACTGGTGTGGAAGCTATTGAGAATTGGTTTTTTAGCGTAGTTTTTTTTTTAGAATCATTTTAAGAATTTTAAAAATTTCTGATTTTTCATTTTTTTGTATTTTACGTAAACTACTCGAAGAATTTGTTCGAAAATTTGCATGGAACTTAATTTCGACTGCCAAAAGTATAAAAATTTTTTAAACTAATTTTCTTAGTGCACTTTTAATTTTAGAGCATTTTAAATTTTTTAAAAAATTTTTATTTTTAATTTTTTTTTATATTACGAAAACCATTTTGATAGGATTTGCTCTAAAATTTGTATGCAATTAATTTTCTACTGTCTGAAGAAAACAAACTTTGGATAACTAATTTTCTCAGCGCAGTTTCAATTTTAGAGCACTTTGAAAATTTCAAAAATTTTTATTTTTCATTTATTTTCTTTTTTAGCGTTAACCATACTACAAATTTTCTCAAAATTTTTATACAATTAATTTGCTATTGTCTGAAAAAAACAAGCTTTTGAAAACTAATTTTCTTAGCGTGGTTACAATTTTAGAGAATTTTAAAGATTTAAAAAAATTTTGATTCTTCTTTTCTTATTTTTTTATTCTACGTAAAGTACTCGATAGATTTGTTCTAAAATTTGCAGGGAAATTATTTGCGACTGCCAAGAGAAGGGAAATTTTCAAAAATTGATTTTCATAGCGTAGTTTTAATTTTAGAGCATTTTGGGGTAAAATTTTGAAAAAGAAATTTTGAAAAGAAATATGTTATTTATTTAACCAGTTAGATCTCGAAAATTACTCGACGGATTTGCTTCAAATTTGTATATACCATCAATGTTTTTTGTATAACTAGGCGGGAAGCTATTGAAAATTTGTATTCATAGTGTATTTTTTTTATAAAGCTATTTTAAGAATTTAAAAAATTTTCGATTTTAATTTTTTTTGTATTTTACTTAAGTTACTTGATGAATTTGTTTGAGATCTTTACGGGAATAATTTGCATCTGCCAAAAAGAAGGATAACTTTTATAAACCGATCTTCTTAGCGTAGTTTTCATTTTAGAAAATTTTAAAAATTTTCTCAAAATTTTCATATTTCAGTTTTTTCAATTTTACGTAAAGTACTCCATAGATTTGCTCTGAAATTTGTATACAAGTTATTTGCTACTGTCTTTATAAACCAAGTTTTAAAAAAAAATTTTCTCAGTGTAGCTTTTTATCAATTATTCAATTTTATACTTATTTCATAAAAATTTTTATTTTTATCTTCTTACTTAGCGTGGTTACGATTAAAAATTTCGTTGTCATCGTTCTTTTAAAGTACAAATTTAATTATAAATATTAATGTTAGACAATTTTTTTATATTAAAATCACATTTAAATGAATATAAAAAAAATAATGAAACTCAAAGAGCTCTATGAGAAAGCATTCCGCCAAAGCACTTGACAGCGTTTTTAGATAGTATTTTTCAATTATAATTTTTATAGTTTATCTTCGTTTTATATTTTGTTGTATTTTTGTTTAATTTTTGTATTATATTTTAACAATTATTAGTTGTTTTATAATCGAATTTTTTATTCTATTTTATCAAAACTTTTTTTTTTTTTTAAATAATATTTTTTAATTATAATTTTCATAGTTTAGCTTTATTTTATATTTTATTATATTTTCGTTTAATTTTAATGTTATATTTTAACAGTTATTAGTGGTTTTTATAATCGAATTTTTTATAATTGTATCTTATTGTATTTTAAGAATTATTAGTTATTTATTGTTAATAATTGAATTTTTCAATAAATTTTTTTATATTTTAAGAATTATTAATTATTTTGCTTTCTCATAGATAAAGCATTGTATCGGTAAAAAAAAATTTTTTTCTATTTTTTCATTAATTTGTACATATTTAGACTCAGGAGTCGAAAAAATGGTTTCCAGAAAATGTCTGTATGTATGTGTGTGTGTGTGTGTGTATGTATTCAGTACACCAATAACATCTCGAGAACTACTCGATGGATTAACTTCAAATTTTGCATGCAATTTATTTTTTTTGTCTAACTGGGGGAAGCTATTGAAAATTGATCTTCTTAGCTTAATTTTTTTTTAGAGCCATTTTAAGAATTCGAAAAAAATTTTAATTTTTCATTTTTTTGATATTTTACGTAAACTACTCGAAGAATTTTCTTGAAAATTTGTATAAACATTATTTTCGACTGCCAAAAGAAGAAAAACTTTTACCAACTGATTTTCTTAGCACACTTTTAATTTTAGAGCATTTTGAAAATTTTGAAAAAAAATTTTTTTTTTTCATTTATTTTCTATTTTACGACAACCATTCGATAGATTTGCTTCTAAATTTGTATGCAAGTTATTCGCTATAGTCTAAAGAAAACAAGCTTTGGAACACTTATTGTTTTTAAACATAAACACTTAGAATTTCACTTATTTTTTGATATTTTACGTAAACTACTCGATGAAGTAGCTTAAAATTATGTATAGAAGTTATTTACGATTGCCTTAATAAAATGAACTTTTGAAAACTGGTTTTCTTAGCGTAGTTGTAACGTTAAAGCGTTTTGAAAATTTTAAAACAATGTTTATTTTTCAATTATTTGGTATTTTTGTAAACTATTCGATGAAAATGTTCCAAAATTTGTATGCAAGTTATTGGTTATAGTGTTAAGAAGACAAGCTTGGGAAAATTAATTTTATAAACGCAATTTTAATTTTAGAGCATCATAAAATCACATTATGCAAATGGCAAAAGTGAGAAAGAGTAAAATTCATATAGTTTTCGTAGGTATTAAGACAGCCTTCAATACACAGGATGGGGACATTTATATTAAAATCGTATTTAAAAAAATAAAATCAAAATACTCTAACTCAATGCGCTCTATGAAAGCATTGCGCCAAAGCACTTGGCAGCGTTTTTTTATATGTGGGGGGCTCCGCCCCAGCTTCTGCTTAACGGCCTTTGGGCAAAAAATAGTATATGCAGTCACGGCCACAAACGTATCATTCTTGCTCGTGCAGCCAGAGCGGCCTCGCTACGCTCGGCCCTCAGCATGCACACGCCAACAATTATACGTTTTGCGGCCTTGACGGATAATATACTATTTTTTAATTTTTTAATTATTTGAATTTTCATGAATGTTTGACACTTATATGGATTCTACTATAATTTTGAATATCTCTATAAAATTTCAAGTGAATCCAATGAAAACTCATGAAGAAATCTTGCAGTAAAGGGTTTTTGTTTCAGACTTTCAACAAGCACCACCACTTCCATTTTCAAGATATAGAAAATGTTTCAAACCAAAAAATGTTTGGAATTAAATGTTTTTTATATAAAATTAGTTATTTTTAAACATCAGCAATTTATATCAATATATCTCAGCAATATATTTCAGCTTATAATAGTATCTGGCCCTCTTAAGGGATGTAAAACGGACACTACACCTGTACTCATGAATTTGGCCTATCTTTTCATCATATTGCAAAACTTGAGGAAAAAAATGCTTTAGTTTGTAGTATTTAACATGAAGATTATTCAGTTAAATTTTCATATAAATTCATTTATTAGTTTATCAGAATTTTGGGTTCCAATGTTACATTTTAAAATTTTCAGATTTTGTATAAGAAATCTAAAATTCTGAGAAACTAATGAATGAATTTATTTAAAATTTTATTGAATAATCTTCATGGTAAATACTACAAGCTAAAGCATTTATTTTATTAAAATTTTGCAATAAAATAAAAAAAGATAGTAAATATTTGAGTACAGGTGTAGTATCCATTTTACATCTCCTTAAGTGGTATCCACCACATCAGGGATGCATAGCTCAAGTGGCAGACAATGTCCGAGACTCAGGTTTTACCTGAACACTACTGAAGGGCATGAATGATTTTATGATCGAAGAATGCAGTGTGAGGAACTAAGACTTAATACATTTGGAAATTTGAAATGATTTATCATCAAAATGAAAACATCGTATTGACATTAGGTATGTATTATCTATTCTCAAAATGTATTCAGAAAACAAAAATATAAAAGATATAAGGAGATTACATAGATATTATTTCTTGAATTAGTTTCAATGTTTTATTCAATATTTTAATATTTCAATAATCATGTGCAATTCTTAAATATCACAAATCAAATTATTTATTACACTGAAAAAAAATTAGAAGCTTTTGCTTCGTACTTAAGTAGATTTTGCTTGGTAAACTTAGATAATGCACTGTTATAAATTTCTTTAGTTTTATTTGATATTCAAGACATAGATTAAAATTTTTATTGTTGAATTAAAAGCGATAATATCAAAGGCTGATTCCAGTTCAAATCGAACAGTCAGTAGATACTCAAGTCACCAATCACTGCGCTTATAGAGTATGTTATTCTACTCTGAAAATAAGGAGATACGTATTTTTATTTTGCTGAAATATCAAAATTACACAAGATGTGCACATTTGAAAATTGCATCCAAAAACTAAATGTTAAAACTGAAAATGTTGAAAATAACTTCTGATGACTATATATAACTAGCATTTACCCAATTTTTAATCAATTTTGATAAACTTTGTTTTGTTTTATTTCGTTTTGAGTCCTCTTTAATTTTTTCTAATAGTTGAAAAAAAATAAAAAATACAAAATGACCAAAATATATGAATTTAATTAAAAAATGCACTTTTTATGCCAACACATTTTTTCGCTGGATTTTTTGTTTTGCTGATAAAGTACCAAATTACCTATCTAATGTAAACGCTACGATCCCTGTTTTTTGGTTTAGAGCGAAAAAAATCAAAAATTTTATTGATGAAAAATGCTTGTATATACGTTTGGAAATCTTCAGCAGTTTACATTCAGACGCTGCCACACGCTTTACTAATCATTTGTATACAAGTGTGTGTATGTATATACCATCAATAGTCATATATATATATATATATATATATATATATATATATATATATATATATATATATATATATATATATATATATATATTTATATATACATTTATATATGGGACATTTCACACCAACTGGAAGAGCAAAAAAATAAAAATCAAAAGGCATAACCGCAAACTCGAAGCGACCTTTGCCAGTGCCTGTAAATGCAGTGGTGGCGCAGCTCTTCGGGGTTAACGGAACTTTAAAGTAACCGTTTTTAAATCAACAGTGGACAAATACTTTGCGTCTCTTAAACGATCCGAAATTGCATTAATTTGAGGAAGCGGATGGTATCTTTTTAACCGACTTCAAAAAGGAGGAGGTTCTCAATGCCTGTTACCTCATAACTCCGTCATTTCTTAGCCGATTCAGAAAAAACTTTTTGTATCTGATAGAGAATGTCTGCAGGAAGGTCCCATACGTGTCCTATAATTATTGGGCCAATATTCGGTTTGTATGACCCAATTATCAAATTAAGAAAAAAACCGGGTGTTTTGTTTTCTCATTTACCTCCCTTACACTTCGCCTACTCTCTCTCATTCTCTCTCTCTCTCTCTCTCTCTCTCTCTCTCTCTCTCTCTCTCTCTCTCTCTCTCTCTCTCTCTCTCTCTCTCTCTCTCTCTCTCTCTCTCTCTCTCTCTCTCTCTCTCTCTCTCTCTCTCTCTCTCTCTCTCTCTCTCTCTCTCTCTCTCTCTCTCTCTCTCTCTCTCTCTCTCTCTCTCTCTCTCTCTCTCTCTCTCTCTTACCTGAGCTTGAATATGTATACATGCACACATAACGACACTGTGCTGTTGAGCCTTCTTTCTTTCCTGCTATATATTGCTTGGTGGTGTACTAATGCATGCGTTATGAATTAATAATGAAAGTTTAATGTAATTAGTGGGTCTACCTATATTTGCGTTTTTAGTAAGGGGATTCACTAGAAGATAGAAAATAAAAATTTTTAACAAAAACAAACAATTTAAAAAATTTTTAATAAATAAAACCGACTTTAAAAGTATCGAATAAGAACAAAATGTTTTACAAAAAATAAGATTTTAAAAACATTGCACTAAAAATGACAAATAAAAAATTTTTAACAAAAAAAAAACCGACTTCAAAAATGCACTAAAAAGTCACAAATAATTTATTATCTTTAGAAATCATACAAATAATTGGTAAAATACAATTTTAGAAGTCGGCGTCTAGTTCTAAATCTGTGGTGCGTAAGCAGAACGACTTAGTCCATTTTTTCAAAAATAACGTTCACATTCATTGTTCAAAAATAACGTTTAAATTTATTGTTAAAAAATAACGTTTAAATTCATTAAGGAATTAGACGCCGACTTCTAAAATTGTATTTTACCAATTATTTGTATGATTTCCAAAGATAATAAATTATTTGTTACTTTTCAGTGCATTTTTTGAAGTCGGTTTTTTTTTGTTAAAAATTTTTTTTCTATTTGCGTTTAACTTGCAGAAGTCAATGCAAAAACGGGGTTTACCATCCTTTTTTTTAACAAGAACCACTGGCAAACTCCAGGGACTATGTGACAAACACGATACCTTCTTTCAACATTTTGTCTACTTTCTGATTGATGATCGTTTGAATGACTGAGCTGCGTGGTCTGTAACACTGCTTAATGGGCGAAGACTTCAGCAACAATCTCATGTTCTATAAGAGGAGTTCGACCGCTGACGTTATTAAACTTGGCCAATTCTACTTCTAAGTATTCATTCAGGAGGGCTTCTTCTATCGGAGAAACAGAGTTCAAACTGGAATTCGTGTTGGTGAAATGAATTTGATTGCATTACAGACCGGAAGGATAGTGAACAGGTTGAATATTTTGTCCTTCTCACGAGATTTTAATTTCAAGGTTATTCAACAGGTCCATCCTGAGCAACAGGTCGAAACATAAATTACTTAAAATCGAAAAATTATGTTTAAAACGACGGTTCCTGTAAAAAAAAAATTTACAAATAGATTAAGTCGATTGACTTTCGGAGCTATCTGCTGAACCAATAATACGATATACTTTTTTTTTATAGTCCAACTGGATTTTAAACAGTGGTTTATGATTTCCTGCTTTGCTAAACAAGTGATCAGGCCTGGATTTATTAGAATCTTTAAGAATTTATTGCCCACATGAAAATAAAATATAGGTTTTCTTTCGATTATTGAGAGTGACTAGAGCGTGGGGTCGGACAGTTTGTCACTTCCAGCCGACCCGCTCTGAGTTTTCCATCCCTCTGCAGTGGCAATTTTTCGTCATTACATTATCCTTCCCGCAAAAAGAGCAGAAGATCTTACCCGAGTTGATACAATCGAAACGATAGTGTCCTTTCTCCTTGCACTTCCAGTAATTTCGTGAGCGCAAATAACGCTGCGTGATGAATGCTGCCGTGTTCGAACGCTTTGGCATAGCGGGTGACTGCGTGTCTTTTATCTCGAGTCTTACTTCTCCAATTTCTTGAACGCGTTGAATTAATTGCTTAACGGAAGTAAAATCTGACCTATATATGTGGAGGAGTAAAACGGGTCGCACATTACTTTTAGATGTTTCCTAGTTATTATTGATCCGTTACGCTACCACGCCACCGCATTGAAGTAGCCAGAGAGGTTACGTATTTCCGGATATCTTCATTGTTACTTTGCTTACGGTCGATAATCACACGATCGAGATTTCCGAAGTTCACAAGGCGACAGGTAATAATCTTTTAAATAGGTGACTAATTGTTAGAATGAATTGATTTGAGCCGAGCAGTTTCTATACCATAGGTGTGCGTCGCCCCGCAGCAACTCCGAAATTCCGTGTGAAAATTTTGCGTTGGATATTTCATAGGCGGTCTTTGAGTCTTAAATTCTTTCTTGAAAAGTGTACACGTCTCGACTGTCAAAGTGACTGTTGTATTTCCTCATTTAATTTATGATGCGAGCAGTATCGTTCGAAATCTGCACGATGAACGGTAGATTGCTAAATGAGTTTTTAGCACGAGAAGGAGTTGGATTAACTTTTAGAGAGAATGAGTTGGTAGAGTCTATTTACAAGGATATCGCCGTTTAAAGTCATGGATAACAAACGATCTGCGGTTTTATCGACTCCTTCGTCGTAATTAAATGGATCTTAAGAATAGGCCGGAGCAGTTTTGATTACTGACCGAGAAGTGATAATGTTATTTTATCATAAATGAAATAATTATACTGTTTTAAAAAGAAATTGTCATCGAGCGCAATTTTTTACACGTACATGATTGTATGATAGATGTTTTTTTCATAAAATTCACCATATTTCAAACAAAAGTAAGTAACAGTATTTAGGGTTTAATAAACAGCTAAATTGATCAATTTTTAATTTTTAAAATTTTCTTACATTGTTTTTGGCGAGCGCAATAGAGAAATGAATTTCGTGAATGTATTTAAAATTTTAATGCATTCCATTACGTATAGTAGTAGAAAATTAAACAACGGGGTTTCGAATCTCGTAAAAACGGGTTTTCGAACTCTAGTAAAAACATACACAGAAAAAAGTATGCAGGCTCGTAGACACTGCAATCTGAGATACGCATCGTTAGGTGGCGTTCATGCAGCGTCTTACTACACGGAGAAAGTTTTGCCTCAATAAAGATGATGCGCGTCGCACTAAAAAAAGTGATGCCTTTTGCACCGTGAATCACGAATAATGCTTCGCATTTCATAATTCATGCATCACTTTTTGTAGTGCATAAGCGCCGAAACGCAATGCGCGAGGAGGCGGCGCACTGTATTTCGTCGCCTACGGTGGCGCAGCATCGAAAAACTTGATGCATGTTCGATATTTATCGTGCATGCGAGCCACTTTGTGGAGCATTTTAAAAACGCACTATCTTTTATGATGTGAAACTTTCTCGGTGTAGGTTCTGAATGGTTGTAGTTACTGCTTCAAAACACTCGCACCCCGTTTTGAGGTGCATGCATAGTTTCGCGCCATGCGCAAAGCATCAAAGGAATATGCACGCATGCCACCTGACAATGCTAATAACACAGTGTGCAACGTTTTTCGATGGCAGTGTCTACGGGATTAAATAATTTTTTCCGTGTACAATATGTATTATAGCTAAATCCCAGCTGATGAACAAAACAATAATCTAACATCAATAATGTTGTAATATAAATATGTTTCAATCATGAGCAATGAAGATTTTCAAGTTACCATTTTTATCTTAACGCTTACGCCGTCGTTATAATATTTGAATAAATAACACAAAACTCAATTAAACAATGACAGCGAATCCGGTCTATACTAAATATAAATTTTATAATATTTAATATTTCAATCCTCCACCAGTGATCATATATTTAGAATTATATGCTGTAACTTGGATCACTAATGTTCATTTTATGTTTTCTCAAGGGTCTAAAATCAAATTAATTTAATAATAATTTAGGGGCAATTGCTGTACCTTGGGCCGCTAATGTTAAGTTTATGTTTTCTTAAAGTTCTAAAATTAAAATTACACTAAGAAAACCAATTTTTAATAGCTTTCGACCAGTCAAATAAAAAAATTAATTGTGTCGAAAATTGGATGCAAATCCATCCAGTACTTTTCAAAATCTAACTAACAAAATAAATACAATCATTTTTTCGAAAATTCACAATATTCTAAAATTAAAACTTCGCTAAGAAAATCATTTTTGAAATGTTTCTTCTATTCTAGCGATCGCAAATGATTTCTATGAAAATTTTTAATTAAATTAATAGTGTAGTTTACATAAAATATTTAAAAAATGAAAAATATAGAATCGAAAAAATTTTTTAATGGCTATTTCATTGAAAGTACATTAAGTAAACCAATTTTCAATAGCGTCCGGATTAGTTAATCAAAACAATAAATAATGTGTAAAATTTGAAGCGAATCCATCGAGTAACTTTTAAGATCCAAGTAGCTAAATAAATACAAACACTTTCTTAGAAAATTTCAAATTGCTCTTAAATGAAAACTACACCAAGAAAATCAATTTCAAAAGTTTATTTTATTTCGGGGTTCGAAAATTAATTCCATGCAAATTCTTAAGCTGATTTATCGGGTAGTATACAAAAAATACCAACAAAATTAAAAATCGAAATTTTTTTTTTATAAATGACTAAGATAAAAATTAATCAAAGAAAACCAATTCTCAATGGCTTCCTACAAAGTTCGACAAAAAAATAAATTCCATGTAAATTTGAAGCTGATCCATCGAGTAGTTTTCGAGATCCAATTAAAACATTTTTTCAAAAATTTAAAATGTTCTAAGCTTAAAACTGCTCATGAGAAAATCAGTTTTCAAAAGTTCTTTTATTTCAACAATCGAAAATAATTTTTATAGAAGTTTTTAAGCAAATTCATCGAGTAGTTTACATAAAATATCAAAAAAATAAAAAATAAAAAATTTAATAAAATTTGTTAAATGGATATTTTATTATAACAACGCTGAAAAACCAATTTCTAATAGCTTCCGCAATGGTTGGATGAGAAAATTAATTGTATGAAAAATTTAAAGCTAGTCCATCGAGTACCTTTCGAGATCTAAGTGGCTAAATCAATACAAACATTTTTTCAAAAATTTTAAAATGCGCTAAAATTGGAGCTAAGGAAATCAATTTCCAAAAGTTTATTTCATTTCGGAGCTCAAAAATTATTTTTATGCAAATTTTTAAGTTGATTCATCAGGTAGTTTACAAAAAACACCATAAAAATGAAAAGTCAAAAATTCTTTTTCTTTATAAATCACTCTAAAATTAAAACTATTATAAGAAAACCAATTCTCAATATGAAATTCTCCATAAATTTCCCTCAGCTAGACAAAAAAATTAATTCAATGCAAAAGGGTACCCCCATTAAAATAGTCAAAATTACCTGACCCTGAAATTTTTGTTTGTCCTAGTAACTTTTTTTTAGATTTATTGTCTTTGATTTTCTTAGCACAATTTTAATTATAGAACATTGTGAATTTTTAAATAAAATATTTCAATTAGATTTCAAAAACTACTCAATGGATCTGCTTCAAATTTTACATAGTTTTTATTTGTTTGTCTAACATGGCGGTAAACTGCTGAGAATTGGTTTACTTAGCGTAGTTTTATTCTTAGAGTCATTTAAAAGAAAACAAAAATTTCGATTTTTCATTTTTTTGGCGTCTTTTGTAAACTTTACGATGAATCTGCTTAAAAATTTGCATGGAAATAATTTTCGATCCCAAAAATAAAATTAACTTCTGATAATTGATTTTCTTGGCGTAATTTTAATTTTAGAGCATTTTGAAATTTTGGAAAAAAGTGTTTGTATATATTTAGACACTTGGATCTTAAAAGCTACTCAATGGATTCGCTTCAAATTTTCCATACATTTAATTTTTTTAATTAGCTAGTGCAGAAGCTATTAAAAATTGGTTTACTTAGCATAATTTTAATGAAATAGCAATTATAAAAATTTTTTTTTGATTTTAGATTTTTCATTTTTTTTTTATATTTTATATAGACTACTGTTAACCGTTAGAACTGTATTTATTAATTTGTAAAGTTTAATTTATTTTTGTAATTTAGGAAGTTGGTTCTTTAGGATAGGTATCCAAGAATAAAAGAATATTTATATATATATATATATATATATATATATATATATATATATATATATATGTTAAATTGAACTTATCTTTATTTCTCCTTCTTAACCTTTAGTACAATAATTTTAGGCAAAGCGTAGCCTTAGACGGTAAGTATGAAATTAAGCTTGCGAGCTGAAGACTCTTGAGTTTTGATACTATGGGTAAAAGACAGTTGCATTCTTTCGTATGTATGATATTATTGATACTTTTATAATTTCGGGAAAAAGATTGATTGAATTTTGCATGTGATGCAGTTTAGAGTTCGATCGCCTCTTGTGCGTCGCATTCTTGTGTGTCGCGTTCTCACGAATGTATAACGTTATTCTTTGCTATCGCAGTCTCAAGGTAGAAGACTTGACATATGATGCGTACGGAGTTCAATCACCCTTGAGTGAAATGTGCAAGATGAATATAAGTATAAATGTGTTATAAATGTTTGTCTTTGTTCACACGCCCTTCCTTAAAATTTTCGTCCCGAAAAATTATAGTGAATTGTCATATAATGGAGGAATCAGGTGAGTTTTGGATGCATAAGAAGAGGATACTGAAGGTTGTATTGAGGAAACGTTTGCAGCGGTAGTAATGTTGGCATAATGGTTGTAAGTTACTGTAGGTTCGAGTCGTTTAGTGTGACAACAGCAAAAATTATTTAATCTTGCCCAAAGATAAGAACTGATTATTATTATTACTTTGTATATGTTTAACTTATACCCGATAAAAGCAGCAATGATAGAGAGAGCTACGTATCCCGAATAATGAAGATAGTCTATCGCAGTTGAAATAAAAGAATGGTTTCGTCTTTGTAAAGTTAGTCTTTTAATTTCGTCTTGTATTTGTTCTAGGTTATAAACATGACTCCTTAGACTACCGAGGTCATGTTCCGAAAATGCCAATAAAGGAAGGGTTATATTCAAGCTGTCTTCATATAGTTTACTAACTAGGAGAGTGTCACATCTCTGGATCACGGATTTTGCTCAAACTTCGGGATAAGTTTTCAGATGATGAAATATGAAAAAAAGCTAAAGTTATAGTCACAAACACTCAATATTTTCTTAGTTACAGGAAAATAAAGAAAATCACTAAAAAAATTACTAGATTATTAAACACATATTGTTCTTTAGCATTGATAGCTAGAAGCTCGAAACGTTTTTTAAACAAAAGCTGAGCTCAAATCCTTTCGAAACAGTAATTATAGCATTTCAAAATATTATTTTTTCTCAAAGTTATAGCGTAATAAAGATTGGACCTGAAGTTTCTTTTTAAAACATTAATTAACAATAAAAGCTGAAATTCGGTCCAATCTTTATTACACAATAACTTTGGGAAAAAATAATATTTTTATATGCTATAACTACTATTCCGAAAGGATTTGAGCTCAGCTTTCGTTTAAAAAAAGTTTCAAGCTTCTAGCTATCAATGCTAAAGAACAACATGCGTTTGAAAATCTAGTAACTTTTTTAGTGATATTTTAAAATTGCGTGTAACTAGGGAAATATTGAGCGTTTGTGACTACAACTTTAGCTTTTTCCATATTTAATCATCTGAAAACTTATCCCGAAGTTTGAGCAAAATCCGTGATCCGGAGACGTGACACTCTCCTAGTTAGTGTTAAGTTTAAGAGTGTGGTTGTATATGTAGTAGAGTCATGTGACGTATGTACATAATACGCAGTGTTTAATATAAAACATTTATCATCAAGCTTTACAATACTAGCTTGTGATATTGTTATGTCTTTCTTATAATTTTTACAAATTACGCTGAATAACATTTCTTTTATAGGTACAATATAAAATTTATCATTTTCTATACGTTTTACAAAATCATGAGTTAAAGAGAAAAAATGTTCTTTACATTTGCTTGTGTCATTTAATAATATTTTATCGCAAGCGGATAATGAGTCTATTGGTCTAGGTAAAATTTGTAGTTTACATATTTTTGTATTGCCAAGTTGATTACAATCATTTATACTCGATAAGGTCGTATATTTTGATATATCATACGTTGTTAATACATATTGGCTAGTTACATCTAATATTGCTGTGTTTCCAAAACGTCTTTCAATAGGTAAAGGTTCAAACTTAAGGATTTTGTACGGGTTATTGTGGATAATGAGATATTTAGTAACTATTACGAGTCCATCTGTTTTAATGTAGGATGTGAATGTCATAACTTGTAATATTGAAAAATAATTTTTCATTGTCGGTGCTATTAACATGTCATCGTATTGCTGTTTTTTATATAAACTTTGTAGACCATTTATCAGAATTTCAGGTTTTAATAATGCAGGTGATAATATTCCGTTTCTTGCTATATTTATAAAATTGAATAAATCCGTTATATAAGCTTCATATTCTTCTAGCGATGCGTCAATTTCTTACAAACTAAGTAATACGATTTGGTTGCCTTGATAATTGTTGAGCATTACTGATATTCCAAGACTCCAGTTTATTAATTCATCTTCAGTTTCTTTAAATATATAGAACTCCTTTGTAAATGAATCGTAGGTCTCTTTCATAAACAATGTTTGATTTTAATTTGCTATTAACGAATCTTCTGTATGTTTGTATAGTTTGTCTATCTCTTGATTTATAGAGTCAGCATCATCAGAATTTGAGGTACCAAATAAAAATTTACTCGCTGTTCCTACAAAGTTAAATAATCCTCTCTTCTTTCTGTTTGCCTTCTGAGTGTAAAAATAAAGATAATCTTGCGAATAGTTCATTTAGTCGTTTTTCTTGATGCATTATGAAATCTTTTGCAGTACAGTGAACATTATTACATACTTCTTTGATTTTTGTTAATCGATCTATTTTATTTTGTATAAGGGCTGTAAGATTTATATAATTAACAATAGTCCAAGTATCTTCGAACACATAAGCAGTTCCGTAATTTTTCTGTAGTATTGGTATATTAGCTGGTGTAATTTTTATATCTGCTTTGCAGTGATGAAACATGTCAATTAAAATGACTGTTAATATTATCATTATCGCCTTCATCTGTAACAAAGAAGGGATTCGAGATAAGCGTGATCTCATTAAAATGTGGTCTGAGAATTTTTGTTTTAAATAAAAGCTGAACTGTATGACTTTCATTATTGACTGTGAGAATTGTTGCTGGCCCTATAAATCCACGTGATGTTCCAAAATTTACCCTATCCCCTGGTTGTGGGTTGATTCTTGAAGTTTGTCTATTATCTACTGTGTTTTTATTAATTTTCTTTTGTCTTTGTATATTTTCTCTTGCTTCTTTTGCTTTCTTTGTATTTTCTTCCAATCGCTCACTTAATGAATTTAACTTGTCAGAGTTAAAATCTTCATTAGGTAGGATTCGTCCAAAGAATAATTCATAAGGTATATATTTTGTTGTAGGATGTATTGTTCTATTATAAGCAGTAATAATAAGGGTAAAAGCTTTTATTGTTTGAAACTGCTCTAATTATTCTTTTCTTCAAAGTTCCTATAAGTCTTTCTACTATACCATTCGATTGCGGATGTAATGGAGTTGTTGGTATATATTTTATTTTATGTTTTTCTAATAAATTTTAAAACGCCCTTGATGTAAACGTAGCTGCATTGTCACTGATTATTTTCTTTGGTGTTCCCCATTCACTCATTAAATCTTCCATAGATTGCGTAGTTCAATCTAGATTTTTCAATTGATTAACTTTAGCATATCTTGAAAGAGCTTCTATAATAAAAAGTAATTTTATTCCTTTTTCTTCGTCATGATCTATATACCATAATTCGTTGATTTCTCTTGGCGCATTAATAATAGTACCTGGAGCTTTGAATCTACTATTAAAATTTTTTTCTGCACAGTATTTGCAAGTATCGATCCAATTTTTAATCTCTTCTGCTTTTGTTTCCCAACAATATTTACGAAGTTGGAACATAGTTTTATCATAAGCCCAATGAGCTTCACTATGGGCTCTTGCTATTAATGTTTTTCTAGTCTTTTCACAATCCACATGAGTCTGTGATAAACTCTTAATTCGTATTTTTCTTGGAAAACGAGCAAGTTTTGATAATAGATCTTGAGCCGGAGCGTCGTCAAAATTTCTTAATTTTATAATTTCTCTTTCATAATTAGGGTAATGACTACGTAAATAATTTATTGGTAATCGTATTAATTCTTCATTTGCAGTTAGTATAATGTCTTCTTTACATGCTTGTTTTATTTCTATCTTTCCATATCTAGGTTCCTTTTCTGTCCGAAAATATACAAGTGTAATTTCCTTTATACCGCTTTTAGCTGCTATGGCCATTAAATGATCTGTAGCATCGAAGAATTTTTTTCTGTTAAAACCTCTGAGCTCCAATATTTGTCCTTTAGTGTATTTAGACAATATTTCTTTTAAAACTTGTTTTATGTCCTGATTATGAGTATTGTTGTATATTATGTCACCTTTTATAACATTAACGTACTTTATTCGTGGGTTTTCTCTTTTTGCTACAAATGCTCGGCTAAGAGCATCGGCATTAGTATTTAATTTACCCTTTTTATATTCTACTATAGGTTGAAAATCTGTAATTTTTAATAAAAGTCTTAAAAGTCTAGATCCAATTTCTGGCGATTTTGATTTGATAAGACCTGCTAATGGTGCATGATCTGTTATTAAAATCAAAGGTTTCCCATATAGGAAATGTCTAAAATGACGCATTGCCCATACTGCTGCTAACAATTCCTTTTTGGTAGTCGAATATTTCTTTCCAGCTTGATTGAGTGTTCTTGAAGCATAGGCGCGAGGTAAATCTTTTCCTTTTTTCTAATCACCTTGACTAAGAATTGCACCAAGTCCTTCATTACTCGCATCTGTTATCAGTATGAACATCTCTTCTAAATAAGGATATTTTAATATCGGTGATGATGTTAATTTTTGCTTTAATATTTTAAAAGGATTTTTGCATTTATCGTCGAAATTAAATGTGACATTTTTACTTATTAGTTTATTAAGAGGTGCTGTGATTTTACCGTAATTTTTAATAAATTTCCTATAGTATCCGCATAATCCTAGAAATTGTCTGATTTCCTTTTGATTGGAAGGTTGTTTATAATTTCTTATACATTCTAATTTGTTTGGATTAGGATATACTCCTTTTTTTGTGATGAGATGTCCTAAATATTCTAATTCTGGTTTTACATATTCAGATTTATCAGGCTGCAACTTTAAGCCTGCAGTTCTAAGACGATCAAATAATATCTGTAAGTTCTTTAGATGTTCTTCAAAGGTTTTTGAGTATACTATAATGTCATCAAGGTATACGAAACATATAGTGCCTATTAGTCCTTGTAATTTTAAATTCATTATTCTTTGAAATGTAGCAGGTGCGTTTTTAAGGCCCATTGGCATTTGTTTGAATTCCCAATGCCCTTTATGAGTAGAAAATGCAGTACGCTCTCTGTGTACTAAAAAAACCGGTACTTGATAAAAGCCTGAGGCCAAGTCAAATGCAGAGAAGTATCTCATACCTCTCAATTGGTCAAGGATTCCATTTATTGACGGCAATGGGTAATTGTCTTGAAGTGTGTATTCATTTAATTTCCTGAAATCTATTACAACTCTATATTTTTGTATTCCTGATGCATCTATTTTCTTTGGAACACACCAAACAGGTGATACAAAAGACGAATTTGACTTTGTTATAATACCTTCATTTTCAAATTTTTCTATTTGTCTGTCTATTTCCTTATATGAGGATAATGGGTGTCGATATAATTTTGAAACAACTGGTTGATTTACTGTTTAATCTATACGATGATACATATTCTTGAGCGATGGTGCATTATCTCCTTCTAATTGAAAAGTATCATTGTATTCTTTGACTAATGTTTGTATTGCTAATGCCTGTTCTCTCGGCAAATGCGATATGCGTGTATTATCTATAATAAGTTTATCACGATGATATTTTTCTGTCATTAACGTTTGTTTATTATATACTTGTTTCTGTAGGAAAGTTGTTTCATAAACATTTTGTTTTTTGTTCTTAAAATTCTTCTATCTCTATTTCAGTATCTATTTTCATTTCCTTTACTGACTCATTAACGATATTAAGTGTTGTACTTTTATTTTGTACTGTACATATTGCTGGTGTTATTATATTTTTCGGATCACACATCTATATCTATTTTTATAAGATTGATTCCTTGATTTACATAAATAGGTTTTTCATTGACTGTGAATTGTAAAGGGTTGTTTTGTGCATCAGAAATTTTTATATTTTGTTTTTCTGTATCAATTAATGCTTTATAATGTTGTAGCCATCCTCGGCCCAATAACCCATTGGCATCGAGAGGTATTTTATTGCTTGCGACATGATATATAAAGTCCTTTCCAAAACCATTCAATTTACATTTGCCAAGCATTGTGTGATTTCCGTTAACTATCTGTATATTTTGTCTCTCTTCTGGTTTTTGTCTTATAGGATTGCAAGTATTAAGATCCAACACTTTGTCCTTAATGAATGTTATGCCTGCTCCTGTGTCCACTAAGAATTTTAATAATTTTCATCCTGTTCCTGAGGGTCGCATCCAGAGATGCCAGTGCTTTCAACTGTTGAAAAAATTGCGTCTGGTAATCCTGGTCTCCCCAATAATTCTGACGATCGGGTGGGGTCTTCGACCATGGTGCCGGATCCTCTAAATAAGTTTTGCTTTTTGAGGCATTGAGGCAAAAATTTACTCTATGTGCATTTTGATGTTTAAAACAATGCTCTTTGTCATGACCATATTTATTACAGTGGGGGCATGTAGGTTTATCCTCTTTTTTATCTGATCGATAATTTTCTTGTCGATCTCGTGAAAAGCTTCTATCACGTGTGTAATTTTTATCCGGTGTTGAATGTTTCTCACAATTTCTTGAATCATATCTAGAATGACTCCTATCTCTTGGATGTTTTTCATATCTATCTTTTCTGGATCTCTTCTCATGTTTATTATAATTTCTATTTTGAAGTTCTTTATCTTCTTTTTGGAGTTTTTCTTCGTATAAAGCTTGTTGATATGTTATCGGTTAAGTGTGTGGTCGATTTTGTTGTACGGTTAAACGTAAGCCTTCTGGATCCAATCTTCTTATAAATTTCGAAATCGCGTTTTTATTTTCATAATTCCGGTGCATATCTCTAAAATCGTCGTTTAAACTATCTATTGAAATCTGTATTCGACGATTTATGTTATTATATCTTCGTATATAGTCCGCCACCTTTTCATTTGTTCTCTGTCTCATAGAGTTACGCATTTTAGCTAATTGATCGTATTCAAGTTCTAGTTTTCCAGAGTGTGTTTAAACATTCTTTGAGTTGCACTGCCGTAGTCACTTGATTTCTTTCAACTACTTCTTGTGCCTTTCCTTTTAGCTTAACTGCTATTACCTTCCGTACAAGCGCTGATATTTCCTGCTCAGAGCTAAGTTGTCGGGAGGCGCGAATCATTTGATCGATAAATGCGCTAACATCTATTGATCCATCATATTCCCTTATCTCTGTTAAGAGTTCACGTATTAATAAATGATGTTCTCTCGTTAATCCCGGAGAACATTTAATCTAGGGGTGTTGTCTCTAACTGCAGGTGGTATACTTGGGATTGGTGATGGATTTTTATTTTCTGTCATCTGAGTATTTAAAATTTGTAATTGTTCTGTCAATAATACTTATTGCTTTTCTAATGCGTCGGCCTTTCCCTTTTGACGTTGCAATTCTTGCACTACATTTTGTTCGTCTTGATCGCTTTTCGTTATGTCTTCATTGGATTTAAATTTCTTTAGTAAACTGTCCATCTTACTGGGTTTTAAATTTATTTTTAATTTATAAAGACCGTCTGTAGTGTCGTAGAAATTGTTAGAAACGTCAGAAAGGGAAGTAGGTGAACGTGGGGTATTTTCCGATCTTACACTATCGTTATCGTCTTCACGATAATCATAATACATACGCGGGTGATGTTCTTATGTGTCAACCTCTCAAGCGTGTGTCAAGCCTCTCCGACTTGAGACGTTGTATGTCTTATAAATAACTTATAAATAAAACGAATGTTACAGAAAGTTAGACACGCCTTTATTTTTCGGCTTGTCCTGCTGTGTGCTTAAAATTATTGTACGACTTACTTAAAGGTTTTTAAGAGATGATGTTTTTGAAGATCTGGTTGGCTGCGTCTCTTTAATCGCTGGCGGTGTGGAAGTCATCTTTTATTGTAGAGATGATCCTCTCTTTATCCCTGGGGATGCAGACGTAGCTTGATGAACCCTTCAACTACTGGTAGTCAACTCCTGAGAGTGTGGGCTATTGTCACCAGATTGAAGATAAGTTTTCTTGATTTTTAAAACTCTTTGTTTCCTCCTGAGAGAAGGTATCCTGAGATATCGGAGTTTTGTTTAGTTGTCTTTTATCACTTGGCTTTTTTTTGATTTTTAAACTCCTCCGTTTTCTCCTGAGAGAAAATATTTTAAGAAATCGGAGTTTTATTTAATCACTTTTATCACTTGGCTTCACTATCCTCTTACGCTGCCACCAATTTATGTTAACCGTTAGAACTGTATTTATTTATTTGTGAAGTTTAATTTATTAAAGTTTATTTAATAAACTTGATTTATTAATTTTATAAATTATTATAACCTATTTTTGTAATTTAGGACGTTGGTTCTTTAGGATAGGTATCCAAGAATAAAAGAAGAATTTTATTTATATATATATATATATATATATATATATATATATATATGTTGAATTGAACTTATATTTATTTCTCCTTCTTAACCTTTAGTACAATAACTTTAGGCGAAGCGTAGCCTTAGACGGTAAGCATGAAATTAAGCTTACGAGCTACAGACTCTTGGGTTTTATACTATGATAAAAGACAGTTGCATTCTTTCGTATGTATGATATTATTGATACTTTTATAATTTCGGGAAAAAGATTGATTGAATTTTGCATGTGATGCAGTTTAGAGTTCGATCGCCTCTTGTGCGTCGCATTTTGTGTGTCGCATTCTCGCGATTGTATAACGTTATTGTTTGCTTTCGCAGTCTCAAGGTAGAAGACTTGATATATGATGCGTATGGAGTTCAATCACCCTTGAGTGAAATGTGTAAGATGAATATAAGTATAAATGTGTTATGAATGTTTGTCTTTGTTTACACTACTCTATGAATTTGCTTTAAAATTTTTATGGAAATTATTTTCGATCGTCAAAATGAAAGAAACTGTTGAAAACAGATTACCTTAGCGCAGTTTTAATTTCAGAACATTTTGAATTTTTGAAAAAATATTTGTATTGTTATCTCATAGAGAAAGGACTGTATCGATAAAAAAATTAATTTCCTCTTTTTCACTTATTTGTGTATATTTGGACGCAGGAAGTCAAAAAAGAGATTTCCAGAAAATGTCTATATATATGCGTGTGGGCCAGTCAAAATAAGGTTTTGTTCTGTTAAAATTAGTAACTGGCAACAACCTATGCAATCATTCAAAAGATAGTTCGTAGTTCTTTACTTATATGTTTTGGACTAGCAACTATGATTTATTAATTAGTTATTAACAAATTAGTGCAAAAAAACGCGTTTTTTGTTTTGCTCATAAAACGAAAACTATTTGACGAATTATGATGATGTCAATGGTAAAGTTTTAGAGAATTGAATTATCAACAAAACGAGTGGCCAAACAATCCGATCGGTTAATTAAAACCGAAAAAAATTCGGAAAAACCGAAAAATTTTTCATTTTTTAAAAAAATTTATAACTCTGTTGTTTATTAATACTAAGAGCTGAAATTTGGCATAGAAGTAGATAATTGTATCTACTTATAACGTGCCAAAGGCAGATACTATCGGATAATTAATTTCTGTGCAATTGCAATTGCCATTTTTTTCGGTATTCCTCACTTCTTTATATTACCAATTGAGAACGTCGCACATACACTTTTAAAAGGGTTTTGAAAACTAGAAACAGTATACTATTAAACGTATATTCTGAGTTTTCATCAAAATTGTATGAAAAGGGTGAAATATGCACTCGAACATCGACGCAAACGGTCGAGCGCGCGGTACACAGCAAAAAGTGGGGATGGAGGAGAAACGATATATATAGATATGCCAGCGCACGACGTAAAACGTTCAATTTTTTAACTGGCTTGTTTTCGGCGATTAATGCACTTATATTAAAGTGTTTTTTTAATTTTTTTATTTCCTATTCAGATTTCACGAATGATAAAATCTAAAGATATTTTACAGTTTCTCCTTTATCCCCACTTTTTGCTGTGTACCGCGCACTCGACCGTTTGCGTCGATGTTCAAGTGCATATTTCACCCTTTTTACACAATTTTAATAAAAACTCAGAATATACGTTTAATAGTATATTGTTTCTAGTTTTCAAAACCCTTTTGAAAATGTATGTACGACGTTCTCAATTGGTAATATAAAGAAGTGAGGAATACCGAAAAAAAATGGCAATTGCAATTGCACAAAAATTAATTATCCGATAGTATCTGCCTTTGGCACGTTAAAAGTAGATATAATTATCTACTTCTGTGCCGAATTTCAGCTCTTAATATTAATAAACAACAGAGTTATGAATTTTTTAAAAAAATTAAAAATTTTCTAGTTTGTCCGAATTTTTTTCGGTTTTAATAAACCGATCAGATTGTTTGACCTTTCGTTTTGTTGATAATTCAATTCTCTTCAATTTTCCTATAGACACCATAATGATTCGTCAAATAGTTTTCGTTTTATCAGCAAAAAACAAAGAAAAACGCGTTTTTTGCACTAATTTGTTAATAACTAATTAATAAATCATGATTGCTAGTCCAAAACATAGAAGTAAACATCTACGGACTATCTTTTAAATGATCGCATAGGTCGTTGCCAGTTACTAATTTTGACAAAATAAGACTTTTTTTCGGTCTATTGACTGGCCTAGTGTGTGTATTCACTATGCCAACAGGATCTCAAAAACTACTCGATGGATTTGCTTCAAAGGGTACCCCTGTTAAGATAGTCAAAATTGCCCTGTCCCGGAAATTTTTGTTTGACCTGGTAACTTTTTTTAGATCGAAAATAAATAGTTTTTGTCATATTTGCAGACCGCGACCCCCCTCTCCCTGTCCACAGCATGGAAAAAATGACTTTTTCACTATTTATTTTTTTTCTCCGAATCTAGTTAGTAAAAAAACCCCAAGAAAATCGTACTAATAGTTTAAGTGTTTACAGATCTTGTAGAATTTTTTTCATAAAGATTTGATAATGCTATATAACCTAAAAGGATAGAAAAAAAATTAAAACCCTACCTATTTTTACGGGAAATGCGGTACAGGGCCAATCCTTGCAAAAAAACTTGTAATCTGTTTAAAAGTACTTGCCTGAATTTTCTCAGATATTTCCTGGAGGTGCGCCATAGTTAAAAATGCAAAAAAACTCATTTTTTGAACGATTTTGGCTGATTTTAGCTCATTTGCACACTTTGTATTATTATTTATATTATGAAATTGTATTCTAGAACTTTATTTATAAATATAATTATGCAATTAAGTCAGGAAAATAAGATTTACAAATATTTGCATGCTATTTTTGCAATAATCCACATTTTAGATTGGATATTTATTCACTTCTTTCATGATTTTGTTGATATTTCATTACTTTATATGTGATGAAATCTTTTAAATATTATATTACTTTGATAAAAGAAAATATTTTGATAAATGAGTCATTTCACAGGTACAGCTATATTGAGTACGGTCAAAATATTAACTTGAGAATACATATGAGTTAATGAATTTATATTTTGTAAGTAAAACTTATCAATACAAACATTAGAATCATGATTTAATAATATGAATCTTGACTTTGGCATTTTTAACACTATGTAATCTAAATCTGCAATTAAGTCACACTTTTGCGAGAGCTATGTGGTCTATTTTTACACTGTGTAAAAAAATGTGAGCAAGCGAGTATATTAAAATCTTGTTTACATGTACCGTATTAATATTACAATTTTTAATATATTTTTGTTAAAAAGCGCATATTATTCGCAATTATTTTATGACATGTGCAATCGTTTCAAAGATTATAAGTAAAGCTTGCACTTATGTCATGTATTGTATTATATTATCTCCGTTGATATAGGTACGAATTCAGTAACGTAACTCAAGTAACAATCGTTGGGCTGAAAGTTATACCCTTTACTCAGTTCTCAGATATTCTATCTATGTTCTTCTTTCCCTTTTTCCATAAGAAGAACAAGGATAGAATATTTGAAAACTAAGTAACGACTATAACTTCTAGCCTTGGACTTGAATTGGGTCTATGAATTCGAGCAATAAAAAACATTATGTCAAACGTTATTTTATCACTAAAGAAAAGTAACATGTGAAATATTTTGTAAATAAAATAACGAATGTTAGTATTAAAACAGTATTACGAATATTAGTATAAAGAATAAAATCCTATATTTATTAATTTTATATATTGGGTAATATTCTAACGAATAAAATCAACAAATAAAATGATTATTCACTTTTTATGAATACTCAACATTTTCAATACACGTACTTATTAATTAAATGATCCTATTAATAAATGACAATACTTTTATATTTAAACTAATATATTAATGTTGGCTATAACAATTCCTACTGGTTACAAGTACGTAGTTTTATTAGTTTATAATAGTAGACCTTTTTACTTTGATAAAATTAGTTAATAATCTTCACAATTATTTCTTTACATACACTAGATAGAAACTAAAGTATATAATAATTTATTAATCTATGTGTTTGAAATGTACCTATATTTGTATACATATAATTAATATTTTCAAAAATCAGCATTTTTCTAAACATTGAATTGTTGATATAAATTTATCTTTAATAGCTTAAAATGAATTTATAAAAGTACAAAACCCGATTTAAATTTTATAGGAAAAAGAGGCCATAAGCGAATTGAAATTTAAAAAATTGATTATTCTATATAATTACATTTTTATTCTTACTTTGAAAATATAATGATGTTAAACTTTTTATATTTGCACTAAAAAATTAAAACCTAAAAATGAATTTACTAGGATACCACTGATAATAAACAACATCAACATCACATAATATTTTGCCAACAGTGAGAATTAAACAGGTTTTAAGGTTATCGATGATATTAATGACTATATATCATCAAAGGTTTTGGATTTATTATCTGAACATTATACAAATTATAATTCAAATATTTCACCCTAACGTTTTATCGAAAGATCTTCTTAAACATCCACAATAATAATTATAACGAACCATTTAATATCGAATAAATTTTTATTATACAATGTTATTCTAATATTGTAATATAGCATATGAAATAATATTATCGTCTTAAACTAAAATTTTGTTATAAATAAATCCTTACCTAATATATAAAATTAATAAATATAGCATTTTATTTTTTATACTAATATTCGTTATTTTATTTACAAAATATTTAACATGTTACTTTTCTTTAGTGATAAAATAGCGTTTAACATAATTTTTTTTTTATGGCTCAAATTCATAGACCCAACTCAAGCCCAAGGCTAGAAGTTATAGTCGTTACTCAGTTCTCAAATATTCTATCCTTGTTTTTCTTATGGAAAAAGGGTTAGAAAAACACTGATAGAATATCTGAGAACTGAGTAAAGACTATAACTTCCAGCCGAACGATTGTTACTTGAGTTACGTTACTGAATTCGTACCTATGTCAATGGAAATAACATAATACAATACATGACATAAGTGCAAACTTTACTTATAATCTTTAAAACGATTGCAAATGTCATAAAATAATTGCGAATAATATGCGCTTTTTAACAAAAATATATTTTAAATTGTAATATTAACGTGGTACATGTAAACAAGATTTCAGTGTACCCGTATTAACAAAGACAAACATTTATAGCACATTCATACTTATATTCATCTTGCACATTATACTCAAGAGTGGTTGAACTTCGTACGCATCATATGTCAAGTCTTTTACCTCGAAACTGCGATAGCAAACAATAACGTTATACATTCGCGAGAATGCGACGCACAAGAGGCGATCGAACTCTAAACTGCATCACATACAAAATTCAATCAATCTTTTTCCCGAAATTATAAAAGGATCAATAATATCATACATACGAAAGAATGCAACTGTCTTTTATCATAGTATAAAAACCCAAGAGTCTGTAGCTCGTAAGCTTAATTTCATGCTTACTGTCTAAGGCTACGCTTCGCCTAAAGTTATTGTACTAAAGGTTAAGAAGGAGAAATAAAGATAAGTTCAATTCAACATTTATTTATATATATATATATATATATATATATATATATATATATATATATACGTCCCTTTATTCTTGGATACTTATCCTAAAGAACCAACGTCCTAAATTACAAAAATAAATTATAATAACAATTAAAATTTCATAAAAATAATAAATTAAGTTTATTGAATAAAGTTTAATAAATTAAACTTTACAAATTAATAAATTTAGTTCTAGTGGTTAACATAAATTTGTGGCTGCTTAAGAGGATAGTGAAGCCAAGTGATATGTAGTGACTAAACAAAACTCCGATCTCTTCAAATATTTTCTCTCAGGAGAAAACGGAGAAGTTTAAAAATTAAAAAAAGCCGAGTGATAAAAGACAATGAAACAAAACTCTGATATCTCAGGATATCTTCTCTCAGGACACGGTTCACCTGAAGGAAGTTTAAATAAAAATGTGTTGTTGCCTCAAAATTCATTTTGATTATGATCTTTATACATCTTAAACATATTTTAACATACTTTTTAAAATTACTTTACGTGGCAGATTTATAGAAACTTGGGTTTAAATGAAAATATATCATTTTATTGGATACCAACATTTAATATTTAAATATAATAGCAAATGAAAAAATACCGGTCGCGTACATAAATAAGAGTTTAATGAACAATAACACGTTAACAGTAAACAAAAAAATACATTTTTTAACAAACAAACATAAAAATGTTCAATTTCATTTTCATATACATTAATTATTAAACTTTAAATAAGTTTTTACAAATCTATATATGTGCACTATTGTAGCTACGTACAGCTCGAAGTAATTTTGTAGTATAATTTTTATTCTGTTTTGATACTTTATAATCCATCCACTTTTTATTAAAATCATAATGCACTGATTCTGTAGCTTGCTCTCCGAAAAATCCTAAGCCCATCTGGTGTTTTGAACAAAATTGTGCTACGTGATTAAAAATTGTATGCACTTTTGGTGTTATTGAGATTTCTAAGACTTCGTAACTTTTTTTGAATTCTTTAGTATTTTGTTCGAAATCTAGCTTCAAATTTAGAGAAAAGCAGTCGTCAACGACTATTTTAAATTTTCTAAGAGTATCTACATATGCCATGGAACCTGCTAAACCTCCAATGTTAACTTCACATATCTGTTGAAGTTTATCAACATTATTCAGTAATACGTTACATGCCTTTCCTGCAAACGAAAAGTTACCACCATTACTGTAACTTCTTTCTACGTTACTTTGATGCGCTCATTTTGTAGCAATATCGGGATATAACTTGAACATATTACTATGAAGTGTGTTAACACAGCCTAATAGAAGATGTAATTCTGGAGGAGGAATCACATCTAAAATTAGTTTATCATCATCTGAATAAAACAAAGGTGGATTGATACAATTTTTGAAATCTTTAACTTTTTTTTTACCTTTCCATGATCACACCAGTTATTATAATTAGACATACAGCTAGTTGTTGTCCTCAAAGTACCACACAAACCTAAATTAGTTTTCGTGACATCACACCAAATACATGGACAATAACTTGCGCTATTCGTTAAACCCGTAATTATGTTTGAAAGTTTCAAGTCAGTTGTAATTGTTCCTGGATATTCAATCAAACAATCATTAATTTTTAGTTTTGACCACAAAAGTTTTACATTGTTATAATTTTCTTGTGTATCTGGAGCAAGAGCAATAATAAATATCTTCTTTACCCCAGTGTCCTTCCATTTTTTAGAATTCTTTCAAGTATTTTTTTCAATGTTATTATCTTCATTTTTAGATTGAATAGATAAGGTGAATTTTGAAGAACCTCCGCCACCATCAATACCAAAATTCAAGTGAAAATAAAAAATATTTCTATTATGAATAATATGTTGTATAAACAAAATCAAATCGGTGCAAATAACAGCAGAGCTTGGAATTTTCGTAACAACTTCATTTTTTACAATTTCGAAATCCAATGAATGCACTTCAAAAAATTCATCCAAACTATGAGACTTTTGAAAATTTTTTTCTCGGGTATAAGGCTCAATAATATTTCATGAACATGTTTTTTTTCTTATAAATTTAGAAAAATCACGTATCTGACGATCAGATAAATTTGAATCATTCTGCAAATCACATAAATCATTAGACGATATTTGGTGTTGTTTTTTTCTTTTGCATTTACGATAATATTTAATAGTTTACCACGCTGTTGCGATAGAGATAGTGCAACATTCGTCCTTTCTGCTTTGTCATTTAATTTATTTTCAAATTTCCTTTTGACTAATAATTTAGAAATCAAATGTTCACTTTGCTTTGGAGTTTTGATGCCTTCTTGAAAATTTTTTAGAAATGTTGTTGAAGTACATTTATGACTTATACCTTTAGCTATTAAAGTTAAACAATTCGAACATCGCCTACTAGTCTTCTTCAGTAGTCTTCTTCTTTGCGAGATTCCTTTTTTTTAGTATTAACAATTTCAAAACTTCTTTGTCTGGATCTAATTTCATTACATAAAGTACAGCCACACTCTTTTTCTGACTTTGATGTACTGCGCGTTTTCATTTTTAAATGATATTTTGAGTAGTCTGGCATCTGAAGTGAACTTTTTAAACTTGTATTCATATAAGCTCTTGTAATTTTAAGCCTACAAGCACCACAAACTACAGCAGGTAAACGCGAATCCATCTCATTAAAATCAGGAAATAACAATTTGATTTGAGTTCCTATTCTACCTGTAGTTTTATAATGCTTTTTTCGGCTTCCTTTTACACATCAAATACATATTATGCCGATTTTGTTCGTGAGTTCTGGCCGAATTACTTTGCAAGTTCATATTTGACAATCACTATTTTTAAATTGAATGAAATTAAATAAATTGAACGAACGTTGCTGCGCGAAGTCAAATGCTATACTAAATTTTCTTTAAGATTATATATCACCTTAAATTCCACAAATTGTATTTACATATGATCTTTATATTATAAATAATAAATAGTATCGAGTACTGTTAGCTGTAACCTTTTCAATGTTTATTTTATTTGTATACAATGAATTAGGTGAGAATATAACGAACTTTAAGATTGTAGTTACGGAAAAAATTTTCTAGCTTTGTATATATTATTTTTCATTTCTTAAGTAATTATATATATCAGTCGTTTTATAATTATAGATTTAATGCATATTAATACCGTAAATAAATATTTTTAACATACAGGTGATATAAAATAAATGGGGATAGTTATTTACTTATTTGTTATTTCTATATATATATATATATATATATATATATATATATATATATATATATATTATAATAATGTTGCCTAATAAAACAATATTTGTTCATTTAAAATTAACTTTTTATGAATCGGCCACGTAAATTGATTTTAAAAAGTATGTCAAAATATGTTTAAGATATCTAAAAATCATAATCAAAATGAATTTTGAGGCAACAAAACATTTTCATTTAAACTTCCTTTAGGCGAACTGTGAGGAGGAAACGGAGAATTTAAAAATCAAGAAAACTTATCTTTAATCTGGTGACCATAGCCCACACTCTCAGGAGTTGACTACCAGTAGTTGAAGGGTTCATTAAGCTACGTCTGCATCCCTAGGGATAAAGAGAGAATCATCTCAACAATAAAAGAGGACTTCTGCACCGCCAGTGGTTAAAGAGACGCAGCCAACCAGATCTTCAAAAACATCATCTCTTAAAACCTCCAAGTAAGTTGTACAATATTTTTAAGTACACAGCGAGATAAGCCGGAAAATAAAGGCGTGTCTAACTTTCTGTAACATTTTATTTATAAGTTATCTACAAGACATACAACGTCTCAAGCCGGAGCACACACGCTTGAGAGGTTGACACATAGGAACATTATGATTATCGTGAAGATGATAACGATAGTATAAGATCGGAAAAGACCGCACGATCACCTGCATCCCTCTCTGACGTATCTAATAATTTTTACGATACTATCGACGGACTATATAAATTGAAAATATAATTTGAATCTAGTAAAATAGATGGTTTACTAAACAAAATCAACCACACACTACCCATCGCCTATCAACAAGCTTTATACGAAGAAAAACTCCGGAAAGAAGACGAAGAACTTTGAAACAGAAGTCACAACAAGCATGATGAGAGACCTAGAAGAGATAAATATGAAAAATATTCAAGAGATAGAAGCCATTCTAAATATGACTCTAGGAATCATGGAAATATTCGACACCCGATAAAAATTACACACGTGATAGAAGTTTTTCGCGTGATCGACAAGAAAATTATCGATTGGATAAAAAGGAAAATGAACCTACATGTTCTCATTGTAATACATACGGCCATGATAAAGAATATTGTTTCAAACATCAAAATGCGCAAAGAGTAAATTTTCGCCTGAATGCTTCAAAGAGCAAAACGTACCTATTGGATTTGGTGTCATCGTCCAAGACCCCACCTGACCGTTAGAACTATTGGGAGGATCAGGATTGCAAGACACTATCTTTTCAACAGATGGAAAACACTGGCATCTTTGGATGCGATCCAAATAAATTAATAATAATAATAAATTAATGTTTTTTGTTGAAAAGTAAAAAATTTTTTGTGTTTTAGGAACTCCCTCATTCACGTAAGAATGATACTTATACTGAAGTTAAATTAGTTTTGAAAAGTCAAATCCATCTGGCGGTTCAGCTCAAATCTTATGGGGGAGCCATTATAAGAACAAGAATTTATCGAATGATTATGGGACTACAGCTTAAGCAAAATGAGCTTATAGAAGCTTCAAATGATGGTATTTTAGTCTACTTTTAAATATAATTTTCATTTACAAAGAATTTAATTAAATCTAATTAATACATATCTTTTTTACTAGCAGGGGGAAAAGGTGTTTTGTGCCCTTAAGAACTATGCTCTCTTCCATGTAATCGCCGTAGCCTTAAATGAAATATGTAGGCTGACTCAGCTTAAGAGGTGCGAGTCCTTTCTTTAAGAGCTCGTAGCTTTAACGCAAGAGCTTGCAGCTCTTACGGAAGTGTGTAGCCATTTTTGGTATATTTTTTTTCGATTTCGGTCTATCAGCATTAACAAGTTCCGCTCCTTCAAGTGTAAGAGCTATGCGCTCTTACAGAAGAGAGCCGTTCATTTATATAGAGTCGCTTCGAGCTTAAGCCAGTTGTATTTTTTTTCGTGAGAGACAGTGTCGTTCTTAGACGTAGTAACGACGTTTGAATCTGATAATATTGCTGGTTTCTTAAAGGTCTATCAGTGAAGAGGCAAGGGAAACTCGAAAAGCACCCCAAAGGGAACAGAATCGTTCTACGTCCACATCGTGGTTTCCGGGTAGTGCTACCCAAGCGGAAAAAAATAATTGAGCTATCTGAATAAAACTGAAGTATCCAGTTATTAACTGATTTAAAGTGGGCGGGTTGAAACTTCAGACAACAGTTATTAACAGTTTTCTTCAGTTTTTAACAGTTATCAACTGTTATATTCTTTTTAGAAATTCTACAAGAAAAAGTGTAAAAGAGAAATTTGTTCATTTTTCTTTAATTTTCAACTGTTATAAACTGTTTTCTTTAATTAGAAACTGTTAAATTCAATTTTATTCGAATATTAATTGTTATTATCTGTTACATTCTATTTCTGAATTGTAAAAAAATAAGCTTTCAAAAATTGAAGAAATTAGTAAATAGCTTAAACTGTTTATTATTTAATTCAATTCAACAATAAACAGTTTAATTTAATTATCTACACATTTTTTTACTTTTTGAAAGTTTATTTTGATTTTTTTAAATTTAGTAATAAAGATAACTGTTGAAAACTGAAGAAAACTGTTAATAACAAAAAAGAACTGTTAATAACTTTTGTTTTAAGTCTTAATCTGGACACTTTTCTTCACTTTTTATCTGTTGTCTTCTGTTTTATTTCGTTTTATGCTGTTTTATTAAGATATTATCAGACTTATTCAGTTATCTCCATTATTTTTTTTTCACAAGGATAAAAAAAGGATAGTATTTAGGAGCAGACCGAACTATCTATCTTTGTCTAATAGTTTTCTATCATTTATATAAATATCATCCGTTATAGCAAGAAAAAAATAGTAAAATAGTATTTCACTCGGACATATCCGAGTGAAATAGTCATCAATGTGCGATAATGAACTTTTTACTATTTTCATGCGTAATGATACAATCAAATAAGATGAATTATTGTAATAAATAACATTACGATAAAAACTTGATATCTTTTTAAAATACTTGATATTTTTTATTAAAAGAGATAAGTATCAATCAAATATTGATAATATACTTTTTGATTACGAGACATAGAACATTCGATTTCTATTTTCATTTCCACCTAATAAAAACTATTTTATTTTTTAGGGAGAAATAGAATGTTCTGTGAATATCATTTTATTTATTCAAGTGAATTTAATACTTTTAATTAATTTTATCATTATAATTTAAATTTAAATAATATTTAAATTATACTTGCTAGGGGAGGACCACTTGTTTGGGTTACGGATCTTGCTGTAACTTGCAGATATGTTTTTATACATGAAATCATAAAAGAAGCCGCGAGCGTTCCGTCTAACGCTCGATCATACCAAGATTATGAGCTATTTTGTTTAATTTCTTCAAAAAATCATTATTTATAATATCGAATATTACTCCCCAATGGGAGCTCCTGAGTTAATTCTGTTAGATTCTAGTAAAATTTAGAATTGAATCCTTTTAATTAAAAAAACCCGTTCAAAAGTTATAGGATACCTGGTTCTCACCTAGGAGGCTTGGGTTCGATTTCCGGTACCGGAACCAAAATGCTAAGTCCTGACATGCACCAGGAATAAATAAAAAATTTTTAACAAAGAAAAAAACCGACTTCAAAAAATGCACTGAAAAGTAACAAATAATTTATTATCTTTAGAAATCATACAAATAATTGGTAAAATACAATTTTAGAAGTCGGCGTCCAATTCCTCAATGAATGTAAACGTTATTTTTAACAATAAATGTAAACGTTATTTTTGAACAATGAATGTGAACGTTATTTTTTAAAAAATGGACTAAGTCGTTCTGCTTACGCACCACAGATTTAGAATTAGACGCCGACTTCTAAAATTGTATTTTACCAATTATTTGTATGATTTCTAAAGATAATAAATTATTTGTGACTTTTTAGTGCATTTTTTTAAGTCGGTTTTTTTTTTGTTAAAAATTTTTTATTTGTCATTTTTTAGTGCAATGTTTTTAAAATCTTATTTTTTGTAAAACATTTTGTTCTTATTCAATACTTCTAAAGTCGGTTTTTATTTATTAAAAATTTTTTTAATTGTTTGTTCTTGTTAAAAAATTTTTATTTTCTATCTTCTAGTGAATCCCCTTACTAAAAACGCAAATATAGGTAGACCCACTAATTACATTAAACTTTCATTATTAATTCATAATGCATGCATTAGTACACCACCAAGCAATATATAGCAGAAAAGAAAGAAGGCTCAACAGCACAGTGTCGTTATGTGTGCATGTATACATATTCAAGCTCAGGTAAGAGAGAGAGATTAGGCGAAGTATAAGGGAGGTAAATGAGAAAACAAAACACTTGGTTTTTTTCTTAATTTGATAATTGGGTCATACAAACCGAATATTGGCCCAATAATTATAGGACACGTATGGAACCTTCCTGCAGACATTCTCTATCAGATAAGAAAAAGTTTTTTCGAATCGGTTAAGAAATGACGGAGTTATGAGGTAACAGACATAAAAAAAAAAAAAAAATTTAGTTGAATTGAGAACCTTCTCCTTTTTGAAGTCAGTTAAAAAGTGAATAAGTTATTTAATTATCTTATTCAATTGTATAGATTTATATATAAATTATGTTCTTTTGAAATATTTGACTTATTTATAAAAATGTAGTCATAAAGATAAAAATGTATGAATTCTAGTGGTGAAAAAGCTCCACCAATATTTAATTGAACGAAATCGCTCTCACAATTAAATATTATTGAAGGATAAATTCAATATTATGAAATAAAGAGTTTATTAAATAATTGTATATTCTTACCTTGTAGTACTTCTCAAGTAGATTGGTGCTGGGTATGGGCAGACAAAAAAATAGGCACGATATGTAAATATATAACTCCTCGAGGTTTATAAATATCTTTTAACACTTTTAATACAATAGATTTTTATACGCGTATATAATTTAATAATCGATATATGTATATTTAGTATTAGCAATTGCTTTTGAAATATAGAACTTGACGGGCAGTGTAAACTTGTTACCAATAAGAAACCCGGGCTAATGTCCGAAATGTCATTTTTTTCATTTAGCTTTTATACTCATATTTGTTTATAAGATTTATTATCTTTTACATCAATTTTTATTTATAAATTTTCTTAAAGTTTGATAATATGTTTCGTAATAGTTTTTAGGATTCGTTTCGTAATTTCAAAATATACATTTTGATTCTTCTCTTATGATTTACTTAATTTCGCTTAATAATGAAATAATGCGACTGTTTAATAACTAAGGAATTTTGATTTACCAATGTTAATAAAAAAGATACGTTTATGACATAACACCTCGGTGCTCAGGAGATTGCATATCGGAAGGAAAGGCAATCAAAAATAAAAGATGAGTCAATTATTGTACATTTACAACATTATGATCAAAATCTTAAAATTAATCAGGAACTGTATATTCAATTGATGTCAATGGATGTCAATCGATGAAGCAATGTTTATTATGAATTTTGACTCTTATTGAATGGTGTGGTTAACATGATAAATCTGGTTCTCCTTCTTCTTCTTCTTCTTTAATTGGCCTTTGGATTTTTCATCATAGTCCATCATCAATTTTTATTTTATTAATTATTTTTTGCCCCGAGGGGACTTTTTATCATTAGTTTTCGTGTTGTTCCGAGAAACTCTCTATTTTGTATTTTTTGCATTCTTCGGGTTCTCTTCCCCACAGAAAACTACGAAAATTGTTTTTCCCAATTTTTCCAGGGAGTCAAACCCCGATCTACTAGAATGCAAGCCAGCTGCCTTAAGCAACTGAGTTACTTTTTGTCCTTTATTGATGGAGCTCGAAAGTGTGTTCATAAGAACAAAGCACATGCAACAGAGGTGCTTGCTTGAAAAACAGCCGCGAGCGGGATTCAATCCACGGTCCCCCGAGAATACAAATCCAATGCTCTAACCGACTGTGCCACAGCCCGGTTCATAAATCTGGTTCATGTGGCCTTTGCACTTTTCTTGTTTTTTTAATTTTGTAAATCGCATTGCACTTTCTTTTGTTTCTTAAAAAATGATTGAATTATACAATATGCTTACTAAGTTAAATTATCTGATCGATCAATAACTGCATATTTTAGAATAACAAATTTTGAAATAAAAGATACGTCGTGACGTAACACCTTGGAGCTCAAGATGTTGCTTATCGATACGAGAAGTAACAAAATAAAATTTTTATGTAATAAAAATTTTTTTAGTTATTGATCAATTTACATAAATATCTTAAAATCTATTCGAATAAAATATTTTATTTGAATGTCTTCATACAATTGTTCGATGTATTTTTTCATTATATAATTGTTAAGTAATGTCTGAGAATTGGTATAAAGAAAAGGAAGATGAAAAATTCTTAAATTATATTGCTATTTTAAATTTGTAATATTTTAAACATGATATGGTTTTTTTTTCTACTAGGAGATCACCTTCAATTATTCGTGATTTTGCTTATAAATAGTTTTTTAATATGTTCATAAATCTTGTATTTTAGCTTATGAGATATTTCGTAACAAAAAATATCAAATAATATACCATGTAAAATAACACAGGCCCACAAAATGAAAAAAAATGTCTGAACTTTTGACCGGACATACATATTCCCATGTATTTTTCGACGCTGAATCCGAATCTATAATAAAAATATAGGATTTTCCTACCTTTTCTCAGAGTTTTATTGAAAAAACCTCATTTTTTACGGTTTTTTTGCGGTTTTTCGAGTCTAGAAAAAACAAATCATGAGATACGGTTAATTGGACTTCAAAATCGAATTCTACGGGAAAAAATACACGGGAAACCATATCTTCAAATTTTTTTAACGCGATTCTAGTCCTCTGTATGGGGCTGAAAAGATGAGGAAATCGGTAAAAGTCGAAATTTTGCCTAAAATGGATTTAAACAATATTAAAATTTAATTATGCGTCTTTTGAAGAGTCGATAAACATTGGAAATACTATCCTGGGGTTTTTCAGATTGCTGATCATGAATTTGAAGTCAGATTGTGTAAAAACTACTTCTAGAGGGCGGTGACAAGAACTGTATATGGTAAATTTATCGATTTTTTAAAAATTTTACGTCTGAAATACTAATTTTAGAGTCTTTCACAGCATTGACTGTAAATTCAAGATATTAACTTAGCTTATTGTGTACGTTAAACTTAACATTTTGTCTATGTTTGTCCTCTCTCTCTCTCTCTCTCTCTCTCTCTCTCTCTCTTCCGATGTTTTTTTAAATTGGCTTCCGCTTACGTACACGTTTCTCTTCGAATGACCGATGTAGTGGATTTCTGACACGTTTTTGTCCTTTTTCGCAGCTGTTTCTCTTTTTATCATCCAGCAGTAATCTGCTAACATGTTGATACCCCACTTTCCTTGAAATCTACGTTCAAACTCCTTTAAATCTTGGTGAAATCGTTCACCATGCTCTTCACTAAAGTCTCCGTTATTTTCAGGAAACTGATCAACGTGTGAATCAAGAAAATGAAGTTTTAAGTTCATTAGACAACCCAATTTTTCAAAATTACGTACCATTCTTTTCACAATAGCTTTATAATTCGTGTCTTTGGCATTACCCAAAAATTTCGTCGATACCTCTTTAAAACTTAACCATGCTGCCTTTTCAACGTCAGTCATGCTTTGTTCAAAGTTTTCGTCTCTAAATAAAGTTCGGATTTCAGGACCATCAAAAATACCTTCATTTAATTTAGCATCAGATTTATGGGGAAATACTTTGCTTATATATTGGAAGCATTGACCGTCCTTGTCCAAAGCTTTAACTAATTGCTTTATCAATCCAAGCTTTATATGCAGAGGCGGTATCAAAATTTTCGAAGGATTAACGAGTGGATCTTTTATAACATTCTGTTTTCCAGGTTCAAACGATTCTCTTGATGGCCAAATTTTCTTTTATATAGTGTTTTTCTCTATCTCTGCTATCAAACATGCATAAATAACATGGGTACTTCGTAAATCCAGATTGTTGTCCAAGTATCATAAATAAAATCTTTAAATCGCCACATATTTGCCATTTATGTTCTCTATATTTTATTTTCGTTAAAAGTAGTTCAAGATTGGAATACTCTTCTTTAAGTACTGTTGAATGTGCTAATGGTATAGGAGCATATTTATTTGTGATATTGAGGAGTACTGCTTTAAGGCTGCGCTTTGATGAATCAATGAATAGTCGCCAATTTTCAGGTTTGTATATGTTGGGTTTCAATTCATCAATAAGACCTTTCACGTCCGTGCAATAAACCATATTAGAATCATTCTTGAAATAATTTCTAAAGCGCTCTTCTCGATTACGATATGCACATACTTTAGTACCCTTTGTCAACATATTTCGTCTCTTAAACTCTGAAGCCATAAACTCTGATTGTTCCTTAGATAAACCACTCTTTCTAAATAAATCGTTCAGACTTTTTTGATCAAACTTTTCAACAGTTCGTTCTTCACCCTTAGGAATATACTCTTCATCACTATCCAGAGAATGTTCTTCAGGTGAACTTAGATCTTCTTCATTTGGTGTGTTTGTGTCAGAGACAATTTGATCTGTCAATTTTTATTTATACTTATTCTGTTGTAAAACTGGGTACTGTTGTTTAGAAATGAATTCGGTTTCATTTTAAAGCTCCGTTCAGTTAATCACTGTTGTACACTGTCATTGATCTTAAAGCATTGTTTATAAACGAATGGGACTTATGATCTTTTTCCAAAGCTATATATATATATATATATATATATATATATATATATATATATATATCAGTACTCTATAAGGGTACCTAAAAAAACCCTGCTGCTGCGAAGTATTGGTCACGATGACAACTGCCCTGAAAATGGGATGTGTAGAATGATTCGGTGTACTCAATACTTTGCAGTAACGAACCCAGCGAAGGCGCGCTGTCCTGCAGGGGAGCACTAGGATGTGAGAATGATGCCGTAGTGTGTCCGACGACGAGTTGACATTGTCCTCGTCAAAGTCGGAAAGCTCTCATACTTAGGCCTGGGGAGGTATGAGAGTTATCACCCCTAGGACGGCGGACTCACCTGCGATCGGAACAGGATTCCTAGTGTGTGGGGTTTAATTCAACAATATGGCTAATTTAAATTTTCAACCTTTTTTAAACTGCGCTGGTACATCCAATAACAGTTTTAACCATACGTGTAATGGATCTCAAGATAATTTCTGTTATGTATGTTCAGAATATATTGGACAACGAAACAAAAGAAAAATCACAGATAATATTAATTTTATCTATCAAAAATGTTTTGATATTGAGATTTCTCAACAGGATAAAATTTGGGTTCCTCATTATATATGTGCTTCATGTTATGCCATGATGAATCGATACAACACCAGTCAGGCTAGGTCCAAATTAAAATTTACTATACCTACAAAGTGGAAGGAACCAAAAGATGAAAATGATTGCTATTTTTGTTTAACAAAGATACAAGGTTTAGACAAGATACAGAAAAAAGGAATAGTATATCCTAATACTTCTTGTATAGAATTTCCATCCAAGAATTTTATAGATATTTTTGAAAATAAAGATTCGAGAGATAGTTTTACAACAGGCTTAGGGAATCTAAATGTAGATGAAAACTCGACAGATGAAACAACTGAAAATCTGATTGCCGCAGACGGAAGCTCATCAAATGAAGAAGATCTAAGTTCACCTGAAGAACATTCTCTGGATAGTGATGAAGAGTATATTCCTAAGGGTGAAGAACGAACTGTTGAAAAGTTTGATCAAAAAAGTCTGAACGATTTATTTAGAAAGAGTGGTTTATCTAAGGAACAATCAGAGTTTATGGCTTCAGAGTTTAAGAGACGAAATATGTTGACAAAGGGTACTAAAGTATGTGCATATCGTAATCGAGAAGAGCGCTTTAGAAATTATTTCAAGAATGATTCTAATATGGTTTATTGCACGGACGTGAAAGGTCTTATTGATGAATTGAAACCCAACATATACAAACCTGAAAATTGGCGACTATTCATTGATTCATCAAAGCGCAGCCTTAAAGCAGTACTCCTCAATATCACAAATAAATATGCTCCTATACCATTAGCACATTCAACAGTACTTAAAGAAGAGTATTCCAATCTTGAACTACTTTTAACGAAAATAAAATATAGAGAACATAAATGGCAAATATGTGGCGATTTAAAGATTTTATTTATGATACTTGGACAACAATCTGGATTTACGAAGTACCCATGTTATTTATGCATGTTTGATAGCAGAGATAGAGAAAAACACTATAAAAAGAAAATTTGGCCATCAAGAGAATCGTTTGAACCTGGAAAACAGAATGTTATAAAAGATCCACTCGTTAATCCTTCGAAAATTTTGATACCGCCTCTGCATATAAAGCTTGGATTGATAAAGCAATTAGTTAAAGCTTTGGACAAGGACGGTCAATGCTTCCAATATATAAGCAAAGTATTTCCCCATAAATCTGATGCTAAATTAAATGAAGGTATTTTTGATGGTCCTGAAATCCGAACTTTATTTAGAGACGAAAACTTTGAACAAAGCATGACTGACGTTGAAAAGGCAGCATGGTTAAGTTTTAAAGAGGTATCGACGAAATTTTTGGGTAATGCCAAAGACACGAATTATAAAGCTATTGTGAAAAGAATGGTACGTAATTTTGAAAAATTAGGTTGTCTAATGAACTTAAAACTTCATTTTCTTGATTCACACGTTGATCAGTTTCCTGAAAATAACGGAGACTTTAGTGAAGAGCATGGTGAACGATTTCACCAAGATTTAAAGGAGTTTGAACGTAGATTTCAAGGAAAGTGGGGTATCAACATGTTAGCAGATTACTGCTGGATGATAAAAAGAGAAACAGCTGCGAAAAAAGGACAAAAACGTGTCAGAAATCCACTACATCGGTCATTCGAAGAGAAACGTGTACGTAAGCGGAAGCCAATTTAAAAAAAACATCGGAAGAGAGAGAGAGAGAGAGAGAGAGAGAGAGAGAGAGACAAACATAGACAAAATGTTAAGTTTAACGTACACAATAAGCTAAGTTAATATCTTGAATTTACAGTCAATGCTGTGAAAGACTCTAAAATTAGTATTTCAGACGTAAAATTTTTAAAAAATCGATAAATTTACCATATACAGTTCTTGTCACCGCCCTCTAGAAGTAGTTTTTACACAATCTGACTTCAAATTCATGATCAGCAATCTGAAAAACCCCCAGGATAGTATTTCCAATGTTTATCGACTCTTCAAAAGACGCATAATTAAATTTTAATATTGTTTAAATCCATTTTAGGCAAAATTTCGACTTTTACCGATTTCCTCATCTTTTCAGCCCCATACAGAGGACTAGAATCGCGTTAAAAAAATTTGAAGGTATGGTTTCCCGTGTATTTTTTCCCGTAGAATTCGATTTTGAAGTCCAATTAACCGTATCTCATGATTTGTTTTTTCTAGACTCGAAAAACCGCAAAAAAACCGTAAAAAATGAGGTTTTTTCAATAAAACTCTGAGAAAAGGTAGGAAAACCCTATATTTTTATTACAGATTCGGATTCAGCGTCGAAAAATACATGGGAATATGTATGTCCGGTCAAAAGTTCAGACATTTTTTTTCATTTTGTGGGCCTGTGTAATTATAAGATAATATTAGATTTGTCAAAATAATAATAATCGTTCAAGTTCAAATATAAGAAATGTTTGTTTCTTTTGCTTTTTTTTCCTTTTAAATTTCAAAAAAAAAATAACAGTCGGATATAATTTATAGATTCTTATAATTGTTTCAATATAAGTGAATATTCATTAACTTCCCGGCTTAAGATAATTACGCAGGTGACAATTAAGCAATAAGAAGAAAAATTTTCTAAATTCTTTTTTTTATATTTTCACTTAATACACTAAATGTGGCTGTATATATTTATTTATTAAACCAAAAGTAAAATCCTATGCGTAGTATAGGTCGTCTGCACGTAAGTAGCGCTAAACGTCTTTCGTGACGCTCTCTGTTTTAGATATTTTTTTCTGCCGCAAGGCTGCCTTCGGGCTTTTTGTTACAGATCTCTTGCAAGCGCCTTAATGCAAGACAGCGTCCATATTATAATCAGGTGGTGTGATGCTGTACTTGCATAGGTATTGGAAGTTTTTTTGGAGTTGCTGAGATTTCGAGGTTAGTTGAAACTGGCTGTTTTTGCGGAAATTTGTGGAACTATCAGAAAGACGAAATTCCTGAATTTTATCACAAAAGGGCGCCATAATGGATTTGTGTGCTATATGTAAGTTACCACCCACAGATACTCGAGGCACGAAAACGTTTTATAGCTGTGGTGATTGCCGTCAACGTTGTCATGCGAAATGTATGTCTCGCACAAAGAATAGCACAAATTATATCTGCAGTAAATGTGTCGAGACAAAGACAGAGAATGGCTGCCCTACCACCAATCATAAGCATAATCTTGGCTCTAACAGTCAGCAGTCGCAAGGTATCAATAAGAACGCTAAGAAGGTGCTTTTAAGTACCTCTACGCCATCAAGAAACGACACGCAGTTAGCACTGGTCACTGGCATACAGGGACAACCACTAAGTAACTCGAATAGCTCCATCAGATTTTCTAATGTTAAGGCGACTTCGAAGGTGGACGATATAAGTATTAACCCTTCTGTACTTTCACGAATTAGGGGTGGCGCTGCGCACTCTGCCCCCACTTCTTCTTTTAAAAATTTTAAAAATAACGTAGATAATAAAAATTCAAGCAATGGTGCTGACTTTTTTTCAGTCCAAGCTGCTTTGTCAGAGATTGAAGGTGCTTTGTCTTGTAAGCTTGAAATAATTCTGAGTGCTCTTGATCGACTTTCAGGCCTCGAGAGTCACGTATTGGGTGTTGGTAATGCTTTGTAGGGCATTGTAAACAAAATCGATGAGCAAAGCAAATTAATTAAAAATTTAGAATTAACACAAATGAAACTGCTTGATGAAAAAATTAAACTTAAGGGAAGAGTCAGCACCTTAGAGGGGGAGTTGCTGTCTGCTGTAAAGGAAAATTATGAAAAAACTAACCAAAACATGGTCTCTAATATAAATAGTATTCAAACATTACTGCATAATGAGTTACAAGAAGTAGACAGAAACTTCTCGGAACTTACAAGTGGGGTGGCTTGCGTGGCGCAAACCGTCGCTGATCTCACTGTCCAGAAAGAACCAGTAATTGCTTCGCATACTGACACAGTTACAGGGCCTGATATTTTAAATAATTCCAAAGTATACAGTGAAAAAATTTCCCGCCAAAACATGAATAATTGTGGATCCGGGGGTAGTTGCTTGGTAATCTGGACTGGATTGCTTGGCGACTAATGTCCGACCGGATGATTATGCTTTTGCTATTCTCGGAGCCATAATTCCGACTATTCAGCGAACACACATATTGTCAGTAACTGCATTAATATCTTCCCAGACCAAAAGCAATACGTCTTCTGAAGATCAGGCCAGTGCGATCGGTGACGGTTCGGTGGGCCCTTTCTCACTGCTGGTCAGACTCAGCAAGGAGGATCTGGTTCGTCAGATATTTATAGAAAAAAGGAAAATTACTAACTTCTCATCAGCGGATGTTGATTTTTCTTGACTTGCTGGTTTGCCTGCCACCAAAAATTTTCAAATTTTTATTAATGAATACCTTCAGAAAGATATTTATAAGAATTTTAAGGACCTTAAAAAATACGCAAAGGACAAAGGTTTTAGTTTTGTCTGGCATCGTGGTGGTAGGTTTCTGGCAAGAAGAAAAAGAGGAGAGAGAGCCTCTGCCTTTACCTCTAAAAATGATATTGACAGAAATTTATGTAACAAAAGCGATAACGATGCTGTTAAGGTAGCCACAAAAGATTGTAATGTTGACGATACTAAAAAGAGTAATGCATCTTCTGGAAAAGGCCCTCCCCAATGACTAGGCCAGGACTCCTTGAAGGGTTGTTTAGGGAAAAGGGGTGAATTGCGGGCGGGCTTTCTTACTGTGATCTCCTTGAGGACTCATGTTGAGCAGGTTCGTGAACTCTTGTGTGGCTCTTCTTACGATTTATTTGATGTGGCTGAGACCTGGCTGGGTCCGACTGTCTTGGATGACGTCATTGGGATCAAGGGGTACAAAGTTTTTAGACAGGACAGAAATCTCCATGGTGGAGGAGTTGCTCTCTACGTTAAAGAGAATTTAAAATGTAACATATTATTATGTTCAAGTACCACAACGAATGAAAATAGTCGTAAGCCGGAGGTACCAGAATTTATTTTTTGCTCTCTTCAGGCTGGCAGCTCTGAACCTGTATTGGTTTCTGTCATTTATCTTCCTCCAGCAATTTCATTTACCGAAGATAGTGATTTATTAGATTCTTTGACAAAACCTACTCCTGATTTCTTACATGAAATTATAATGGGAGATCTGAATGCCGATCTCCTACGAGAAAGCAGTGACGCCAAGTTTCTTAGTAAGTTGTTGGCAGAGCTTTTGTTTCAGTTGGTCCAGCACGGTGCGACACATCACACACAGACTTCTCACACATGGATTGACCTGATTCTTGTTGACGAGAACGATACTGTACTTGACGCACGTAACTTACCAGCAAATCTTCATAGTCGGCACAATTTAATTAATGTGCGTATTGCTTATAATGCTTGCATTGTGGACCATAAACATATTAGGTATGGAAATTATAAAAAAATTTGTCCAAATTTATTGTTATCGAAGTTGGCTGGCTATGATTGGACGCCATTTACGGTTGATACATTTGACTGAATTTCTACAACTCCGGAAAAAGTTGACGAAAAGACTGAACAAGCTAGAACTACTTATTACCATAACAGACTGTTCGAAGCTCTTGCAGGTGGTAATGTCTGGAAGGAGTTAAGAGACCTGGGACTCTTATCCGGACCTCAAGGGGACTTGAATGGATTTACGCCTGATAAGCTTAATGAGCACTTTGCTGGGGTGTCAGTCTCGCCACAAGATTATGTGAAAGAATGCTAAAAAATTCTTGCTGACTGTAGTAAAAATGGTTTCACTTTTAAAAAAGTTAATATTAACTATGTCATTCTCGCAATTTCACATTTCTCATCGCAGGCTCGTGACGAGGATGGCATTCCGCAAAGTGTAATACTTAAAGCCTTGCCATTTATTGGTGAACATCTTGTGGCTCTGTTCAATTCCTCTTTTGCGCGGGGGATCTTTCCTTACCTTTGGAAGCGGACACGTATCTTGCTGTTAAAGAAGTGCTCTATACCTAAGTCACCTAAAGATTTTAGGCCTATAGCTATTTTGTGTTTTCTTTCAAAGGTCCTTGAGAAGATCGTCCATGACCAATTGCAGGAGTATATTATGACAAATAAAATACTTGATCCTATGCAGACTGGTTTTAGAAAACATCACTCGACGCAGACAGCTGTAATTAAGCTAACAGACGATATAAGAAGGGGTCTAGACAAGAAATTAGTAACATTGCTTCTGCTTTTTGACTTTAGTAAGGCATTCGACACGATCTTACCTTCGAGGTTACTTTCGAAGCTTAGATCGATGATGTTCTCCAGGGCCGCACTCAAGTGTATCAGCTCCTACATTTTAGGGAGGGAACAAATGGTTTCTACACAATTGAAGGAGGAATCAAGTTGGTTAACTTCCAACTTAGGAGTTCCACAGGGTTCGGTGCTGGGACCTCTGTTGTTTCGCCTTTACATTAATGGCATACGTGACGCTCTTGACTCTGGTAGTGTTGAGCACCTACTGTATGCAGATGATCTGCAAATTTATACGCAAGTTTCCCGCGATAATGTGGACGAGGGTATTATTATCCTGCAGAGAGCAGCAAAAGCGGTGTCGGAGTAGGCTGCGGGCGCTTCTCTCACTTTAAATGCTAATAAAACTAAGGCGATTGTCTTCGGTAGTAGTCGTTTTGTTAATTCTTCTCATGCTGGAGAGACCAGGACGATCGACTTCGGAGGAGGCGTCGGCATACCTTTCTCTGGCTCCGTAATTAGCCTTGGTGTTGTGCTTGACTCTAAACTTTGTTGGGAACCACACGTTGATATGATTACTAAAAAGTTTAATAGAATACTGTATGCTTTACGGTTTTTCCGTCAGCACACCACGGAGGTGTTGCGTAAACAGTTCGCAACAGCTCTACTGTTCCCACATCTCGATTACTGCTCAGAGGTTCTGCTCAATGCTTCTCAGGAGTTGAGAAGACGGATACAAAGACTGCAGAATGCATGTGTGAGATACATGATGGGTGTGAGAATGAGCGATCACGTCTCTCCTTATAGAGTTGCACTAGGTTGGCTGCCCACTGATTCGAGGAGACAGTATTTTTTGGCTGTGCTAATGTACGAAATCGTGTGCATGAATTCACCGGAGCATCTAGTGGGTCTCTTCACTAGATGTGTACCTAAGGTGGCTACTAGGGGAGAGATTAAGGATTTAGCGGTGCCCTATATGCGCACTGAGACTGGCAGGAATTCCTTTCAAGTTCAAGGTGCGCATTTCTGGAATTCCCTACCTGCTGAGATTAAACATCTACCATCTTTCAGTAGGTTTAAGACTGCAGTGAGGAGGTATTTGATCGACCTCGATTAATATTCAAAAAATGGAATTTATTGTTAATTTATTTTTGTGTAGTCCCGTATATAGGTTTAAGGTATGTCTGTATTTATTGTATGAATGCTGATTGAATGGTTTTCGAGCAGATGTGCTTTTTATTAAATTGACTGCGTTTATCATTATATCAAACGCTTTGCTGGATTTCATTGTATTAGATTTTATTTTATTTTAACAAAGTAAAATTATTTTAATGTATTATTCTATTTTAGTATTATTTTTTTTTATTGTATTGTATTTGTTTTATTGATTTAACTTCTTAATGTATAGTTTATTTTATTGAAATTATGACTGATAGATATTGACGGCCTGTTTTGAATTTATATTATTTTGTTGCGTGTATTATTTTACTCTTATTAATCTGCGATATCACTTTTAAATTGTTGACTTACGTATTCAGTATTATTATTTTTAAGTTTGTATGACTGTGATATTAACTGTAAGTGCAATATTTTTATTTATATTAGTAATAAGCTTTGTGTGATATATTATGTGTTTTATACGCCTTTTTTGTACCTTACTACAAAATAAATGAATATCTATCTATATATCTATCTATCTATCTATAGGTTACAATGCAAATTCTTACAGAGGTGGAACTGGTTTACCTGAACGTAAGTCTGGTATAAAATTAAAATAGCTAGATACAAAAAAAAAATTAAAATCAACCAAAAATATATAGATTATAGCTATTAATAAGTTATTGAGATTTATTTTGACATTTATGAAAAGCTTTAAGTTTTAAGAATATAATAAGAGATCTAACATAAGCTGAAAAAGTGAATTTTATTATTTCAGTTTATTTATATGTAATAATAGTTAGTAAATTTTTCAAAATTTTCTGCTTCTGTCTATAAATTGTAAGGTAAGTTTAACATAAATTTAACTTGAACGTAAACTGATCGTTTATAATTGCTTGTCTTTATTTTGATAAATATGTACTCTAAATAATTTTAGAGTTTAGAATAAAGATAAAACATAGTTCTTTCATTATATATAGAACTTATAATAAAGTTCATAATTTTTTTTTTCTTTTCATAAATTGCAATTGTAAAATAAAATTTTTTCTAAGTCTTAACAAAGACTTTTTTATAATAATTTTTCTCTTATTTTCGCAATACGAATTCTAAATAAATTTAGAAGTTGAAATATTCATTTGAACATTGGTTCATGTTGCATTTGGATAAAAGTATGTAACTTTCCCTTTCTTTTTTTTTTTTTTGTAAATATATTTTTCGTGTTGAAAAATGAAATCAGTTTTACGAATATATATTAGATAATGTATATTTGTATACCTTAAATTTAGAGACAAAAGTAATTGATTTATAAACAGAAACATAAGACTTTATGTTCATTCATAAGTTTAATGAACATTATAAAGGTTAGATTTCTTTTACAAGATGTTTATTGTTAATGAAAATAAAAAAGTAAAAGTATAAGTAGTAAGATGCATTGATATAAATTTTAAAGCTTTAAATCTTATTATAGATACTGTATATAATAATTTTACATATTTTATTTAATTATTAACCAATATTGATTTAGATAAATTGATTTAGATTTCTCAATTTTTCATTTAAAAACCATTCGTATATGATTAAATCAATTGATTTGAATGTGATTATTTCTTACTATTTATATTGATCGATTTAAGTTGATAGAACCCTTAAATCAACAATCTGTAAATTTACAAGCCACATTTTGAAACTTACAGATTTTTCTTATTTTATAAAAATTGTTTATCAATAAAACATAAATAATATAAATTAACTAGAATATGAAAAAAATGAAATTATAGAGATTCAAAAATTTATGAAATGTGCAAAAATTCCTGAAAAAGAGAAAAAGAGATTAGATTTTTTTCTAAAATATTTATAATTTTTGTTCATGATATAATAGTAGAAATTAAATGTGTTTCTGATTTGTTTGATGTTATTTGAAATTTTTAATGATAAGTCAAAGCATTCAAATAAATTGTTATTAATTATTTTTTTATTTGAACTTTGCTGATTATGAGTTAATATGATATTCTTATTTTTAGGAATAATTTTGTTTTTAGACATGTTTTATTATTTAATTGTTTTGGTTTTATTTTGATAATATTAGTGTATTTGATATATTTATCGAATACCATTTTATTTTGATTTTTATTTGAATTATTAGAGCTATTTGTTATAAAGCATTCTTGTATTTTCAAAAATTTATTATTTTCTGGTAGAGAATCATCTTTGTTATTAGTTGTGTCGTTTTTAATAAGTTTGGATATATTATTTTTGCTGGCAAGATTTGTTTTATTTAAACATAGTTGAATTAATTCATCAAGGTCTGGTCCAACATTAAATTTTAATACAGAATTATCGCTGTAAATAATTTGTGCTTCTTGCGCAAAATTAGTCTCATAGATTATTTCTGAGTGGTTCAGTTCTGGTAAAAAATTTTCAATTATGTTTTCGTATTCTATAAAGTCATACATTAATGGGCCAATATTGTCGGAAATTATTGATGCTTCTTTTGCATTTTTTAAATTATTTTTGCATTGTTTATTTTGTTTGAGATCATTTGCATACGATTTTTCTTTTTCTACACAATTTATTGTTTTTGTGTCATTTCTTACGGTCGGAACATATGAATGCACCGTTTCGAAATCTTCTAAAACTTGATGTATTATAACTTGATGACTCCACAATTTTTCAGTTTGTTCAGATTCAATTGGAATACATTCAAATTCTTTTGTTCTTATATAATTTATATGAGGTTTATTGTATTTAACTTCTCTAGTAGTTTTCTTGGCTAATAAAATAGTATTAGCTTGAACATTTTTTTGATGTTCTATGTTTGTGTTTTGATAATTTTCTTTTTTGTTAATTTCGATATTTGTTATATTAAAACGTGTTGATGTTTTATCGTCTATAATTAGATTGTTTATATTATGTGTTTTAAATTCTGCAGTTTTATGTGTTGACGTTTCTGGTTCATTAACAGATGTATTATTACAGTAATCTTTATTTTTATCATACAATAGATCAAAAAGTCGTAAATCACCTATCTTCTTGCAATTTTCACGTGGGTGACCTGTAGTTTCACAATATATACAATAATTTTTTTGTTCATAGTCAGTAAGTTCATGATTCGGATACAAAATATTTAATGCTATTATAAAATTATCTATGTTATCGATTTTTGCACGATCTATAAGAGAAAAGATGTTACTTCCAATAAGTTTCAACTTTGCAATTAAAAACAGTTTCCTTTGATCATTTGCTAAACTTCTTGCTAATTTTATTTCATTAATATGTTTTCTGGATGGCATGCTATTACCATCAAATATTGGTAATACTTCGAAAATATCATCATTCTCCTCCGTTATGATTTTTATCTTTTGATTTTCATCAGGAAAATTTAATATGTTTGATTAATGTTAGCATTTTATTAAATTAATGTAAGAGATGATTTATTATTATGGATATTTTTAGATCGATAGATATTTATTTTATTCTGTAGCAGGATATATACTATTCTTATTTATCAAGATATATGTAATTTATGTTGCATCACTAATGTTTAAATGGTCTTATTAATATCATGTTTTCCTTTTTCCCTTTTCTTTTACACCGTATACAATTGTGTTTGTAAACAAAAAATACTGCAAGTTTTATTTATTAAAATTCTTTGACACTGTCTCACTTCTTGCATGAAAATTAAGAACATTGTTGATCTATGTTTTGAAATTTTTATAATGACCTACTGTTGTTGGAATTATACAAGAGCGTACCGTGAGAATTTTCGCTGAGCTTGTCTTTTGCGAGTTTGATAAACTTGCAATGTTTTGATGACAACTGTCTATTTTTTAAATGCAGTCTGTTTACTTTATTTTGGTATTTTAAAATTTTTCTTTTTAATATATTATTATATAATTTTATATTCTTTTCATAAAAAAAAATTAATATGTTTTTAGTATTATTTAATATTATTATTAAAACTCAATATTTTAAATGATATTGATTGTTGACTGTTTAGTCAGCTTTTCTTTTTAGTTCTTTTATTGACTGTAAACTTGAAGCTTATTCCACTCTTCAAATTAAATTATTATGCGAAGATTATTGATATTTATTGTAATTTCTCAATGCACTAAATAAATCATATTATTTGAAAGCGGTTCATAAAAAAATTTGTAATTTTTACTTGATTTCTTATTTATAATTATTCTTGTTAATTGATGTATAGATTTATTTATTAATTTAATAATTTTACATTTATTTTTATTGGAAATTTTTTTATGTAAATTGTATCATTTATTAGATTTATGATTTTTAATCGCGCAATTTCGCGTATATAGAAATTATTTTAATTACGCACTTTGCGTATAATATATTAATTTTATTTGTATAATATTTTTATTTTTAAGAACACTATTCGTATTTGATAATACACTTCGCGTTTGATATTTTTATTTTGAATGACGCTATTCGCTTTTAATAATGCACTTGGCGTTTAATTTCATGTATATTTATTTGATTTTTGCCTTAAATATAAAACTAGCTTTAATTACCTCGCTCCTAATGTCGCTCGGTTTGATTCTGACCTTTATAAAAAATATTTTTCAATTTAAAATATTTTAAATTTCAAAGTATCCATTTTTAAATGAATTTGTGTATGTAATTATATAGATGTATATATAGAACCTTTTAAAAACGAATTTCATGAAATAAAAAATGTTAAATGTTAAGAAAATATAGAAACAGGAATAATTAGAAGAACAGACATAATGAACAACGTCGCTATCATTAGCTTGAAATTCATAGTAGTTTCTCATTTCTCATTTCTCGGTTTTTATAAAAAGTTCGTTTTCGCTTTGGGTAACACATAATAATATACGTATGTTAAAAATTTATCATGAATAGATATGAAAAAAAAGAAAAACAAATTTAAAATAATTACTATTAAAACAAATTTTACAACATAACAAAATAAATATTAAAATTTGTTATTATAATAATTTCTTTAAATTGTTTTCATTTATTTTCTATGAATCATGTATTATAATCTTACATAAATTGGTATGCGCTAGTTACAATGCAAATGAAATTTTCATAAAAACTGAGAAATGAGAAAATACTAAAAATTACTACCACTTTGACACGATAAGAACAGTAACGTTATTTTTCATAATAGTTCCTGGAAGATTATTTATTAAGCGTCTAATTCGAGACATAAACTTTATTGACTATTGAGAAAGGTTCTTTAGAGCTATCTTACTCGTGAGACAGTTAGAGCGTTTGTAGGGAAAAGGAATAAGAAAATATATTACCAGTATATCTATATACGCAAGGAATAACAGATAAAAGAAATACGCAGGGGGACAAACGTCCTTGGGCCTAGCGACCTCACGTACCCGAGCTGAGTGAATGGTATACTGAGTGCGTGGATGGAAGCGAGTGTGATAATGTACGAATACGCAGGGGGACTGCATAGTCCATGGACCTAGCAACCCCACGTACCCGAGCTGAGTGAATAATAAACTGGATGTGTGGATGAAAGTATGGATGAATCTGTGTAAATACGCAGGGGGGCTGAAGAGTCCTTGGGCTCAGCGACCCCACGTACCCGAGCTGAGTGAATGGTGAATTGAGTGTGTGGACAAAGGAGAGGATGGAGATGTCTCAACACGCAGGGGGACTGCAAAGTCCTTGGGCCCAGCGACCCCACGTACCCGAGCTGAGTGAATGGTATACTGAGTGTGTGGATGGAAGCGAGTGGGAGAATGTACAAATACGCAGGGAGACTGCACAGTCCATGGGCCTAGCAACCCCACGTGCCCGAGCTGAGTGAGTGATATACTGGATGTGTGGATAAACGAGAGGATGAAAATGTGTAAATACGCAGGGGGACTAGAAAGTTCTTGGGCTTAGCGACCCCACGTACTCGAGCTAAGTGCGAATGGAAGAGTGCAAGGTAGGATGACAGGCAAATGTATGCATGTTTAGACGTATGAATGGACACGGCTTAGTGCCTGGACGGACGGACGAGACGAGCGACAATGGACAAGGCCGCAGCGTGAAGTAATGCTAACGCAGTCCCACGCTGCGGCTCTGAACGGTGGACGTTACGGATCCCTGCCCGTGTAAGTGAGGCATTTTCTTGCTTCTCTTCCACGGTCAGGGTGAAGGGGGTTTAGACGGTCTCTGTCTGTGGATGCCTCGGGGACGAATGCAAATCTATTAGGTTTCTTTCTCCCTCCAAGCTGACGCAGCGTCAGAAACCCGTCACACCAGTGGCGTGCACTGCGGTTGGGGTGATCCAACTGCAGCCCACGTCGCTGTAGGTCTGATAGCAGATTTACTTGTTTTTTGACCACAAAAAAAAAAAAAAAAAAAAAAAAAAAACAGATAAAAGAAACTTATTCCCTCTTATTACTTACATACATATATATATATATATATCCTGGCAATATTTTTTCTTATTCCTTATGTCTTCTTCTTTTAGCCTGCAAAGGTCTTAACTAAATACGTCCCTTTTGACTTTCCTTATTCCTATATTTTATTTGCATATGATCGGCATATCTCCTATATACTAAATAACCTCTTTCACGTGAAAGATGCTTAAAAACAAATTTCATATGTATATCTAATGAAAATATCTTAACATTTTTATTTTATATACATACATATATATTTATGTACATATCTATATATATAAAAATAAATTGAATTTAAATATTCAATCATATTAAATATTTTATATAAATACAAACAAGGTAAATAAGTTTAATTAATTTTTTATTTAATTAAGGTTAAGTACCGAGTCCGTCAAATGTCACCAATGAATGAATAGGTATAGATTTATTTCCAAATATTCAGCATTATAAAAAAACATAGTTTTATTTATCAATCTCATTTAAAAGAATACATTTCAAACTTTAATTTTGATATTACATGTTAAGAGCAGGTCGGATTCGCTGTCCTTATCTAATTGGCATTTTTGTTATTTACTCAAGTATTAATCGGTGTATCTGCAAATTGAAGGTTAAGCGCAATAGATATTATTATTACAAATATTTATGCACAAGAAAAAAAAATCTATCGCTTTGTTTTTGAGAAAAGTAAGGAACGCGAAAATATTATAAACATAATCTTTTACTTCAGCGTTCCTTACTTTTCTCAAAAACAAATCGGTAGATTTTTTTTTTCTTGTGCATAGATATTTATAATAATAATGTCTATCGCGCTTAACCTTCAATTTGCAGATACACCGTTTAATACTTGAGTAAATAACAAACAACTCAATTGTTACTCGGTCGGTATCAGGTTCTACTCCGGCCTGCTGTTAAACGATAAATTAAAAATGTATCTAGAAAAAATTACATGAATTACACATATTATAAAATTCACAATAAATATAATAGATATTAAATACTTAAAATAATAGACGTTTTTTTTATTAAGTCAATTAAGTTTTTTTATTAAATCACAACAAATGAAACAATAGATTTGTTGTAAGGTCAACAAATAAATTATTGACTGTTACACTAGAATAAATCTTGAAATAATTATTGTTATGTTAAATTATATTTTACTTATTCTTTTATATTGCAATATAATTAGTACTCATCTCAACAAATGAGACAATAGATTTGTTGTTAGGTCAACAAATAAATAATTAAGTGTTACACTTGAATAAATCTTGAAATAATTATTGTTATGTTAAATTAAATTTTACTTATTCTTTTATATTGCAATATATTTCATTTTCAATAACTTATACTTATAACATTTACATGATATCAAGATTTAGTTGAATAATAAAAATATATTTAACATTATTTGAATTATTCTGAAAAGAGTTCAGAAAATTATTATAACTAATAACTTGTGAGTTATTGTGTTATTTTACTCAATGAAATTCGCAATATAGGGCACCAAACACATATTCCCCTCAGATTTATTTCAATTCTTTTTATAATAAAAATATTATTTAAAAGCAGACTGAAGATTCTTTAAATTCAATATTTAAGAAAAACTGTCTTGAAGTTACTTAGTTTGATACTTATAATAAATGCTTATGAAAATTTATTTACTCATTTACACTCCAAAAATATAGTCGATTCCTCTAGTCATATATGTAAAAAATACAATAAAATAATTAAAGCGACAAAAACATGCAAAATATTGTCATAAAGCGAAAAATGCCGACTTGACATATATTACATGCAAAAAATTGTCACTTTGACTATGAAATGGTATTTTTCGCCTGACGATAATATTTTGTATATTATTGTGGCTTTAACTATTTTAAATTATGCATGTACATGACTAGAGATATTAACTTAATTTTTGTCGTATGAATGAGTAATTAAATTATTATAAGCGTTTATTATAAACACTGAACTAAGTATCTGATTTGGTTCCGACCTCCTCTTAACAAAATAAAAACGAAATCAGATTTACATAAGAAACTTTTCGGAGATTATTTAAAATATATTCATTATTAAATCAGCTAATTAAAAAAAATTTGTATAGTATATCGTATTATTTTAGCTATAAATTTCTGGAAAATTGGAAAATTGAAAAAAGAAATGAAAATCATTTAAAGTTCATCTTGCTATATTCATCATATAAGTAAAAATAAATAAGATAGAGTAAAAAGATTTGTGAAAGGTATTTTGTGCCCTTAATTAAATTTATGTTAAGACTTAATTTTATTAGCATTCAATTTTTTTTCTAATGACAATTCATAGCATTTTTCATAATTTTTTTTTGGTTTTTCAGCTTTAACGTATGAAAATACAATTAATCAAATAAGTTAATATAAAAGCAATTCTAACTTTATTTAAAGTAGATAAAAAGTGTTCAAAGAATTTTAATTTTCAATAATGGGTCTGACTGAGGAAAATAAATTAATGGTTAAAGAACAAGGATTGTATAGTGGAATTAATTCGATGTTAACTGATAATCATATATTAGAATTTAATAATATTTTAAAACAGCGCACTTTATTTAATATGCAATCAACTTTACTTATTCAAAAACCGCAATATATTAATTCAGTACCCATAGATACCCAATTTATACAATTATTATTTTCTGGAAATTTCAAAAGTGGTCACTGGATTTATATGTATTATAATAATAAAATAATTCATATATATGACAGCTTCAATCTTAAATATTTACAAGATGAGCATAAAATCTATATAAACAAATTATTTCCAAACAAATCTGAATTAAGCATAGTTTTCGAAACAGTACAATCACAAACAAGTAATTATGATTGCGGCGTTTTTGCAATTGCTTTTGCTGTTTCAGTACTTTACAATTTACGTCCATGTTGCTTAAAATACGATATTTCCCAAATACGATTACATTTATTGAAAATTTTTGAAACAGCGAATAACAATGTTTCCAATTTTACATAATTATAATAATGCAACTATCAATCACAATAATCCACCGGACATGATAAGAAGAAGTTTTTGTTATGAACCTTGTTTAAATAAAATACCATTAAATTTAGATAACGCTGAGATTGAACTTCTTGAAAAAAAATTACAAATACAGTTATTAGCAGAAGGAAAAAAAATGATGCAAATGTATTACAAACCTAAAGATTCTAATCTTGAAATAATTCCAATGGAAATTGACAATAATTCTTCAGAAAAAAAATTTTTAAGACAAAATGATTATTTAATGGATTTTGATGATATTAGTATAAATTATGACGATGATAAAATTAGGAATAATGAGATTGAATTTAATTAAGGAAAAAAAGAATTAAAAGAAATAGATAACAAGGAATCTTCATGTATAATTAACAAAATTGATTAAGAAAAAGGTGACAGAAAAATCGAATAAATATCGAAAAAATGCAATAAAACAGAAAATTACAAAAATGCAGGAAAAAAAATGAAAAATTAGAACAAAAACGTGTCAATGATGCTTTACGAAAAAAAAGCTTATTCAAAAATGAAAATGAAACAACCAAATAAATATAAAAAAATGTTAAAAAATACTAAGAAAACGAAATTAGAATTCAAGAAAATGATCAATTAGAACAAATACGTTCTGATAAGGCTTCACGTAAGAAAGAAGCTTATATGAAATTAAAAGATTCTGAACCAAATAAATATACAGAATAGTTAAAAAATACTAAAAAAAAACAAAACGGAATCCAAGGAAAAAAAAAGTAATGATGAATTGGAACAAATACGTGCGAATGAGGCTTCACGTAAGAAAGAAGCTTATATAAAATTAAAAGATTCAGAACCAACTAAATATATAGAAAAGTTAAAAAATACTAAGAAAACCAAAATGGAATCCAAAGAAAAAAAAGTAATGATGAATTGGAACAAATACGTGCGAGTTAGGCTTTACGTAAGAAAGAAGCTTAAATGAAATCAATGTATTTTGAACCAAATAAATATATAGAAAAGTTAAAATAAAATAAGAAAACCAAAATGGAATCAAAGGAAAAAAAAGTAATGGTGAATTGGAACAAATACGTGCGAGTGAGGCTTCACGAAAGAAAGAAGCTTATATAAAATTAAAAAAAAGAACAATCACATAAATATGAAAAAATATTAGAAGAGAATAGAATAGCAAAAGTAAAATCGATTTTAAATATAAGTACTGATGAATTGAAACAGCTACGTGAAAAAGAAGCATTACGCAAAAGAAAAACTTATAGAAAATCAAAAAATGAACATTATGTTGAATATGATAAAATGGAAATAGTTGAAAAAATTGATGATCAATAATTGGAAATTTCAGATGTTATTGACAAAACGCAAATAAATAATGATTTTTACCAATTTCAACATTTTAATTATACTATTGGAATGAATAAACCAACAGATGAGAGAAAGCGGAAATATAAATATGATTCTTATCAATTAAAAACGTTACTTATAAAGTGTAAACGATTAAAAATTGAAGACATTGATTATTATATTAAAAATAACAATAATAATATTTGTAATAATAATGATAATGTCATGATAAACAAAAAAAAAAAATGATAAAATGAAGGACATAATGGGAAAAAAATTAAAGAAATTGAATGAAAAAATTTTAGCAGAAGAAAGTAATTCTAAACTCATTGGTTGTATAGCAAATATATATTTTGATGAAAATGTTATATCTGAAAATTACATTGGCTCCATGACACACACATGTGTTTATTGTAATGCAAAGCATTTTGCTTTCGAATATAGTAAAAGTAAAGATTTCTCCAATTGTTGCCATAAAGGCAAGGTGGAATTGTTAGACAATCCTACTTAGCCAGAACGATTTAAACTTTTAGCAACCGAACGTACAAAAGAAAGTATTGATTTTCGACAAAATGTAAGATTATACAATAATGCTTTAGCGTTCGCAAGTTTTGGTGCTAATTTTGATAAATTGACAGGTAAAGAGCTACAAGTTATGAAAATATGTAGACAAATTTATCATAATGTGTATGCTTTGCATCCTAATAAAGATGAAGCACGTAAATATGGACAATTATATGTTTTAGATAATGAAATTGCAAGGATTGAATGTAAAAAATTCAATACAAATTTAGTATTATTAAAAGAATTAGATAATTTAATAAGAAACATTAACCCTTATGCAAAAGCCTAAAAAATGATGCATGAAGTAGAAAAAGAAGAACTACAACGATGTGCAAAAATCAATTGTCCTCCAAGAACAGTTACAATGTTTAATGTCCGCAATGACAATTTGGATAAAAATAGATATAATGTACCTACCTGTAATGAAGTCATGATAGTATATGTTGGAAAAGATGATCTCCCTCCTATCGAACGTGATATTGTCATTTACTCTAAGTATGAAAGACCAATTAGTATACCAACAATTAGCAAACATACAGATCCTATGACATATCCGCTAATTTATCCTAATGGTGGTTATGGACGGTTGCCAAATATGAAAAGTAAATTTGAAACAACTAATATTTCAAATTTGCAATTTTATAATTATAGATTTAGTATTAGAAATGAATTTAATCCATACCTCAAATTGGGAAAAATATCTCATCAGGCAATCATTGATGCATTTGTAAAAGTTGAAACTTCTAGATTATATTTTATACGAAAAAATCAAAATATATTAAGAAGTGATTGTTACAAAGGAGTAATGGACTATTTACATAACAAAAAAGAATTAGAATCGTCAAATATTGGATAAATGGTCATATTACCATCAAATTTTACAAGCAGTCCACGATTTATGAAACAAAATCACATGGACTCGATGACGCTTGTAAATTATCATGGTAAACCTGACCTTTTTTAGCTATAACGTGAAATCCACAGTGGAAAGAAATAATTGAAAACTTGGGAAATTATGAAAATTCAATAGATAGGCCGGATATTGTAACAAAAGTATTTCATCAAAAAGTGGAAGAATTCAAAGATTTAGTAATTAAAAGAGGAATATTTGGAAAATGTGTTGCGTATAGTTACGTAATTAAATTTCAAAAACGAGGATTACCACATATGCATATGTTATTATTCTTAGATAAAAATTATAATATTAACACTCCCGAAAAAGTTGATGAAATAATAAGTGCAGAAATCCCAAATGAAGATATTTATCCGAAATTATATAGTATTGGTAAGCAATTTATGATACACGGTTCCTGTGGTATGCAAAATATAAATTGTCCATGTATGGATAAAAATACGAAGCAATGTACCAAAAGTTTCCCAAAAAAATTTAATGATTCAACAGAATTTAAATTTATTGGCTATCCATTATACAAACGTAAAAATGATGGCGTCAAAATAATTTTTAAGAATAAATTTACAGAAAGAGTAGCAGATAATGGATTTATTGTTCATCATAATCCTTATTTATTATGGAAATTGTAATGGGGAAATTTGTTCCCTATCCCCCAGTTACTATTATTTTAACTCTACAGTATCACCTCTGAATAAATAGCAATTTACTTATTATTTTTTCTTAAATTTTACTCTGAATAGAAAATCTGAATTTATTAGCAATCAACTCTCTCGGTAGATTCTGATCGGGTCTTCGTAGGGAACAATGACGAAACCACCGATGTAACTAGCAACAAATAATTTATATATATTTTATAACAACACAATGTTAATAAACATTTAAATAACACTGTTAAATAAAATACAAAAATAAGTAATTTTCCCTCTATATTTATTGGAGTAAATTTAACATCCTTTTTACCCGACAATTTCTCGAAAATTGTGTAAGTGTAAAAAAGTTGTGTAATTCAACTCTGGCTCGACTTAATAAACTTTCTGATTAATTATAATCAAATGAAATCAAATTAAACCCGTGAAATTAATATTAAGTTTAATAATGGCGGCTAAAACCGACGAGCAAAACGGCGACGCGCACTGACTCTAAATTTTCTATTATTTAATATTTAAGATGGAGGACTCACCTTAATGAACAAAGCGTTACTCTCCAAAAATACAAAAACTCCAATAATTGATCCTCCCCAAAATCTCCTTTTCTCGTTTTAAATGAACTCCTCAGCTCTCTCGAAAAAAATACAAGAATAATTACTTCAGTGTACAGTGGAAAAATAGCAAAATGGCAGCGTAAAATCTCTAGTGAATTTAACCTAATAAAATGGAGTCAAGATTCAAGAAAATGGCTCAACGAGCAGCAACAGAAAAACTAACAAGTGCAATCACCAAGATCCAATAGAGAAGTGTAACGATGGCGCGTCTTTTCTCGAGCTCCTTCCTCTTTATCCCTTCTTTCATCAGTTACGTCATAAATAGGATAATGGTTGATTGGTTATTAATCCTTTCCGTACTTGTTATTTGCTAATTACAAAGGATGTTAACTTTAATCAATCAACACCTTTCCTTTTGGCAGCTTCTTTTATGTTAGCGCCCTCTATTTCTCACGCGCTCCATTTAAATTTTTATTTAGAAGACTCCATATAATCAGTTTTAATAATTCTGCCTATAATTATACCACTATCTCTCTCCAGCGCTCGATTTTTTTTATCTTCTATCACTCTCGCTCTCGATCTCACGTATCTTCATATAAAATACTGACACAGATTGATATTTTTACAATTGCCCATGTATATACTCCTTCTATTGCCATTTCTACATTTACCCATGTATATACGAGCGTTCTACTGTTATTCTTACATTTACCCATGTATATACGAGCCTGCTATATAAGCTATAGCTGGCGCCCCTTTTTTGCTGATCTTTTACTTTTCATGCGCATGACTCGATTTCTGCCGCAAGTCGGTCACTTACCGACGCTTCCCCTTTACTTTCGAGCACGTGTTACAAATGTTCCGCGTCGCTTCCCGGTTTCGCTCGTCATCGCGTACCGCGAGTGTATTGTGTGCATGTACCTATACACCAGGTGTGTGTGTGTGTGTCAGTGTACAGGTGACAGTGCTGCGGCGTGCACGTCGTCATCAAGAACATAAGATGGTGACGCACAAGAGCACTGTCATAGGTTATTCTTTTTTTCTACACATGTGCTCTCCTCTTTTAATATGTTATGTGCACTAGTGTTAGGATGTTACAGCCATCACAGTAGCTTCAACTCCTAGTGCACTATAAGAAAACTGATGGTGACTGTGGTTTTTTCTTCACCACGTGTTCGGATGTGAGGTTAGATTTCCCTTTCGGGCTCGGATTCATATTCATCCTCGCCTCTATCCCCGGCCAGGGAATCCACAACACCAGCACTCTCCACTGGAAGATAACGAGGATCCTGCTGGCGTAGTATATCCTCCAATTCTTTCTCCGCTTCTCTACTTTCTCTCTCTTCTAAGCTCTCGATGATTGCAGAGACAGAGTTCAAAGCCACTATTTTAGCCTCCTCTTTCCTTTTCTTCTTCTTTTCTTTCTCTTCTTCTCCAGATCTCGACAGTTCATTGTTAATGGTGATAAGGAGAGTGGACTCCTCCTCATTACCCCTCTTAAGCTCTTTCAACGTAGCTTGGCCCGTTTTAAGAAGCCACTAGTCTTCTGCTTTCCTCATCTCTTTTTCCTTTTCTTCTCTCTCCTGTTTCCGAAACCTTTCAAACTTAAATTTCTCTCTCTCTCTCCTCTTCATTAGCAGCGAGACGCAGCTCATACTCGAGCTGGTCTGCTCAACTATTAGGGTTAATCGCAGGGGAAGTAGATTGGTCTCGCCTCCGGGTTCTTTCCTCCAACTCAACCTCATCAGCCCACGTGAGTACAAGATGAGCCGGGGGATGGAATTCCGGCTTAGCCCGATGGCCTGGGCTAGGTGCACCACGTAATCCCATGGATGGCGACTTCCTATCTGCACGTCTTGACATCTGTTAACATAAGTAAAATAAAAGGAAAAATTTTCTAAGGAACTCTGTCTCGACTTGCTTTACTACCGACTGAACAACACTTACCATTGGATTATCTCAAGGCACGAACCAACACCAAGACAACACAGCTCTCGAATTACACTTAAAATAACATGCTCTCGAAAAAGAAAATTATAAAATAAGAGTTTTTACTGATCTCGATTTGTTCACGGGGGTAAAAATCGTTTTAACTCGGATACGTGTACCTTCGCATTTCTACGACTACCTTCCATCTTTAAAACATATACTACAGGTGATTTTACCTCAATAATACGAAATGGACCTTCATATTTTGGAGCTAACTTCGCAGAGAAACCTTGTGCTCCTTTTGATAACACCTATGTTTTTCTCAACACTTGATCTCCTACATCAAACCTTACATCTTTTTTATTCTGGTCATATCTCTTAGCTTGTTTATTTTGAGCTTTATCTATATGTCTAGCTACCAAGTCTCTCAAAGCATCTAATCTTTTTAATCTATCCTTCCAAATTTTTGGATCTAATTTTAGCTTAGGTCCTCTTGTCTCGATTTCTCTTCGTAAATTCTTCACTGGTGCAGGATTACGACCATAATTTAGAAATGCTGGTGATACTTTCGTTGAAGCTTGTGTAGCTGTATTAAAAGCATATCTAAACTCATGTAGATGCTTGTCCCAGTCTCGATGGTTTGACCCAACTAAAATAGCAATCATGGTTTTCAACGTTCTATTTGTTTTCTCGACTGGGTTGGCCTGGAGATGATATGGTAGAGTAGTTACATGTTTTACACCATATTCATCTAACGTACTCTTTAACCACTTATTATCAAACTCTTTACCATTATCAGTGAGTAAATAATCAGAAGCTTCCCATCTAAATATTATCAGCTCTTTAAATGCTCTCGAGACTCCTTTACCATCTGCAGTTCTCAATGGTTTTAGCACTATCCAGCGAGTGAACAAATCTTGGAACACTAGTACGTATTTATACTGGCTCTTGCTCTTAGGAAACTCCATGCAATCAGTTGCCACTACAGCCCATGGTCTCTCGACAATTCTCTTTCCCATTAAACCTTGAGCACCTGTTTGCATCACTTTATATCTCTGACACTCTGAACACTGCTGGATATATGAATTTATGTGATATCACGCTCCTGGCCAATAATATTCTCTAATCACCCGATCATAAGTTTTCTCTATACTAAAATGTCCTGATGAGGCTTCTCTATGGGCATCACTTATTACTCTCTCTCGATACTCCGTTGGTACAACTAATCTCCAGCCTTCTTCTCGAAAAGTCACTGGATCTAGCAACCTATCTCTTTTAAAGTAATACAACAAATCATCTTCCAATTTCCAATTTGGAAATTTTTTAGGAAAATGTTTTACTTCCTCTACTCTCGATGGATACCATGGATCTTCAATAGTGGTAAAACCAGCCGCCTCTTCATGGTCTAACTCGAAACCTCTCGATTAAGCATCTGGGACATGATTAAGAGCACCTTTTCTGTGTATAATCTCAAAGTCCCATTGCTGTAACTCTCAAACCCAACGAACAAGCCTACCAATTGGATCTTTAAGATTTCTGAGCCACTTAAGAGCGCTATAATCGGTGTATACTGTGAAGTGATATCCATCTAAATATGATCTCAACTTCTTTATTGCCCATAATAATGCAAGACCCTCTTTCTCAGTTACAGTATAATTTTTCTCTGCTTTACTCAAGACTCGACTGACGTACACTATAGGGTGATCTCCATCTTCACTTTCTTGTGTTAGCACAGCTCCTATGGCATAATCGCTAGCATCACAATGTACCGAAAATGGCTTACTGAAATCTGGTCTGGCTAACACTGGTGTTTGAGTAAGTGCTCTTTTTAGGTTCTCGAAAGCTTGCTCTTGATTCTCACCCCAGGTCCAGGTTTGACCTTTATGAAGCAGTTTTACCAACGGAATCTTTATCTCTGACTCGTTCTCTATGAATCTCGAATACCAACCCACCATACCAAAGAAACGTCTTAATTGTTTAATAGTTTTAGCAGTAGGATAATTCAGCACTGGGGAAATTCTTTCTGAATCTGGTCTCAACCCATCTCTCTAGTTTGTATCCCAGGTAAGTTACACTCTAACAACAAAATTCACATTTTTCATGGTTCACAACTAGACCTGCACTCACTAATCTCTTTAACACAATTTCGACCCACTTCATATGTTCTTCGAACGTTTCTGTCACGATAATGATATCATCTAGATATCCAAAGACATGTGGCTCGAATTCTGGACCAAATAAGGCGTCAACAAGCCTTTGGAAGGTCATTGGTGCGTTAGTTAGGCCAAATGAGAGACATTTAAATTGGAATAGTCCCAATTCAGACACTGCAAATGCTGTGTATTTACGACTCTCATGACTCAACATTACCTGGAAATACGCTTGCTTTAGATCTATTTTAGTGATATATTTTGCTTTTCTCAATTTGTCTAAAATAGAATCCATACTCTGCATTGGATAAGCATCAGGTTTAGTGACTTTATTGACATCTCGAAAATCCATACAAAACCTATACTTTCCATGAGGTTTCCTGACAATTACCGGCTCAATACTCCATTCACTCGCTGATTTCTCGATAATATTCTGCTCTAGCATTCTCTTGACCTCTTCTTGTGCCACTTGAAGTTTGTATGGTGACATCCGTCTTGGGCGTTGTTTAATCGGCCTAACTCCAGGCTCGATCTCTATATGATGCTCTATTAAGGTAGTGATTCCTGGTACTTTTGATGGTGGTGGTAAGATTCGCTTAGCCAAATCTTTTACTGTTTTCTCTTGATCTTCTGTGATTTCAACTATCCCAGCGCACTCTCCAAAAATAACTGCTTTACTCTCAGAACGATGATTTGAAAATTTTCTCTACTCTCCATCTGGAACTCTTCATAAATCTTGACCTAATTTTACTTCAAGGTCCCATTTTCTATAGGAATCCATACCAAGAACCATATCGTGTTCCATTTGTTTTGCAACCTTGAGCTCCATGGGTTGTACTACTCCATCAACGTCTAATACGACCTCTAGTACACCCAACAGTTTTGATATGGCTCCAGTTACTGTCTCAATTGATAAATTGCTAGGTTTTAATCTGTCTCGAAATTTCTCTCCAATCTTTGGCCCAACTAGCGTAATCATCGCACCTGGGTCAAATATAGCTAGGTATTTCTCTCCTCCTAACTCGATTTGCAGGAAATTTTCATTCTCTGACGTCGATCCTGCAACTTTTCTATGTATATTCTCAGAATTTCTCTTCTCTGTCGTACTTGGTACGACTTTTCCCCCCTCCTTGACTGTTGAAGGTGAAGCAACGTCTTCAACAGACCGATCAGAAACCACCTCAGGAACCGGAACACTGCTCTCAGCTGGGTTCGAGAAATTCAATTGCTGCACTAACTCTCTTACAGCTTCTCTTATATACTCTTCAGATAGATTTTCTTCAGCATTCTTAGATATCTCACGATCCTGATTTATTCTCTGAACACGTTCTTTAGCAGGTTGTCTCTCAGTTACTATTTCTAGTATTGTTTCTCTTCTATCTCTCAATTCTGTCTCTGTTTCTCTTTGCTCTAAATGAGTATTCTCTATATTAATATTCTCAGTATCTCGATTCTCCATATTAATATTCTCTGCATCTCGATTCTCTGTATTAATATATTCTGTCTCTTGACTCTAAATGTTCTCATTGATTTCTCTCTCTTGTGTTTTCTCTTTTATATTGTTCGCCCTTTCTCCATTATTTAGGAGCATAGAGGGCGATCCTACGTTCCTGTTTGGCCGTTTCCCAAAAACCTACGAATGTGAGCACATTTCTTACACGTATGCAGAGTTACACCTCTGGCTTCACACCCTTGGCAGCTAAGATTTGATGGTGCTCTATTGGCATTCTGACTCCCCTCTCGATTATTCGATGTTCTATTTGGACATTTGAATAAAGAATGACCTATTTGAGAACACGAATAACAGCTGCGTTTTGCACATTGTGAAGCTCTATGTCCAACAGTATGGCACACATGAAATTCACCATAAAAAACCGACGAGTCTACTCTATTAGAAGGTCCATTTCTTCTTTGACCTTGATTTATGGGGCGTCTTTCTGCTCTCGACTGCTATTGGTTATTATTTTCTTTAGGCCTGGTCCCATTATTATTAGACCTTATATCATTATTCTCAGTTACTTGCATGGACTGAGCATTTTCATCTGCATTCAGATCTACAGCTTCAGTCTGGACTTGCTGATTTGATGAAGCAGGTGATTGTCTCTTGTTATTCTTATTTTTTCGAGGTGCTGGCTTAGGTGGTTTCTTATTCACCTGTTGTAAATTATTGGATTTTTTTTCTTCTACCTCATCTCTACACTCGATTCTGCTAGCTGCTATTTTCACATCCGTAGTCTCTCGATGATAAGCAGCACCTGGAATCTTTGAATTCTCTTTCGAAGGAGGTGGTACATATTTTTTATCTAACTCTTTTTGTCTCTCCCACCGTTGTCCATACTTCTCTAAATCATCAAAATCATATATCTTTTTAGTTGCCATATACCGTCGATGTTCTAGCAATAAATTTCGGTATGCGATCTCGAGTTGTCTTCTAATTGATGGAGGATACTTAAAATGGCCGACAATATACTCAAAATTAGAGAGGTAATTGGCTATCTTTTCTCTTTTTTCTTGAGTTCTGGCGTTTAACTCATCTAAGATATCCTCCTCGTCCATCACTGGAATATATTGTCTTTTAAAAGCCTTCTTGAATCCTCTCCAATCTCGAATTCTCCTTTCAGCTGTTTCATACCAGTGACTTGCGTCTTCCAAAAATATGCAGTGTAGTTCTTTCAACCAATCTTTATCTGAGTAGTCAGTACTCTTCTTGCATTTTTCTAAACGTTTTAAAAAGTCTTCTGTATTCTCTCGACCTGAAAATTTCAGATGCCACGATTCCAGATTTTTGACTAATTTAAAATTATCTTTGTCTTTCTTTTTCCTTCGAGTCTTTTTCTTTGCTCGAATATGATAGTCAGACACACTACCACTTGTTGACCTCTTGTTACTACTCCTACTCCTGCTGCTCCGATTTCTTGACTTATTTCTGGAATGATGGTGATGTCTACTGGTATGACTTTTATATCTCTTTTCACTCGATATTTCTTGGGTACCACCATGAGTCGATCTTAACCTTGATGATTGGTTTGGAGATGCTTGACTTCTCTTACTCTTATCTGAGGATCGAGGATTATCTCTGTCAGATTTCTGACATTTATGACAACAACTTATTGGATCTTTCTGCATATCTTCCTTTTCTCTTGATTGGTTGTCTTTTTCCTGGATGTTTATCCTGTCTACTCGCTGTTGGTCTCGACTCCTCTCTTCAACTTTTCTACTCAACTCGTTTCTTGACTCATTTCCACTAGGTTGAGTATTATCATTTTTAGTATATCTCCTTCTCGTCACATTCGCATCATATGACAACCTTGTTGGATCACTATACTTATTAATCCAACCCAAGATGGTATAATCATTTATGGATAATGGATTGGCTACCTTTTTTTCAGCCAGAGTGGTTTTAGCAGGCAATCTCATTGGAGCATTATTTCCATACGTAGTAGATGTCATCTTGGGTAACGAATAGGTTAAATATAAATCAGTGCCACTTATAGCAAGCGTACTCGTTACTGTTGTAGTCGTTAAAGCTATAGTGGTCACTACTGATGCTTGTGACGAGAAAGATGTCGTTGTAACATTGTTTAACGGCGATAATCTCGTATCCCCTTTGCTTAGAATTATAGACCTCCTAGTGTTGTCACCTCTAGCCCCTCTGATTCTTCAGAGTCTTGTCCTGAAGCTGATACTATTTGTGACTCCATTTGTGTGTGTATTTCTGAATCACTTATATTAGGAAGCAAAGACTTTAATAATGAACCACGTTTGTTAAGTTCAGGAAACCACGGAACTCGATATACCCCAGCTTTTCGTAACTCTGCTCTATATAATCGTTCTCGAAGAGTTTTATCTGATGCTTGAGTGTTGAGATCAAACTCGTTCAACTCCCCATTTACTCTTTCGATAGGCCAGTCTCTGATATCCTCGTATAAATGTCTTAAAATCTCGGAACTACTAATCAGTTGCCTTAACTGCTCAGAATAATCTTCCATACGGTCAGTTGTTATTAACCTTTATATTTTACTCTTTGCTCTACTCAAATTTCGACAATCTTGACTTTTCTTGAATATCTAACTTATTATTTGCTAGAAAGTTCTTAAAAGGGATGACAAGAATGAGCAGGAACTCAATAAATCTAGAGCATAATAAACTAATCACCTCTAGATAAACTTCAAATAGAGGTGTAATTAACGAAGGTACACGTTCCGCAGGCAAAAAGGATGGCTCGATAAATTTTTTTTCTTATTATAATAATAAAAAAAATTATCTAACTAATAACAGGCAATTACGGCAACTAAAATCTCGAAACTGAGGAAAATCTATTCTCTTTTGGGTATTCAAAAAGGACTTAGTTATTTTGAGGTTATAGGCTAATAGAAAGGTTATGACTACTAGACATTTACATACTAAAAATTGCTTGTAATATATACCCTTATCTCTAATTTATCTCCACACACAGTATAAAATAAATAATATATCACACATATATATACATATAAAATAAATATTTAAAATATGTCAAATTGTACAAATTTATACTCTGGCGATTACCTTTTTAATTTTATTTTTAATCTAGAAGGAAAAATAAAAAATCTTGTTCATAAAATGAGGCTTAAATTTTCTCTTCTTTTACGCTCTTCTTAAATAAATAAAATAATCTTGAGTATATATCGATTTATCTCTTCTCAATAAATATAAATTTCTTCGTTAGTCTCTTCTCAATCAATAAAAATTAAGAAATTTTCTCTTCTCTAACTCTGTTTTATTAAGCTACCCCTCTGTTCTCGAAAAATAATCTCTTCTCTATCTTAGTACTTTCTTTCTCCACTCTCGATAAAATTTATTTTAATTGGAAGGAAAGAAAAATCCTTTACTCAACTCTCGACACCTCTTCTCTCAACTCTCGATAAAATTAGATGTTAATAACAAAAGAAAATTATTTTCTCAACTCTCGACTACTCTTGATAATATAAAATAAATTTATTTTAATAAATAATTTTCGTGATTAAAATAAAAAAATATGTTCTTCTTTCTTCTCAATTGAATAATTAAAAACCTCTTCTCTTGGTCTGTTTTTTATAAAAGGGGTAAATCAAATAAAATATTTGGATAATATATATCAATATATATGTAAAAAATAAATTAAATATATAAATGTACTTGTGTGTGCGAAGATAAACACTCTCTAAATTAAAAATTTGTAGACTCGACACAATTAAAATTTATTTAAATTTAAAACACTTATTGTCTAACTACTGACGCTCGCCATTTTCTCAAATTAGACTTGAAAACCCACGCCACGCCGCCATTTTGAAAAACACAAAATTTCTCTTTAACGACTATTTTACACTTCAATAAACACTCCGAAAAATTTCTCTATACTTTAAACTATGGAAATTACTCTCTCGAAATTCTAAAAATTTAGATTGGTTTTTTATCGGTCCCGACGAAACCTCAGACTAAGGTCGCCATTTGTAATGGGGGAATTTGTTCCCTATCCCCCGGTTACTATTATTTTAACTCTACAGTATCACCTCTGAATAGATAGCAATTTACTTATTATTTTGTCTTTAATTTTACTCTAAATAGAAAATCTGAATTTATTAGCAATCAACTCTCTCGGTAGATTCTGATCGGGTCTTCGTAGGGAACAATGACGAAACCACCGATGTAACTAGCAACAAATAATTTATATATATTTTATAACAACACAATGTTAATAAACATTTAAATAACACTGTTAAATAAAATACAAAAATTAGTAATTTTCCCTCTATATTTATTGAAGTAAATTTAACATCCTTTTTACCCGACAATTTCTCGAAAATTGTGTAAGTGTAAAAAAGTTGTGTAATTCAACTCTGGCTCGACTTAATGAACTTTCTGATTAATTATAATTAAATAAAATCAAATTAAACCCGTAAAATTAATATTAAGTTTAATAATGGCGGCTAAAACCGACGAGCAAAACGGCGACGCGCACTGACTCTAAATTTTCTATTGTTTAATATTTAAGATGGAGGACTCACCTTAATGAACAAAGCGTTACTCTCCAAAAATACAAAAACTCCAATAATTGATCCTCCCCAAAATCTCCTTTTCTTGTTTTGAATGAACTCCTCAGCTCTCTCGAAAAAAATACCAGAATAATTACTTCAGTGCACAGTGGAAAAATAGCAAAATGGTAGCGTAAAATCTCTAGTGAATTTAACCTAATAAAATGGAGTCAAGACTCAAGAAAATGGCTCAGCGAGCAGCAACAGAAAAACCAACAAGTGCAATCACCAAGATCCAATAGAGAAGTGTAACGATGGCGCGTCTTTTTTCGAGCTCCTTCCTCTTTATCCCTTCTTTCATCAGTTACGTCATAAATAGGATAATGGTTGATTGGTTATTAATCCTTTCCGTACTTGTTATTTGCTAATTACAAAGGATGTTAACTTTAACCAATCAACACCTTTTCTTTTGGCGGCTTCTTTTATGTTAGCGCCCTCTATTTCTCGCGCGCTCCATTTAAATTTTTATTTAGAAGACTCCATATAATCAGTCCTAATAATTCTGCCTATAATTATACCACTATCTTTCTCCAGCGCTCGATTTTTTTTATCTTCTATCACTCTTGCTCTCAATCTCACGTATCTTCATATAAAATACTGACACGGATTGATATTTTTACAATGGCCCATGTATATACTCCTTCTACTGCCATTTCTACATATACCCATGTATATACGAGCCTTCTACTGTTATTTTTGCATTTATCCATGTATATACGAGCCTGCTATATAAGCTATAGCTGGCTCCCCTTTTTTGCTGATCTTTTACTTTTCATGCGCATGACTCGATTTCTGCCGCAAGTCGGTCACTTACCGACGCTTCCCCTTCACTCTCGAGCACGTGTTACAAATGTTCCGCGTCGTTTCCCGGTTTTACTCGTCATCGCGTACCGCGAGTGTATTGTGCGCATGTACCTATACACCAGGTGTGTGTGCGTGTCAGTGTGCAGGTGACAGTGCTGCGGCGTGCACGTCGTCATCAAGAACATAAGATGGCGTCGCACAAGAGCACTGTCATAGGTTATTTTTTTTTCTACACATGTGTTCTCCTCTTTTAATATGTTATGTGCACTAGTGTTAGGATGTTACAGCCATTACCGTAGTTTCAACTCCTAGTGCACTATAAGAAAACTGATGGTGACTGTGGTTTTTCCTTCACCACGTTTGCGGATGTGAGGTTATGTTCCCCTTTCGCTCTTTCTCTCTCTAGTAGTAAGTCGTCTGCTCATTGCTAATCTTCTTGTTTACCTCGAAACAAACAAAATACAACTGATTAATTAATTTTATTATATTAATTAATAATCAGTTCAGTCAGTGCATTTCGGCTCATATTTTTATTCTCTTTAATAAATAGTTTATTATGATGCAATAAATGCATCACAAAATTTAATGCACATATAAATGTAGAAGTATGTTCCACTGTACAATGCATTAAATATTTATTTAAATATTGTCATAAAGGTCATGATTGTGCATACATTAAAATACGCGAAGTGAATGTTGATTTCCAAACAGAAAAGAAAGGCACTTTTCAAAATGATAATAATGAAAATGTTGAATATGAATATGATAATATACAACAATACATAAATACACGATATTTATGTCCGCCTAAAACAATGCACAGATTATTAGAATATCCTTTACATGTTATTTCACATACTATAAAAAGACTAAGCGTTCATGAAGAAAATCAACAAAATGTATTTCTTAAAGAAGGAAAAGAAGAAACGATCATGCAGAAAAATGTGGGAACAACATTAACAGCATATTTCGAATTGAATCGAGAAGATTTAGAAGCTCGAGATTACTTGTATTTAGAAATACCGCATTTTTATACATTTGACGAAAAACTAAAAAAAGTGGAATAAAAGAAAAAAAATAAGGAAACCTATACTTAGTAGAATGTATTTGGTAAATCCAAAAGATAGAGAACGCTACTTTATGAGATTATTACTATTACATGTCAAAGGCGCCACATCTTTTGAAGATTTACGTACTATTGATAATGTAATATATACTCCGTTTTATGAAGCAGCTAAAGCTGAACAATTAATTATTAAAGATAAAGAATGGGACCGATGTTTAGAGGAAGCATCATTAACAGAATTCCCTCATGCTCTCTGTGAATTATTCGCTTTTATTTGCATTTCTCATAATCCCATAAATGCAAGAGATTTATACGAAAAATATAAAGATGAGTTTTATCATCCTTAATACGAAAAAGATATAGGCGAAATATTGGTATTGAATGTTATTCAAAATAATTTACACATCAATGGATTTTCTTTAAATGATTTTAATTTACCTAACATAAGCACATACATAAAAGATAATGATGATGAAACAATTTCAAATTATAATGATGATATTCTAAATGAATTGGAAACAAAAATAAATTCCTTAAAAGAGAAACAAAGATAAATATTTGACTCTACTATAAGAAGTTTAAATCAAAATAAACGAAAATGTATTTTTATTGATGGACCAGGTGGAACAGGAAAAAGTCATTTACTTAACGTTTTAATAGCTCATTTTAAATATCATAATATACGTTACTTATGTGTTGCTTGGACAGGTATAACAGCGAATTCATTGATTGGTGGAAAAACAATGCACACAACATTTAAACTACCGTTGAATATAACAGATTGCACAACATGTAATGTTAAGCCTGACTCTGCAGAAGGATGAAATATCTATGACTTCCAAATTTGCTTTTGAGGCAGTTGATCGTCTTTTTCAAGATTTATGCAATGTACAACACCAATCCTTCGGTGGTAAAACTGTAATTGTATTAGGAGATTTTAGGCAAACATTACCAATTGTTCGACATGGCAGTCGTTTTAATATTATAGAAAATTCGGTTAAATTTAGTTTATTATGGCAAAATTTTATGCGTACGACATTAAATGAAAATCTGCGAGTTTCAGATAATGATAATAATTTCAAACAATGGTTATTAGATGCCGGAGAAGGAAAACGTCTTAATCTTTTTGAAGATGATAATGAACTAAGTGCTATACCGGAAAATCTTATCATTAGAGCACATCTTGTCAATGAAATATTTGGAAATAAAATAAAAATAAATAGTAAAAATCTAATAGATAAAGTTATTTTGGCTCCTAAAAATAATGATGTTATTCAAATCAATAACGACGTTTTGAATAAAATAGAAGGAGACTATGTTGAATATTTAAGTATTGATACAGCCGAAGATGATAACAAAGAAAATTTAGATGTTATATGACCTACAGAATTTTTAAATACCTTAATTCCTAATGGAGTTCCACCATTTATACAAAAACGTTGTATGTAAACAAATATTATAAATAATATTGTAAATATTTATATAATAAAAATATTATGATATCTAATATAATAATATTTGATATAATATTCAAAATCATGATGCATTTTAGAAAGCACTGATGAATTGACTGTACACGGAAATGCGCAGTAATATAGATTGCATTTAAAAATTCACAGTACAATCAGCTGCATATGGGGATGCGCTGTTGTATTGGCTGCATATGCACGGAAAGAAATTTGGCAATAAATAATTACCATATTTTGTTTGTGTAGAAATAATATATTTCGAATTCGGTAAAGCGTTTTTCTAAAAATTGTAATATACCATTACAAGAAGTTTTGAAATACCGTATATATTGAATCCTGTATTACAAGGAATGTTGAAGTAAAAAATTACCACTTATTTTATTTACAATTTCAAAAATAGTAATGTTAGTTATGATTACATTTAGTATTTCAAAAGACATTAAAATCTCCTAATGCCAAATTTCTTTCTGTGTGGGGATGCGCTGTTTAATCGGCTGCATATGATGATGCGCTGTTGAATCGTCTGCATATCAGGATGCGCTGTTCTACTGGCTGCACATAAAGATACACAGTCAAATCAACTGCTTAATAATTGTTGCTAAATATTGTGCAAATAAGCATTTGGAGCGAAGCCTGTTATAACAAAATTAAAAAAAAAACGCCCCACTGACGAATCCCTTAAAAAATAACAGGCTTGGATAAAATCTTTATTAGACTAAGAAATAAAAATGCAAGAAAAGACAAAAATGCAAGAAGCTGTAAAAAAACAGAAGACCAAGATAGAGTAAGAAAAAGAACAAAGAAAAAACAAAAAGCGACGGCAAGCGAAAAAGACAGCAAGAGACAGAAAGAAAGAGAATGCATGGGAAAACAAAGAAGCGTAAGGGAGCAAGACGTGGGAATGCGAGAAAAAGTATGAAAAAGCGTGAGAAAACGTAGGAAATCGAGAGAGAATGTAAGAGAGCAAGAGATATTAGATAGATATTTTTGGTTATTTTATGTACAGTATGTTGTACAATTTACATAATACAGTATATACAGTAGATCATAATTTTATATATAATAATGAGCAAAAATAAAAAACTTTAAACAGTGATAAATTTTAAATACATTAAACAAAATTAATATAAACATGATTTTAAAATTAGCGTAATGGCAGAGGTCCATCCTCTAAGGAAAGGTAGTATGCCAATGCAGATGATTTAAATGTAAGGAGCGATGGAGAGTTACGGATTGGATCAGGAAGTTCATTCCATAGGAATGATGAAGTGACTAAGAAGGGGCCTCACAGCACCCCTCAATGTCCTCACAGATTGGTTCCAATTATACCTAGAGTAAAGATAAGAAGGTGCTGTAGTCGAAAACATTTTGTAGAGGAAGGATGAGGTAAAATATTTCCTTCTACCAGAGATAGATAACCAGCCAAGCTTAGAACGATAAGAGGAAACATGCTTACTTCTGCCAATACCATACACATGAAGAATATCAGATTTGATGATTCTCTGAAGCCTCAAATCAAGTTCAGCCGACAAATCACAATAAACGAGACAGCAGTAGTCTATGAGCGGAAAAAGCAAAGTTTGAATAAGATGTATGCGTAATGCAATATTAGTGCTTTTTCTAAAGAAATTCAACCTATAAAGCAATGAAAATGATTTATTACAAACCTGAGCAATGTGCTCCTTCCAATTCAGTTTACTGTCCAGCCAAACCCCCAAGTCACGAACCTTCGATTCAAACTTAATAATAGTACCATTCAGTGGAACACCAGTAGTGGGAACAGAAGACAACATATTAACATAATAATAAGAGCCAATAATTATGGCCTTAGTCTTACTGACATTTAACTTAAGGTGATTTCTAGTAGCCCAATTAGAAATAACATCAGCATGAGCGCTCATAATGAACGTGAAAAAGTCCAACTTATCGAGAGAAAAATAAACATATACCTGCAGATCATCAGCATATATTAGGTATTGTATGCCAGAATTGAAATCATTAGCAACATCATTTATATGAATAGAAAATAACAACGGCCCCAATACAGATCCTTGAGGAACTCCTGTGTTAAGAGTAAGATAATTAGACGTGTTACCCTCCTCATCAATAACAGCCTGTCATCTACCTGAGAGATAAGAGGCAAACCATCTGATAACTGTGACAGAGACATCAAGTGAAGACATTTTTTTAAGAAGAATAGCATGGCTCACAGTATCAAATGCCTTACTGTAATCAAATAGTAAGAGCATGGTGACATAGCGTCTATCCATATTAAGCCTGATATCATCCGTTAACCTCAACAAGGCTGTCTGAGTACTATGCCCAGTCCTAAAACCAGCCTGCCGCGGATCTAACAGCTGTCTAGTAGCCAAGTATTCATACAATTGCTAATGAACAAGACGCTTAAGTATCTTTGATAAAAATGACAATAGAGAAATAGGGCGAATATCATTCATAGATTGTGGAGGAGAAACCTTATTGATAGTCTTAACTAGAGACATCTTCCAACATGTTGGAAAAAGACCCTCCCTTAGTGAATCATTGAAGATTCGACGTAATAATTGTCCAATTACAGGGAACGCGGAGTTTATAAATGATTGAGGAATGGCAACCGGACCTCTAGCCTGCGAAGAGAAACTGCACACAGCCAGACCAAATTGAAACAAAGATACCTCAGAAAACTTAAACATCGGTTTACATGATTATATCTTCAGTTAAAGAGTTCAAATAATCAGATACTGATGTAACCGATTCATCAGATGCTACACTAGAAAAGTAACGACTAAGTTCGTCCACAGAGAAGGAGTGACGAGAAGTATTAGCACTAGAACAAATACCGAGATTCCTCAGCTCCTTCCAGATTTGTTTAGAATCAGTGAGCCCAGAGAGTCTATCATGATAATAAAGGAGTTTAGAAGACTCAATGCTCTCATGGGCACGATCTCGTGCAGCTCTATAGCTGAGTAAGTCGAAGTGAAGTCGTGAGCGTTTGTAGCGCCTATAAAGCTTATCTCTCTCGTGAACCAAGTTATGATGCTCTGCAGTAATCCATGGACGACGTTTTACACCCTGCCGAACCTTTTTGATAGGCACGAATAGGGCAATAGATTCATTTAAATGGCCATAAAGGCAATCAAGTCGAGTCTAAAGAGAGGAATCATTGCCACAGATAGAGCAATTCAGTGAGCTAAAATAGTCGAGCAATCTGGCATCATCAACATCCTTATAGTCTCGATAGGAGAAATCATTAAGTACAGGCTTGGAGAGAGAGGACTTAACAGTGGCTGCAATAAGATCATGCCCATCTATAAATGGTACATTGGTCTTCCAATGGTCAAGCAAGGAATCATTTGCATCTACGAGGCATAAATCCAGCCAAGTATCAGATATGGCAGTATGATGGGTTGCACCGTAAGGCACAGAGAAGAGTGCATTTTCCCTTATTAGACCCTTCAGAAACACAGAGTCGTCAGAATCAACAGAAAGGTTAGTATTAAAATCGCCTAAGATGATTTTTGTATTATAATCGTGCATATGAGATGTCAAATCTGGTATGAAATCAGTTCCAGCTAGAAATGGTGCATGAGGTGGCCTGTAGACTACGCCAACAAAAATAGGAGAAACCACATCAGGAGATTTAACCTCACAAAAGAGATATTCAGGTAAACCTGGCTTGCCACACCAACTACCATTCGAAGAACACAGGCGTATGGAATCTAAAGAGCAATGAACATATAGAGCAACACCACGACCTCTAGTATTACGATCCTGCCTGAAGAGCACGTAGTCATCCAGAGCAATTAGAGAGTCACAGACAATCTGACCCAGTTTTGTCTCTGTCACAGCTATTATATGAAAATAGGAGCGAGAAGCCAAGAACAGTCTTACCATTTCAATATGGGCACGAATAGAGTTAGCATTAAAATGACAAACCCTAAGACCGTTATCAGTGGTGAAGTGTTTTGTAATGGCAGATGAAACAGAATTGTTAGTAGATAATAGAGAGTTAGTCAGGAAGGGAGAAGAGTATGGACTTACCATAGCATCGCTAATCAATCTGTCTTCTTGTTGTCAGAGGATGTTATCCTTGCTAAAAAAAAGGTCAGCATCGGTAGCAATGCGTACAGGCACATTATCCTTCCTCCTTCTTGCGTATATCACGCCATTTCGTACGAATGTAATAAAGTTATACTTTTTATCCTTGGCGTTTTCTAGGACACGCAGCTTCAACTGATGTAACGAAGCAGGCAAGTACTCATTAATTTTGATCACAGATGGTGTTAGAGACTCAACAGTCTTGATGTCGGACGGCAGATGATCGTTTATTTTAGAAGAAACCAGTTTTCCAAATTTAACCTTAGCGCCAATAACAGCACGAGCCAATAAGGTACTTTTCATATTGACAAGCAAGGGTACAGTAGACGGACGATCCCGCTGCTGCGGAGATGTAGTAGTTAAGGAGGCAGACACTGATGCTTCAGCATCTGTAAGTGAAATAGCAACAACAGATCTGTTTGCAGCCAAAGAGCGCCTGAGAGGTCGAACTGATGTTATATCAACAAGAGAGAACCCTGAGTCAAGCGTAGTAAGCACAGCAAAGACAGCAGACCTCAGATCCTTCAATTCCTCAGGCACAAATCTTCCAATTACTAGGTCTGAGGATCTCTCAATACGCACTTGTTGTGCAGCCAAGGCCTCACATTGTCGTGACAAAGACCTGTTGGCTTTATCCAACTCCTGAAGCTTAACAGATAAAGGCTCAGCTGAAGACACGTCAAAAGATGCGGCGAGCAAGTTATCCACCTTCATCCTCAGCTCCTGCTGCTCACTACGGACCCGCTTCAGCCCAGCCTCATTTTCGCTAAAACGCTCCTCGAATGTTGCATTAATGGTGTCTACACGTGACTCAAGCGCTGAGAACCTACCATCAAGAGCAGTGAGCTGAGATCCAATAGAAGTCATCTTGTCATTCATGGAATCCAGCTCATCAAGCTTATTCATTTTCTCCAAAATTGAAGACAGAATATCGTTAGTCGGCATGGGTGGTGATGGTGATGGTGTTCTTGATATAGCTGGCGGAAGTGTTGCATTAAGCGTAGAGGAGAGCGAGCCAGTTCGCTGCCGAAAACAATCAGGATTAGCAGCCGCCAAACATAAGGAGCATACCCATATAGATTTATTATCCTGGTCTCTAACAGCTGTGAATGAAGTGCAGGAGCTATGAAAAGTCTTATCACAGCTACCACAAACCTTAGGCTTAGATGTGTGAGAAAAAGCCCTTAGACAGAAGCTGCAGTGTGTTGATGGCGGCATCATTTATTAAGTATGACAGAAAACACGAAAGTAAGAGAGTAAAAGCTCCTTAATAAGTAAATAGAATTACTATCGAGGAAGAAAGAAATATAGAAAAAAATATGATAAGTAGTAAAAAATAGTAAGTGGCCAAACAACTTGAAAATAAATTAATTTATGTGATAAAGTTGTTACATACTAGTTTTAAGTAAAATGATATAACTGGATAACAGTGGATAAACATCTTAAATTATTATAGATAATGCAAATAATTAGGCTAATTAAGTAATGAATTAAGCTAGTAAGGTAAGTGGAAAAACAGCGTAATATCAAGTTTGAAATTCGCGTGACTTAATAATTAAAGACAATAAGTAAGTAGTGGAAAACCACCTTAAATGTCAATTGTCGTCGATAAGAGTTATCCACCAAGTGAAAAACTAGTGAAAAAGAAATGCAATAGATGGAGCCGCGTAATTTGAGGTTGTAGAATTTCACTACAGAGAAATTGGCGCCAAAAAATTTGAGGTTATGTTACACTCTAGAATTAAAGAGTGATAAAAAAATGCACTTAACACGATTGCAACACTGCACCATACACCATCAAGCAAGCCAGGCAAAAAACAGCAAAAAAAACAACAGCAGAACAACAGCAGGATCGTTCCGGAGCAGCAACAGCAGCAAGAAAAACGCAGCCAGAGACAGCAGTGCAGCAGCAAGGAAATCGTCAAGAAGTCCAAAAAATGCAGCAGTAAGATGCATGCAAATGCAGCTAATGCCCACGGACCCCTTTAGACGACCTCCTGAAAACAGATTTCACTCCGCAAAGTGAAAAAAATATTGTTAAAAGCGATACCAGTCGAGAGCGAAAGCAAGACGATGTATCGCTACTTACGTCAGGAGAGAGAGCGGCATTAAGAGAGAGAGAAAGAGAGAGAGAGACCTAGTTTGGTACTTATGATAAATGCTTATAAGAATTTATTTACTCATTTACACTTCAAAAATGTAATCGATTTCTCTAGTCATATATGTAAAAAATACAAAAATTAAAGCAACAAAAACATACAAAATATTGTCATTAAGCAAAAAATGCCGACTTGACATATGTCACATGGAAAAAAACCATATGAATGACTAAATAAATTATTAATTGAGCCCAAAAATTAAATAGAAAATAAGACTTGAAAAAAAGACTGAAAAAAAAGCCCAAAAAATTAGGATAAAAATATAGCAGCTATGAAAAAATAAGGCCCTAACGATAAGGCAAAAAATTATGATATCTTCGAATTATTAATGCTTCACTATCTTTTATAAAATAATTCTTTTCTGGTATCTTTTGTTCACGGTAGCAAACAATATAAAAAAGTTATTTGGCTCTAGATCAATTAAAAATTTTTAATCTTAGAAACATTTACAGATAAGAAACATTTTTAGAAAAGAAAAAATTATTGGGCCCGAAAAATTTAAGGCAGAAAAAGAGTATAAGTTCCAAAAAAATATAAGGCTCAAGAAAATATAATGCTCAAAAAATATAGAAAAAAAAAAATTATTGGGCCCAAATAATGTAAGGCACAAAAAAGTATAAGTTCCAAAAAAATATAAGGCTCAAGAAAATATAATGCTCAAAAAATATAAAAAAGAAAAAATTATTGGGCCCAAAAAAATAAAAGGCTCGAAAAAATATAAGGCTCAAAAAATATAAAGGAAAAATTATTGGGTCCAAAAAATGTAGAGTCCAAAAAAGTATAAGTTCCAAAAAAATATAAGGCTCAAGAAAATATAAGACCCAAAAAATATCGGGCACGAATAAATAAAAGGCCCAAGATAATATAATGTGCAAAAAATAGAAAGAAAAAATTATTGGGCCTAAAAAAATATGGCTTAAAAAATATAGAGAAGAAAAAATCATTGGGCCCAAAAAATATAAAGCCCAAAAAAATGTATACGTCCAAAAAAAATATAAGGCTCAAGAAAATATAGAGACAAAAAAATTATTGTGCCCAAAAAAATATTAGGCCCAAAAAAAAGCCCAAGAAAATATAATGCTCAAAAAATATAGAAAAGAAAAAATTATTGCGCCCAAAAAAATATAAAGCCCAAAAAAATATAAGGCTTAAAAAAATATAATGCTCAAAAAATATAGAGAAGAAAAAATTATTGGGCCCAAAATAATGTTAGGCCCAAAAAAATGTAAGGCCCAAAAAAATATATGGCTTAAAAAATATAGAGAAGAAAAAATTATTGAGCCCAAAAAAATGTAAGGCCCAAAAAAATATATGGCTCAAAAAATATAGAGAAGAAAAAATCATTGGGCCCAAATAATATAAGGCCCAAAAAAAAGTATAAGTCCAAAAAAAAATAAGGCTCAAGAAAATATAAGGCCCTAAAAAATATTGGGCCCAAAAAATATAAGGCTAAAAAAAATGTATAAGTCCAAAAAAAATATAAGGCTCAAGAAAATATAAGGCCCAAAAAAATATTAGGCCCAAAAAAAAGACCCAAGAATATATAATGCTCAAAAAATATAGAGAAGAAAAAATTATTGGGCCCAAAAAAATGTAAGGCCCAAAAAAATATATGGCTCAAAAAATATAGAGAAGAGAAAATTATTGGGCCCAAAAAATATAAGGCCCAAAAAAAATTGCTACTTTTATTAAATAAAGATTAGACACATTTGAAAAGAGCGGAGAACCGGAGAACCGGAGATCCGGAGATCTGGAGAAAAACGTGATTTCACTTTAATATAATATAGGATATTTTATTTGACGCACTTGGCGGTTTATTAACACACTTTTGAACACTGTATTTACTATAAGCTCTTTGAATGTATTTTCATGCACTTTATATATAAATAGGTAAAGAATTATAAATTTTCTCTGATTATCCTTTAATATATTCAATACGATTTCTCAATTAAAAATTTGTACCGAAACCAAAATGTTACGGTCAAATTAATTCGTACCGGAACCAAAATGTTATAATTACAGATTCATATATCGATTATAAAATCTATTGTATTAAAAATTTTAAAAAGATATTAATAAACCTCGAGGATCTATATATTTACATATCGTGCCTATTTATTCGTCTGCCCGTACCCAGCACCAATCTGCTAAGAAATACTACAAGGTAGAAATATATAATTATTTGATAAACTTTTTATTTCGAGTATTGAATTTATCCTTTAATTATATTCAATCCTGAGAGCGATTTTGTTCAATTAAATATTGTTGGAGCTTTTCCACCACTAGATTTATACATCTTTATTTTAATGACTACATTTTTATAAATAAGTCAAATATTTCAAGAAAACATAATTCTTATATAATTCTTATATAATTCATATATAAATTCATATACAATTAAATAAATAACATATTCACTTTTATTTAGTCCTGGTGCAAGCCAGGACTTAACATTTTGGTTCCGGTACAAACTTTATTGTTGAGAAATCGTATTGGATATATTAAAGGATAATCAGAGAAAATTTATAATTCTTTACCTATTTATATATAAACTGCATAAAGATATATTCAAAGGGCTTATAATAAATACAGTGTTCAAAAGTGTGTTAATAAACCGCCAAGTGCGTCAAATAAAATATTATATATTAAAGGCAAAAATCAAATAAATATACGTGAAATTAAACGCGAAGTGCATTATCAAATACGAATAGTGTTCTTAAAAATAAAAATATTACACAAATAAAATTAATATATTCTACGCAAAGCGCGTAATTGAAATAATTTCTATATACGCGAAATTGCGCGATTAAAAATCATAAATCAAATAAATGATACAATTTACAGTACCGCTCAAAAGTTCGTAAAAATTTTTTTTTTTTAAACTCAACTTCAAACAGCGATATTTTAAAAACGGCTCGATGAATTTAAAAAATCTAGATGGCGTTTGAAAGATCAGACAAAATACTATTTTTTTGTGTTCTGCCAAATATTTTTATCATTTTTTTCAACTCTATATATAATGATAGAAAAAATTTTTATTTTTACGAATTTTCAAATTTCAATCAATCAAATGTAATTTTTTAAGAAATTAATAAAATTAAAAAATTCAAAAGCGATTGAAAAGTAGAGTGAATTTTCTAAATCTTTATGTTTAATAATTTTTTTGTATCTATTTCCTGCGTGAAGCTAAAAATGCGCAAAAATGGAAAGTACAAGAAAATCAGTTTTAAATATGATAATATTTTCCAATGTCGCAAATCAATTTTTGTTTACATTAGCAGGATACAAAAAGATAGTATTTTGTTTAATCTTTTAAACGTCGTCCAAATTTTTGAAATTTATCGAGTTATTTCTGAATTATCGCAGTTTGAAGTTAAGTTTCTAAAAAAAAAAACATTTTTTACGAACTTTTGAACATTACTGTATCTTTTTAACAAAATTATCACAAATTTCATCACAATTATTATAAATTATAGTGTCCTTTTTTTGAATAAATTAAAGTTAGTTACAAATTTGATTCTTCGTGTGTATATACGAACTACAGATTTGAACACATGCCGAAATGTAAACAAAAATAGACTCGTGACATTGGAAAATATTATCATATCTAAAACTGATTTTATTGTAAATTCTATTTTTGCGCATTTTTAGCTACACGCAGGAAATAGATACAAAAAAATCATTTAACATAAAGCTTTAGGAAATTCACTCTACTTTTCAATCGCGTTCGAATTTTTTAATTTTATCAATTTCTTAAAAAGTTACATTTGATTGATTGAAATTTGAGAATTCGTAAAAATAAAAATTTTTTCTATCATTATATATAGAGTTAAAAAAAATGATTAAAATATTTGGCAGGACACAAAAAAATAGTATTTTGTCTGATCTTTCAAACGCCGTCCAGATTTTTTAAATTCATCAAACCATTTCCGAAATATCGCAGTTTGAAGTAGAGTTAAAAAAAAATAATTTTTTACGAACTTTTGAACGGTACTCTACATAAAAAAATTTTCAATAAAAATAAATGTAAAATTATTAAATTAATAAATAAATTCATACATCAATTAACAAGGAAATTATAAATAAGAAACCAAGTATAAATTACAAATTTTTTCATGAACCGATTTCGAATGATATCATTTATTTAGTGCATTGAGAAATTACAATAAATATCAATGATTTTCGCATAATAATTTAATTTGAAGAGTGAAATAAGCTTCAAGTTCACGGTCAATAAAAGAACTAAAAAGAAAAGCTGACTAAACAGTCAACAATCAATATCATTTAAAATATTGAGTATTAATAATAATATTAAATAATACTAAAAACATATTAATTTTCTTTTTATAAAAAGAATATAAAATTATATAATAATATATAAAAAAAAAAATTTAAAGATACCAAAATAAAGTAAACAGTCTGCATTTAAAAAATAGACAGTTGTCATCAAAACATTGCAAGTTTATCAAACTCGCAAAAGACAAGCTCAGCGGAAATTCTCACGGTACGCGCTTGTATAATTCCAACAACAGTAGGTCATTATAAAAATTCCAAAACATAGATCAGCAATATTCTTAATTTTTATGCAAGAATAGTAAGACAGTGTCAAAGAATTATAATAAAGAAAACTTGCAGTATTTTTTGTTTACAAACACAATTGTATACGGTGTAAAAGAAAAGGGAAAAAAGAAAACATGATATTAATAAGACCATTTAAACATTAGTGATGCAACATAAATTACATATATCTAGATAAATGAAAATAGTATATATCCTGCTACAGAATAAAATAAATATCTATCGATCTAAAAATACCCATAATAATAAATCATCTCTTACATTAATTTAATAAAATGTTAACATTAATTAAGCATATTAAATTTTCCTGATGAAAAATTAAAAGATAAAAATCATAATGGAGTGGAATAATAATTATTTTTTATTTTTTTAAGTCTTACCAATATTCGATGATAAAAACATGCCACCCAGAGAATATATTAATGAAATAAAATTAGCAAGAAGCTTAGCAAATGATCAAAGGAAACTGTTTTCAATTGCAAAGTTGAAACTTAGAGGTAGCATCTTTTTTATTATACATCGAGCGAAAATCAACAACATAGATGATTTTATAAGAGCATTAAATATTCTGTATCCAAATGATAAACTCACTTACTATAAACAAAAAAATTATTGTGTATATTGCGAAACTACAGGTCACTCACGTGAAAATTGCAAGAAAATAGGTGATTTACGACTTTTTGATCCATCGTATGATAGAAATGAAGAATACTATGATAATACATCTGTTAATGAACCAGAAACGTCAACACATAAAACTGCAGAATTTAAAACATAATATGAACAATCTAATTATAGACAATAAAACATCTACACGTTTTGATATAACAAATATCGAAATTAACGAAAAACAAAATTATGAAAAGACAAACATAGAACATCAAAAAAATGTTCAAGCTAATACTATTTGATCAGCCAAGAAAACTACTAGAGAAGTTAAATACAATGAACCTCATAAATTATATCAAAACAAAAGATTTTGAATGTATTCTAATTAAATCTGAACAAACTGAAAAATTGTTGAGTAATCAAGTTATAATACATCAAGTTCCAGTTTTAGAAGATTTCGAAACGGTGCATTCATATGTTCCGACCGTAAGAAATGACACAAAAACTATAAATTGTGTAGAAAAAGAAAAATCGTATGCAAATGATCTCAAACAAAATAAAGAATGCAAAAATAATTTAAAAAATACAAAAGGAGAATCAATAATTTTCGACAATATTGGCCCATTAATGGATGACTTTATAGAATACGAAAACATAATTGAAAATTTCTTACCAGAACTGAACAACTCAGAAATAATCCAAGAGACTAATTTTACACAAGAAGCACAAATTATTTACAGCGATAATTCTGTATATAAATTCAATGTTGGACCAGACCTTGATGAATTAATTCAACTATGTTTAAATAAAACAAATCTTGCCAGCAAAAATAATATATTCAAACTTATTAAAAAAGACACAACTAATAACAAAGATGATTCTATACAAGAAAATAATAAATTTTTGAAAATACAAAAATGCTTTATAACAAATAGCTCTAATAATTCAAATAAAAATCAAAATAAAATGGTATTCGATAAATATATCAAATATACTAATATTATTAAAATAAAACCAAAACAATTAAATAATAAAACATGTCTAAAAACAAAATTATTCCTAAAAATAAGAATATCATATTCACTCATAATCAGCAAAGTTCAAATAAGAAAATAATTAATAACAATTTATTTGAATGCTTTGACTTATCATTAAAAATTTCAAATAACATCAAACAAATCAGAAACACATTTAATTTCTACTATTATATCATGAACCAAAATTATAAATATTTTAGAAAAAAATCTAATCTCTTTTTCTCTTTTTCAGGAATTTTTGCACATTTCATAAATTTTTGAATCTCTATAATTTAATTTTTTTCATATTCTAGTTAATTTATATTATTTATGTTTTATTGATAAACAATTTTTATAAAATAAGAAAAATCTGTAAGTTTCAAAATGTGGCTTGTAAATTTACAGATTGTCGATTTAAGGGTTCTATCAACTTCAATCGATCAATTTAAATAGTAAGAAATAATCACATTTAAATCAATTGATTTAATCAAATACGAATGGTTTTCAAATGAAAAATTAAGAAATTTAAATCAAATTATTTTAATCAGTATTAGTCAATAATCAAATGAGATATGTAAAATTATTTTGTACAGTATCTATAATAAGATTTAAGGCTTTAAACTTTATATCAATTCATCTTACTCCTTATACTTTTAATTTTTTATTTTCATTAACAATAAACATTTTGTAAAAGAAATCTAACATTTATAATGATCATTACACTTATGAATGTATATTAAGTCTTATGTTTTTGTTTATAAATCAATTACTTTTGTTTCTAAATTTAAGGTATACAAATATACATTATCTAATATATATCCGTAAAACTGATTTCATTTTTCAACACGAAAAATATATTCACAAAAAACAGAAAGGGAAAGTTACATACTTTTATCCAAATGCAACATGAACCAATATTCAAATGAATATTTCAACTTCCAAATTTATTTAGAATTCGTGTTGCAAAAATAAGAGAAAAATTATCATAAAAAAGTCTTTATTAGGACTTGAAAAAATTTTATTTAACAATTACAATTTATGTAAAGTAAAAAAAAATGATGAACTTTATCATAAGTTTTATATAGAATGAAAGAACTATGTTCAATCTTCATTCTCAACTCTAAAATTATTTAGAGCACATATTTGTCAAAATAAAGACAAGCAATTAAAAACGATCAGTTTATGTTTAAGTTAGATTTATGTTAAACTTACCATACAAATTATAGGCAAAAGTAGAAAATTTTGGAAAATTTACTAATTATTATTATATATAAATAAACTGAAATAATAAACTTTACTCTTTCAACTTATGTTAGATCTCTTATTGTATTCAGAAAACTTATGGCTTTTCATAAATGTCAAAATAAATCTCAATAACTTGTATGTATACCAAAATTTTAGTACGAATCATGATTAGATCATTATCATAACTAGATCATATTCAATATTAATTATAACTACGTATTATTAATTACTATAATCTATATATTTTTAGTTAATTTTAAGTTTTTTTTTGTGTATCTAGCTATTTTAATTTTATACCAGACCTACGTTCAGGTAAACTAGTTATATCTCTGTATGAATTTGCATTATAAACTATACTACGTATAGGATTTTATTTTACTTTTGGTTTAATAAATAAGTTAATATAGCCACATTTAGTGTATTAAGTGAAAATATGAAAATAAGAATTTATAAAATTTTTTTTCTCATTGCTTAGTTGTCACCTGCGCAATTATCTGAAGCCGGGAGGGAAGTTAATGAATATACACTTATATATTTACTTTATTTTTAAACAATTATAAGAATCTATAAATTATAACAGATTGTTATTTACGCAATTAAGAAAAAAAGAAAAAAATAAATAAAAATAACAAAAAGCTCCTATTTTTCAACTTGAAGAATTGTAATTATCATTATAAATCGAATATTATTTTATACTATTTAAATAGTTACTTTTACAAAGCATTCTATGTTATTTTTGCTATAAAATACCTCATGAGCTATAATACAAAACTTTATTTCTAAAAAAATTTTGAAATGTATAAATTAAATTAATTTAAAGTATCTATAAGCAAAATCACGAGTAATTCAAGATGATCTCCTATTAGAAAAAAAACCATATGTTTAAAATATTTAAAATAGAATTATAATTTAAGAATTTTTCATCTTCCTTTTCTTCATACCAATTCTCAGACATTACTTAACAATTATATAATAAAAAAATACATCGAACAATTGTATGAAGACATTCAAATAAAATATTTTATTTAAATAGATTTTAAGATATTTATGTAAATTGATCAATAACTAAAAAAATTGTTATTACATTCAAATTTTTCTTTTGTTACTTCTCGTACCGATAAGCAACATCTTGAGCCCCAAGGTGTTACGTCACGACGTATCTTTTATTTCAAAATTTGTTATTCCAAAATATGCAGTTATTGATCAATCAGATAATTTAACTTAGTAAGCATATTGTAAAATTAAATCATTTTTTAAGAAACAAAAGAAAGTGTAATGCGATTTGCAAAATTAACAAAACAAGAAAAGTGCAAAGGCCACATAAACCAGATTTATAATGTTAACCACACCATTTAATAATAGTCAAAATGCGTAATAAGCATTGCTCCATCGATTGACATCCATTGACATCGATTAAATGTACAGTTCCTAATTAATTTTAAGATTTTAATCATAATTTTGTAAATGTTCAATAATTGACTCATCTTTTATTTTCGATTGCCTATCCTTCCGATATGCAATCTCCTGAGCACCGAGGTGTTACTTTATGAACGTATCTTTTTTATTAACACTGGTAAATCAAAATTCCTCAGTTATTGAACAGTCGCATTATTTCATCATTAAGCGAAATTAAGTAGATCATAAGAGAAGAATCAAAATGTATATTTCGAAATTACCAAACGAATCCTAAAAACTATTACGAAACATATTATCAAACTTTGAGAAAATTCAGAAATAAAAATTGATGTAAAAGATAATAAATCTTATAAACAAATATGAGTATAAAAGCCAAATGAAACAAATGACGTTTGGGACATTACCCCGGGTTTCTTATTGGTAACAAGTTTGCACTGCCCGTCAAGTTCTATATTTCAAAAGCAATTGCTAATACTACATATACATAAATCGATTATTAAATTATATACGCGTATAAAAATCTATTGTATTAAAAGTGTTAAAAAGATATTAATAAACCTCGAGGATCTATATATTTACATATCGTACCTATTCATTTGTCTGCCCGTACCCAGCACCAATCTACTAAGAAATATTACAAGGTAAGAATATATAATTATTTATTAAATTTTTTATTTCATGTATTGAATTTATCCTTTAATTATATTCAATTGTGAGAGCGATTTCGTTCAATTAAATATTGGTGGAGCTTTTCCACCACTAGATTCATACATCTTTATTTTAATGACTACATTTTTATAAATAAGTTAAATATTTCAAGAAAACATAATTCTTATATAATTCATATATAAATTTATATATAATTAAATAAATAACATATTCACATTTATTTAGTCCTGGTGCAAGCCAGGACTTAACAGCGAAATAAAAATTGTTATAAAAATTGTTATAAAAATTAGCATAAAATTAAACTTCAATTTTCTTTAATTATTATGCTGATTTTTTCATGTTTTTCATTTTGATATAACTTTTGAACAGATTGAACTTTTCGAACACGTTTTTTTTCTAATCAAAAGAATTTAATCTCAACTTTTACGAGAATTTTGCAGAATGAACTTGAAAGCTATTTTTGGGGAGTAATATTCAATATTATTAACAATGATTTTTCGAAGAAATCGAACAAAGTAGCTCACAATCTTGGAATGGTCGAGCGTTAGACCGAATGCTCGCGGGTTTTTCATGATTTTATGTATAAAAACATATCCGCAAGTTACAACAAGATCCGTGACCCAAACAAAGGGTCCTTTGCTAGTAAGTCCTAAATAATAAATTATTCTTTATAAATTATTTATTATAGATTTAATTATTGTATTAAAAATTAATATGAGCCGTTACATAGACTCCTGGATAGAATTGAAAATTTTTAGCATTTAAAGTACCATTTAATTGAGTAAAGGAATTTTAAATTCTATCCCTGAAACATTTTACTATTGACGCTATATGATTGAGTGCTTATATCTATATCGTTTTAAGAAATATCAACTTTAAATTCAAATATGCTTAATGTGTACGTATTAACATTCAATCATATTTACAAAGTAATATGATTGGATTTTATTTTTATTATTTTTTATTTCATTCTTAATTCATTCTAATCAAGCTTTATAAATCTTATATTTAAATTGTTTGTAATTTAAACATTTATTTAATTTTAAGAAATCATATAATTTTTAAAAACATCTTTCTTTCTGCTTTCTTAAAGAAAAAGCATTATATCAGTGAAAAAATTTTTTTCCTACTTTTTCACTTATTTGTGTATATTTGGACGCAGGAAGTCGAAAAAAGTGGTTTTCAGAAAATGTTCGTATGCATGCATATGTGTGTGCGTGTGTGTGTGGGGGGGGCGATGTAAGTGTGAGTGTGTGTGTTCGTTACGCCAATTTTATCTCGAAAACCACTCAATGGATTTGCTTCTAATTTTGCATACAATTTATTTTTTTATCTAACTGGGGGGGGGGGGGGGGAAAGCTATTGAGAGTTTTCTTAGTTTAGTTTTTTTTTGAAGCATTTGAAAGAAAAAAAAATTTACTCAATACTCAAAGCTTCTCAAATACTCGAAAATTACTTAAACATTTGCATGGAACTTTTTTGCGATTGCCATAAGAAGAGAAATTTTTGAAAACTGATTTTCATAGCATAGTTTTAATTTTGGAGCATTTTGAAAATTTAAAAAAAAATTTTTATTTTCCCTTTTTCTTTTGTTTTACATAAACTACTCGATGGATTAGCTCCAAAATTTTTATGAAAGTTATTCACTACTGCCTGAAGGAAACAAGCTTTTAAAAACAAATTTTCTCAGCGCAGTTTTAATTTTAGATCATTTTAAAAATTATTAAAAAAAAATTTTAATTTTCCTTTTGCTTTCTCATAGAGAAAGCATTGTATTGATTTAAAAAATTTTTTTCTATTTTTTCATTAATTTGTACATATTTTAACTCATGGAATCGAAAAAAGTGGTTTCCAGAAAATGTCTGTATGTGTGTACGTGTATGTGTATGATGTCAGTTAGTAAATTGTACCTCAAAAACTACTCGATGGATTTACTTTTAATTTTTCATGGAATTTATCTTTGTCTAACTTGCTGAGAAGCTATTGATAATTGGTCCTTCTAGCGTAGTTTTAATTTTAGAGTCGTTTATAAAAAAAAAACAACAGTGCCGCCCAGGGACGCCCGAAAAAAGCGAAGCTTTGTATAAAGTGTAGGAACTAAGCGTTAAAAAAAATAATGAAAAAAATACGCAAAGGAAAAAAATAAAGACTTGAGAAAAAATTAAATAAATAAATATTTTGGAAAATAAAAAAAATACAATTCTTAATTTTTTTTCCCTCACGTATTTTTTTCATTATTTTTTTTAACGCTTAATTCCTACGCTTTGTACAAAGCTTCGCTTCTTTTGGGCATCCCTAGACGGCACTGTTGTTTTTTTATGTCCTTCAAGTAGTAGAAATGTTAAAATAATTTGAATACTGTAATTTTTGCATGATAAGATTTATTAATTAGTTTTATGTACAAAGTTTCAACATACAATAATAGAATCATTCATAAATTTGTATGTTCATCAGAAGTACATTCAGGAATTTGTACACCACTATTCTCATTTTTATATTGTACCAAAGTAACTATTGGTTGATGGTAGCTAAATTATGGTACAAATGTTTTCAATTCTATTCTTATAGAATTATAATTTACACGATTTATTAACAATCGACAGAAAGCGGGATGAACGAAACAGCACATCGCAACGGATATTCAAGAGAAAGAGATAGAAAGCGATGACTGATATAAGAGAGAGAGAGAGATAGAAGGCCACGCACACTGAGTTAGGGAGGGCTGGGGATGGGAGGCAGTGTGCACGTACTGGCACGATATGTATACACGCGCGCCACAACTGCCACTCTGAATACCGATATATATCGTGTAACGCTTTTGAAATCTGACGCTCAGCACGGATACACTGATAGAAGTCTTAGCGGACTGCCTGCTAAGAGGGGAGGCGTGCAGTCCGCTCATACCTTAGAGCATATACTATTGGAGGCAGCTCTGAATGCACCGTGCGCGTGGTTAGGCTAAGAAAGAGAAAAATATACTAAGGTTGATAGCTATCTCTATCTCTCAGTCATGTGATAAGGGAGTAGGGAACGAAACAAACCAATCACGTGCCGGAGAAAAAGAGATATCTGTCAACCTTAATATACCTTTCTCTCTCTCAACTTAACCACGCGCACGGCGCATTTGAAGCTGCCTCCAGTAGTATATGCTCTAAGGCTCATACTCAGCGGTAAACAGCAAGGGAAATGTTGGCGTTTTGAATCCCAACGAGTTGCGCGCGCACGGTCGGCTGATATCAGTTGGCTTTCAAAACGCCAACACCTTATTTCTATTTACCAAAAGTTTTCAAGCGTACTGCGCACGCTTGTAGTATACTGCGCACTCACACTTCGGCATGCAGTATACAAAAAGTTCTTTCAGTATAGAGTGGCCGCGCGGCGAACGCCCATAACATCCATATAAAAGCTTCGCTTCAAAAATAAAAATTTTCGACTTTTTTTTCTAGTTTATTTCGTTTACTACTCGATGAATTTGCTGAAAAATTCGCATGGAAATTTTTCGCGATTGCCCAAATAAAATAAATTTCTAAAAACTGATTTTCTTAACTTAGTTTAATTTCAGAGCATTTTGAAATTTTTGAAAAAAATATTTATATTTATTAAGCCAATAAAATCTTAATGGATTTACTTCAAATTTTCCATACAATTCAATCTTTGATCAAATGGTGCGGAAGCTATTGAGAATTTGTTTTCTTAGCGTAGTTTTAATTTTATAGTCATTTTCATAATTTAAAAAATTTTTTATTTTTCGTTTTTATTGTATTTTACGTTAAGTACTTGATCGATTTGCTTGAAAATTTTCATAAATATTATTTTTGACTTTTGAAAATGAAATAACTTTCGAAAACTGATTTCCTTAGCGTAGTTATAATTTTATAACATTTTATAAATTTAGGAAAAGTTTTTATTTTACATTTTTTAATATTTGACGTAAATTTTAAGATAAATTTGCTTTAAAATTTATATAGAAATTATTCTTTATTGTCAGGACGAAACAAGCTTTTGAAAAAGCTATTGAAAATTGGTTCTTTTAGCTTATATTTAATTTCAGAGTCATTAAAAAAAATAAATTATATTTTTTTTGTGTTTTTTTGTACTACTTGATAAAATTGCTTAAAAATTTGCATGGAAATCAATTGCTATTGTCAAAATAAATTAAAATTCCAAAAATTGATTTTCTTAACCTATTTTTAATTTTAGAGCATTATGAAATTTTTGCTAAGATTAGTTTGGATTTAATACATAACTAAATTATATCATTCTCTCAATAGAAAAAACACTGCCAAGTGCTTTGGCACAATGCTTTCTGATAGAGCACATTGAGTTTGGTTTTTTTTTTAAATGTGATTTCAATGTGAATGTCCCGATTTACTGCATCGAAGGCTGTCTTTAGATCTACGGAAATCATAAGAATTTTATTCTTACATTACTTTTGTCATTTGCATTATGTGATTTTGCGATGTTCTAAAATTAAAACTGCGCTAAGGAAATAAATTTTCCAAAGCTTGTTTTTTTTAGATAATAGCGAATAACATGCATACAAATTTTGGAGTAAATGTATCGAATGGTTTTCGTAAAATAAAGAATGAAAAATAAAAATTTTTTTTTAAATATTAAAAGTGCTCCAAAATTAAAAGTGCGCTAAGAAAATCAGTATCCAGTTTTTATTCTTTTGGCAGTCGAAAATAATTTCCATACAAATTCTTAGAGTAGTCTACGTAAAATACAAAAAAAATGAAAAATCAAAATTTTTTTAAAATTCCTAAAATGGCTCTAAAAGGAAAACTACGCTGAGAAAACCAATTTTCAATATCTTCCGCATTAGTTAGACAAAAAAATAAATTGTATGCAAAATTTGAAGCAAATCCATCGAGTAGTTTTTAAGATTTAACTGGCGTACTGAATTCATAGATACACACACACACACGTACACACATACATACAGACATTTTCTGGAAACCACTTTTTTCGACTCCTTGAGTAAAAATATGTACAAATTAATGAAAAAATAAAAACAAAAATTTTTTGCCAATACAATGCTTTTTCTATGAGAAAGCAAAATGTAAAATGAAAAGTTTTTCTAAATTTATAAAATGTTATAAAATCAAAACTACGCTGAGGAAATCAGTTTTTAAAAGTTATTTTATTTTTAAAAGTCATAAATAATATTTATGCAAATTTAAGAACAAATAGATAGAGTACTTAACGTAAAATACAATAAAAATGAAAAATCAAGTTTTTTTTAAAAATGACTAAAATGGCTATAAAATTGAAACTACGCTAAGAAAACCAATTCTAAATAGCTTCCTTTTGTAATTATTTCTTTTGTTAATTATATTAAGGAAAGTTTTTAATGGATTTGCATCCAATCTTCAATACCATTTTTTTATTCGTCGTTTTCGTCGTCATCGTTCTTTTTATAACTACATTATATCATTCTTTCGATAGAGAAAATATATTGCAGTTTTTTGTACTATTTGATGAAATTGCTTAAAAATTTGCATGGAAATTAAGTGCTATTATCAAAATAAAATAAAATTCTGAAAATTGATTTTCTTAACGTACTTTTAATTTTATAGCATTAGGAAATTTTTGTTAAGATTAGTTTGGATTCAATACATAACTAAATTACATCATTCTTTTAATAGAAAAACTATTGTAAGAGATGATGATTTCAATAATGATGATTATGATAGTGATCAAAATAATAAAGGTGATAATGATAATAATTATGATGATTATGTTTATTTTTATTATAATAATGATATTGATGATTATGATAATTATGATGATTATTATGATTATGATGACTATTATGACTATGATGATCATGATTGCGATTACTATGATAATTTTAATTACTATGATGATTATAATTATTTTGACTTTTAAAAACTGATTTTCTTAGCGCAGTTTCAATATTATAACATTACGAATGATTGAAAAAAATGTTTGTATTTATTTTGTTAATTATATTAAGAAAAGTATTTGATGGATTTGCATCCAATTTTTAATAACATTTTTTCATTCGTCTTTTTCGTCGTCATCATCCTTTTTATAACTACATTAAATATCATTCTTTTAATAAAACAAATATATTGCAGAAGATGATGATGATGATGATTTTGATAATGATGATTATGATGATGACCACGATAGTGAAGGTGATAATGACAATAATTATGATTTTAATTATAACGATTATGATAATTGTGATTATGATGATTATGATAATCATGCAAAGAAATATACTGTTGTCCTAATGTCAACCTTTGTTTGGATAAACTCTTATAATAGTTAAGGAACCCTTATCTCATCCTTGATCTCTACCTTTTTAACAGAGATCTAGTCTATCAGCAAAGAACCTTGCCTATTAGTCGGCTATTTTGATTAATATCATTCAAACTGGAATGGCGATCACACCGACAATAACGGAAGAACTTATCTGCACTTTACCTGGACAAGATGACTATTCAAAATAATAGTACATACTTACACATAGATGTAGCCAGAAAGAAAAAAAAAACTATATAGATTTTATTATCTCCTCAACATGTATTGCTGACCGTATTTTTTGTCAATATGATGACGACATTTACGGGACAGATCACTACCCTTCTATCATCCATATTAATTTTGAAAAATCCACATACCATAGATCAACTTTTAAAATCCTCTCCAAAAAAAATAATTTGTAGAAACCGCAAATGCTTTGAATAATTCATTAAATAATTTTTTTGAAACAGAATATCGTCAGTCACTGGAAAAAAACGTGTCATTTCATTTTTTTAAAAGAAAGGTGCTATTTCATTTTGGGCTGAAAAGAGGTGTTATTTCATTTTAATTTAAAGAAAAGTGTTTTTTTTGCCAAAAAAAATATTTTTCCATTTAATTATGCGTTGTTGGACAATTATTTTGATAAACTAAAAAGAATACGTAAAGCAAATTTTAAAAGAAGAGAATGTACTGGTCTTCAACAAGATTACCTAAATAACGTCAACTTTGAGAAAATACTCCGTAAAACTTTCAGGAACAAGAAACTTTAGTCTTATAGAAAATTTACTGAAATCATAGACTTTAGAACGAACAGCAAATATGTTTAAGGACCAAATTAAAAAAAAAAAAAAAAAATAGGTCTAAGTTCTAATTCATGATTTATAAAAGTTCAATCCTGCATCGACAATCTTACAAATCTTACGCTATATATCGGAGATAGATTACTTAAGAGTAAAGACACACTGGCTGCCTATCTAGATTTATCAAAATTTCAATTTATTTTTTTTAAAAAATTTTAATCATTTCGTTGAAATATACTTTTAAAAAAAATTTTTTACTTGATTTTATTTTAGATGATCAATATTTTATTCTATTATTTTGTTAAAATTTTAATCATCTTGTTGAAATAAACTTATTTTTCTTGTTCCTCATTCCGAAAACACGTACTTTGTGGCCGCAATTCTCTCAGGAAAGAGCAGCTTTTATGGCTTGCCCAGATGACGCGCAGCTCTGATTGGCTGCGAGAATTTTGTGGCTCGCTCAACTTAGGCGAAGGACCTCGCTTTTGGCTCGGCCATGCAAAAGTCGGCGGGCATCAAAAACGTATACTGTAGTAATAGTAGAAAAAGTTATCACGAATCATTTAATAGAGTACGCTACTGACGCCAAGCCACAAAAGACTGTAGCAGAAAACGCTTAAGGCCACGCGTGAAACTAATATTTGCCAGGTTATTTAATCAATTAGATATTGATTGTTGAACGTGCTTTCGGCATGGGGAACAAGAAAAATAATATACGACCCTCTGCCAGAAGGTTTGATACCCTGGCGTGCATGTAAAACGGCTTCGTCTTCGCCTCAGCCGACATTCCATGCACACCAGGAAATCCAACCTTCTGGTCATGGGTTGTAGTATACTATTTTTTAAAAATTTTTTTAATACAACAGATTTCCACACCTAAGGTATAAATACAGTACCACTCAAAGAGGTACTGTATTTATACCTTACATTATATAATTAATAATTTTTTTTTGAATAATTATCAATGTTTGGTTTTTTCTTTTTCAGATGATCGAAGTATTTAAAAAAGTTTCTTTCCTTTATTTTTTTAAAAATGATTTTATGATTTTAAATATCTTTTTTGATATACTAACGCATGAAGTCCGTGCGTGAAGTTAAAGAAAAAGTCAATGAAGTGTATATCCATGCTGTCACACAAATAATTTTGTTAATTCTATTTACAATTAGTTTTTGTCAAAACTGTAATTTGTTGTTGTCTCAACTGTAATTTAAAATACTGAAATTGTAATTTACAATCAAATAGTATTTGTCACGCAGAAAACAATGATTAAATATTTGGTATTAAATTGGTATCACCTTACCAGTTTCTTTCTATCTATATATGTAGCTGCTATACTTATTACTATTGTTTTAAATATGTACTTCACGCGCAGTATATCAAAAAATATAGTATGCAACAAAGGTGTGACATTTTTTCATTTTAACTATCTTGTGGCTTTCGTTTATGGCTAATCCAGCAACTGATTTATGACGATTGCTCACATGAAGAAAAGTAAACTTAACAACCTTGTTTCATAAACTACTACCGAGCTAGCATCACTCGTTTCTACAACGTGGTGAACTCGCGTTTTTTTTCGCCAAGAGTTGAAGAAAGTTGTAGCGACGTGTTGAAAACGTATAAACCACTAGGGAAATGTCCGCTTTTAGAAAAGAAGATGTGTTAGAAACGTTCTAAACTAATAGTTTGCTATGTTGAGAAACGAAACTAAGACGAATTATTGCGCACGTCATCATAACGTTTCTAGCTCAAAAATATTACACTGAAGATATTATATATTTTACCAAGATGTCGTTTTGAAACGTTTCAGCAACGTAAACATGTTTCTGTTTAAACGTTGTAATAACGTGAAGATGTTATCGTAGCCAAATTTTCAAATAAATAATTTAAACACGATTTTCCAACATTTCTTAATCGTGAAATTGTTGTTGATGCTAATTTTTAAGTGTGAAAATTGAACGTTGCTGAATCGTGGTAACAACGTGAAAAGCATTCAACGTACTAGAAACGCTGTGAACACGTGTTGAATATTTGATAAAAAAAATTGTTCAATTAATTTAAAAGGTTGCTACAACGTTACAGCGACAGTCTTGATTATAGAACAAAGAAAAATAATATAATGGAAATTATGTCAAATTTTATTTATTTTACACAAACGTTTAATTTCAGTTTACAAAAAAAATTTTGGATTTATTATTCTAACTTATTCTAATTATAAAAAAGTACAACGAATCAAATACATTTTTTGACTGAAGTAAAAATTACCTGAGTCTGGTTGTCATATAATTATTTATTAGTGTAACTGATAAGAATTCTACTAAAAAATCTAAGGTGAGAAATTAGGTGATTTCTCATGCCAAAATCTCATGTGATGATTTTATTCGTTTTTTAGATATTGCAAACCATTTTTCGTTAATTGAAGACTATTTTTCAAAATTTTGGACTTAAAATTCCGTTTTTAAATTGATTTAAATTTCTAAGTTCAAATTCTTAACAGAAATTTGTCAAGTCTTGACTTTCTAAAAATAGTCTTCAATCGATGAAAAATGTCATTTTCATTTTTATCGTTTCAATTATTATTTTTTCTAAGGTAAATCATTATTTAATTTTCAATAGTATATATTTTATTAAGGTTTCAGTCATTAGACGTTTCTTTTCTCTGTAAGATTCTAGATTTTTTTCCAGGCTTTGAATCATGTATATTACTCTCGCCATTAAAAAATGATCGATTCTGTCAATAAATAAGTAATTGTGTTCACCCTGATTTACTTTCGGTAAAACCAATACAAAAGACAGTTTTGTAAAGTTTTTTTATTCTTTATCAGAGACATCGGGGGAGATATGATTTCGTTTTTTTCCATTTTTTAAAATAATTGTTTCACTATTTGTGTTAATATTTCGCTGAAAAAAAAAGAAAAAAAAGTGATTAGCCATATAAATCTTTTCTCAATTTCAATATTCATTTTATGCAGACCTTATTCATTTTTTTCTTTCGCTGTTTTTTATTCTGAACCTTAAATGGTGTTTCTATTAGCCACGACTACAAACTTGCTTCACAGTCACTGCTGGTGTATTTTGGTAAAAATCGCGCAACAACGATATCTGAAATTACAAAACAATAATCATTAACCTCTTCAACAATGTTTAGAGATAATTTTCAACTGTGTCATACCTGATATCGTTATTAAAATTTTTAAATCCTTGAATGCACATTTATTTCCTCTTTGACCACAAAAATTGAATTGAGATGCAAGTTCGTCGGTCATTACTGCACTCAGCATCCTTCGCACTGTTTCGTGGGCGTTCGGGCCTCTTATTGATTCCAAATAATTATTCTAAAATAAAAGAATAATATTGTAATTAATTAAATTAATAAATTAGAATTAATTACAATTAGAAATTACATTTGAAACACTTACTACTTTCGCAAACACTTCTTGTTTTTCAATCAAATCTTGATTGAACCTATGAAATTTGTCTACCTCGCTTATTGGAAAAAGTGCTCGAATTTCGACGAAATTGCACATACGAGGTTCTGATGATTGCATATTTATTAAATTAGCGTTAGCTTGATTCGAAATGACTTCACGACATGTTTCTATAATAAAAAAAAATATATATTTCAATACCAATACAAATTTCAATTATAAGTAGAATAAAAAATATGCTTACTATAAATGCATAACAGCTTGTCATCTGTATCTAAATTTTGAATTTCCCGAAGAGTTAATGACTTCCTCTTATTTTCATTGAAAGTTATTAACTTTGAGGGAGATGAGGCTTTGGCCCATTTATGCTTCTCAAACTGGTTATTCTTATTTGTTCTTTATTACCACTTTTAATACATAGCTCTTTCATTTCAATCGCTGCTACATAAAAATCTGTAAATTCAAAAATAATACATTTCAATTACTTCCATCAAACATTATTTTTTATCAGAGTGAGCAAAATGAGAATAATAAATAATTAGTAATTCATAAGTTAATGTTTTTTCCACGCACACATTCGCATGCATGCCCGTGCAAATTTATATCGTCACTTCGATCAAAGAATAGTCCATTTAAGAATCATTGAAAAAAGTTATTATAAAAAATTTCTTTTAAATTGAAAAAAACTTTGTAAGAAATTTCATATGTCAATGTCATTCGCAAATACATTGATAATAAAAACTTTTTAGCAGTTTATAGAAGACTAAAACCAATGTAAAACAATATCTTGCAACAGCATTTTTTTATAATTCTGAAATATGTTACTCTTCATTAGATGCAACGATATTCAGCTTGATATATTAAAATGTAATGTATTATGTACAGTTTCATATAGTGAACTATATAATACATTACGTACGAGTGTATAAATCACAAACTTTGCAAGTGTCTGGACAAATTTCGCGCATTCCGTTAGGATGCAAATAAAAAAATGATATTAGTTTAATGAAAAATAAATAGATAATAATTTTTATTATTACATACCACAAGTTGAATAAACTTTAGATATTTAAAGTACTTTCTAACCTCTTCCAGACTTTTCTTTTTTCATAAGGCTCTTGATAATTGATTTAGAATCATATGGAGGCCAATAACAGGTTTTATTATCAATGTTCATTCAAGAATTCAATATTATTTCAATAGAATTGTCGGGAAATTTAACAATGCTCTAATACGTTTTTGTATTACCTACAGAAAGTCATTGTTTCACTTGTGGTTACTACAAATATTTTTTAAAAGAAATTTATTGACGTGCAATAAAATTTTTTTAAAGTATTGTGATATGAATTCAGGTAATTGTATAATAAAATTGTTAGGTCAAAATTTCTTACATTTACATGAATCTATAGATGTCGATGTCAATTCGAGGTCTTCATCAGAAAAGCTATTTGAGAATGAATGTTTTTGTCGGAGAATCTCAAAATTCTCTTTTTGCGTGGTGTCTCCTTCATATAGATCTGTGTTAAAAGAATAAATAATTATCCTCATTTTGAGTAGTAAAAAATTTAATATTAATAGAAATGAGCAATAATGCAAGAATTAATTATTGTGATAATGTAAAAAGTATGTTACAAATATTGTAAAAAAAAACATATTGTATAATAATATTGATTACAATTTTCGATAAATTCACTAATACTATCATGTCTAAACTGACCATAAGAAATTATGTATTTGTTATCACAAATGAATCAATGAAAAAAATAATACTTTATGAAAGGAAGATTAAATATAAACTTTTAAACAAACTAATTATTAAAGTGAAATTTTACATTAATTTCAAATTTAAGATGAATTTATTTTCATAGTTTTTTTTACAAATATTAACAAAATGTTATTTTATATTGTAACAATGAAATCGTGGAACAATATTTTTATACATGCTTTTAGGCTGAAAAATATCCTTTTTATTAGATGATTGTTTTTTCACAGAATTATTTTGCCAAAGATTTTGAAGACGTGCCTTTTCAAGGACAGCATTTGCATACGAATCTATATTAAAAAAAAAATTAATCAAAGTTTCAGAATTACACTTATTTTTTATTGCAGACTGTCTGCTATTAGACGACTTTAGCTTGAAAATGTATTTTCTCTCATAAGAACGCGTGTTAAAATCTAAATTTTTTAAATAAAGTTTTCTCCCGATTCCAGACAGCAACCTACTATTTTTTTTCTTTTTTTTATCATTATGAGATGAGTCCAAAAAATATTCTTTTTTCTATTTTAACAAAAACTGCCGGCAACTTTGAATATCGTTTAAGAAACTTTCGAATAAAAACTTAATATTCAAACAAAATAGTGCATAATTTAGAAAAATCCAGTATTAGATCAAAAAGTCGTGATTCCCCACATATTATTTATCGAAACGTACCCGATACTTACAAGATAATCTGCAGCCAAAACAAGTTAAATTTATATGTCATATTTTTTATGCATAAACATAATATTTTCAAAGTTTTAAGAAATAATAAAATATTCTTATTTGCAAGAAGAATAAATCATCATTACGTTACTATTATATTGCATACCATGATGTGAAAATACCTCTGATATTTGTAATTCATCCCAGTTATTCGCAGGTTTTTTGAAAGAGGTAAGGTTCGCAATAATTGAATCATTATTCTTGTAAGGAGGCCAATAACTGCATCTATTGTTAATGTCTAGCCATGACTCAAGTACTATTCTGATGAAATTATCAGTAACGAATCCCACAACAAAATATTGAATTCTTGTATCACCTAAGAAGTTTTAAAAGATCAATCATGAATATCTAGAAGCATCAAAGTTTAATCACTTGCTTATCAGAAAAGAAAAGATATTGCATTGGAACTTGTGAGAGTTTGAATAACATAATGATTAGAATTTAAGGAATTTTAAACTTAATAAATAACAAGTATGATTATGTTGATAGAAAAAAACATATTTTAAATATTTGACAAAGAACACACTGTATGTATGAATTGCAAACTATTATATTGAAAAAATACTTAAAAGCCATTCCATTTTAAAAGTCTTGAAAACAATTCTATTCAAAATATATATAGAGAAACATTCTATGCCTATCGTGTCTTTAAACGAGCGTGTTCTTCAAACGGAATGGAACTGCAATGATTCACAAAATATTTTTTTAATGGAACTATTAATAATGTTTTTAAATGGATAGACTTTTTTAAAGTGAAGTTATTTTATCGTTAAATGGTTTTAATTCGAATCAACGATATTAGTCAAATAATAATTTTTAAAAAATGAAAACATGCGTGATTACATTTCCTTTGATAAAAAATAAATTCAAATAATATTAAAATAGTCGTGATTAATCACAACTAAAACCTTATCAAAAAAATATTAAAACCCAAACAATGATTTGAAAATAGTAAATTCAATTTAATAATTTATTTCTCAGAATAAAAAAAAATCACACTAGCGCCACCAACAGGAAGATTGCGTAATCTGAGATACGGACTGCTGTTGGAGTCCCCACCCTTACATAACCTGAAATATATTGAGCACGTGTTGCACCCGTTGCTCAATTCTTAGATTATCGAGTTATAGTTATATTATTATTATTGTTTAATAGTTTAAAATTAATAGTTTTCTATTGTAGTTCAACATATTATAATTAAATTGAATCCTGGCCAGGTACCTGAATCCTGGCCAGGTACCTGAATCCTGGCCAGGTACCTGAATCCTGGCCAGGTACCGAATCCTGGCCAGGTACCTGAATCCTGGCCAGGTACCTGAATCCTGGCCAGGTACCGAATCCTGGCCAGGTACCTCTAACTTTTTTTCAAAAGAAAATTTGTGTATGTGCCATTTATATCGCGACTCTTAAAAAATCCGACCTCATTGAGTATTGGTTGATTGTTGGTCACAAAAGTGGGTTGCCATCCATCGGTAGTCAAAGTTTTCGGTATGGTGGGTCTGACAGTCTAGCCTGATGTAATGTGTTAAACGGTTCCGGGCTGGACTCCCTCGACTTCACCATGGAAAAAGATTAATCATATAGAGGACAATATCCTTTATATATTAATCTTTTTTTTTAAAAAGAAAAAAAAAAATTATAATTAAATTAAATAGTTTTTATTTATTAAAATATAATTACCCAAAGAACTTGCTTTATAAAGAAATTTGCATATGATTTAATCTAAAATTATTTCAATTAATTTATTTGAAGTTTACTTATTAAATTTGAACCTGTAGATTTAAACGTTTATTAATTTATTTCTTGAATCAATCTCATAATTGGTTGATATATTAGCGGTAGAGTATTCGATTTTCTCATTATATTATTATTATTATTATTTTTGTAGGTTGGGGAATCTCAGGATTCGGGGTTTATATGCAAACTATTATTTCTTATTTAAATATATATATTTATAATCTTCCAAATAAAACTCACCCTTACAATTGGCACTCAACTAAAGGGCCAAGTAACAGCAGAAAAATACTGAAATTGGTGGTGCAAAAAAACAAAGTTGAAACATACAAAAAGTGAGGTAACAAATAAGATAGAATTGGTTAGATGTAAGAGAGAGAGAGCATATATACGCATAAAGAGAATCTATATATAAATATATACATAATATATAAAATGAAAAAGATAAGAGCTTACATATATGTATACATACATACATTTATACACTGCCATTGAATTGCTTTTGCCCACCCTAGAGTAAAATTTATTAAAATAAAAAGTTTCATATCTCTGGAACTAATGATCGCATCTTTAAATCCAAACAGCGTTTGAAAGATTGGTAAAAAATCTTTGAAATAAAGTAAGTCTGGTATGAAAAATGTCATTTTCTAATTGCTTATAGCAATGTAAGAAAAAATTTTTTACCAATTTTTTTTGCCCACATAAAAGTGAATGCCATTTTTATGAAAATTATGATATCGAAAAAAACCAAATGGGTTTTGAAACTCTAATAGTCCTCTTTAAAATGAGCTGAGTAAAATGTTTCTATGACTTTTTTTAACCACAGTTATGATGATTTTTCGAAAAAAGACCTATTTTTTCAATCATGATTATTTCATAAACTAAGAAAGATAGAAAATTTTATATAGGGGAAAAAATGTTTCATTTTTAGTCTAGAATATATATATTTAGTGAACAATAACTTTCGGAAAAAAATTTTTCCCAACGCGGAGAACAATAATCAACTTTTATTGGCTGTTTTGCGTGAGCAAAATACGACATACCCTCGAGAGTGGGCAAAATTTATTTTGCTTACTAGCGAGGGTATGTGGAATTCCGTTCACCTTGTTGGAAAAAATTCTACACTCGTCTTCTTTGTCACTCTCGCAACGCTCGAGTGACAAGCGACTCGTGGGAATGACCTATTTTGCTCGCTTGTGGAGTAATCTACTATTTTTTTTCCTTGTTTAATTAAAAATTTTTACTTATTTTTCATGAAGTTTCCCTAAAAAAAATGAGTAAAAAAAAATTTGCTCCCTAAAACTTATTGATTACTAAATATATATATTCTAGACTAAAAATGAAACATTTTTTCTCTACTATAAAATTTTTTATCTTTCTTACTAGGAGAGTATCAGACCTCCAAATCACGGATTTTGCTTAAACTTTGGGATAAGTTTTCAGATGTCAAAATATGAAAGGAAACAGAATTTTAGACCCCAACGCTCAATATTTCCCTAGTTACAGGCAATTAAAGAATATCACTAAAAAAATTACTAGATTTTCAAACGCTTACAGTTCCTTAGCAGTGATACTTAGGAGCATGAAACTTTTTTAAATGAAAGCTGAGCTCAAATCCTTTCGAAATAGTAGTTATGGCATGTCAAAATATTATTTTTTCACAAAGTTATAGCGTGATAAACATTGGACCTGATTTTTCTTTTTAAAACATTAATTGATAACAAAAGCTGAAATTGGGTCTAATGATTATTACGCTATGACTTCGGGAAAAAATAATATTTTGACATGCTATAACTACTGTTTCGAAAGGATTTGAGCTCAGCTTTTATTTAAAAAAATTTCAAGCTCCTAGCTATCAATGCTAAGGAACTATATGCGTTTGAAAATCTAGTAACTTTTTTAGTGATTTTCTTTAATTGCCTGTAACTAGGGAAATATTGAGCGTTGGGGTCTAAAATTCTGTTTCCTTTCATATTTTGACATCTGAAAACTTATCCCAAAGTTTGAGCAAAATCCGTGATCCGGAGGTCTGATACTCTCCTAGTTAGTTTATGAGATAATCATGATTAAAAAAATAGGTCTTTTTTTTCGAAAAATCATCATAACTGTGGTTAAAAAAGTCACAGAAACATTTTACTTAGCTCATTTTAAAGAGGACTATTAGAGTTATGAAACTTATTTGGTTTTTTTTCGATATAATAATTTTCATAAAAAAAATTTTTAACAAAAAAAAAACCGACTTCAAAAAATGCACTGAAACGTAACAAATAATTTATTATTTTTAGAAATCATACAAATAATTGGTAAAATACAATTTTAGAAGTCAGCGTCTAATTCCTCAATGAATGTTAACGTTATTTTTTAACAATAAATGTAAACGTTATTTTTGAACAATGAATGTGAACGTTATTTTTTAAAAAATGGACTAAGTCCTTCTGCTTACGCACCACAGATTTAGAATTAGACGCCGACATCTAAAATTGTATTTTACCAATTGTTTGTATGATTTCTAAAGATAATAAATTATTTGTTACTTTTCAGTGCATTTTTTGAAGTCGGTTTTTTTTTGTTAAGAATTTTTTATTTGTCATTTTTTAGTGCAATGTTTTTAAAATCTTATTTTTTGTAAAGAATTTTGTTTTTATAAGATAATTTTAAAGTCGGTTTTTATTTATTGAAAATTTTTTAAATTGTTTGTTTTTGTTAAAAAATTTTTATTTTCTATCTTCTAGTGAATCCCCTTACTAAAAACGCAAATATAAGTAGACCCACTAATTACATTAAACTTTCATTATTAATTCATAATGCATGCATTAGTACACCGCCAAGCAATATATAGCAGAAAAGAAAGAAGGCTCAACAGCACAGTGTCGTTATGTGTGCATGTATACATATTAAAGCTCAGGTAAGAGAGAGAGAGAGAGAGAGAGAGAGAGAGGGGGGGGAGGGGGAGAGAGAGGGAGAGAGGGAGAGAGGGAGAGAGAGCAGACATTCTCTATCAGATAAGAAAAAGTTTTTTTTGAATCGGTTAAGAAATGACGGAGTTATGAGGTAACAGACATAAAAAAAAAAATCAGAATTGAGAACCTCCTCCTTTTTGAAGCCGGTTAAAAATGGCATTCACTTTTATGTGGGCAAAAAAATTAGTAGAAATAATCTTTCTACGCTGCTATAAGCAATTAGAAAATGACGTTTTTCATACCGGACTTACTTTAGTTCAAAGATTTTTGACCAATCTTTCAAACAGTGTTTGGATTTAGAAGATGCGATCATTAGTTCCAGAGATATAAAATTTTTTATTTTAATAAATTTTACTTTATGGTGGACAAAAGCATTTGAACGGCAGTGTACATATTACATATATAAAAGAATATAATATATATATACATATATATATATATATATATATATATATATATATATATATATATATATATATATATATATATATATATATATATATATATATATATTTTTGTAGCAAGAATTGAGAATATCCTTCTCTTATAGATTGGCTGGGCCCTCCTACCTAAAACAAAACTGATTTTAACGATTTCATTTGATCCGTCGAGTACCAAAAATCATGTATATACTTTTTTTTTATTTGCGGTAGCGTTTTCTTGCGTATTTTACAGTTTTCAGAAAGATATTTTTTTTTAAATATTATAACAATAAAAATCGAAATTCAAGAAGAAAAATAATTTACTAACTTATTCAAGAAAGTAAGAACTTAAGATTATTACTAGATTTTTCTTAATTTTTAATTATTATCAAATTCTTTTTTTTCGCGAAATTATATTGCTAAGAATCAGATCAAGAGATTTAAGAAGATAATTTTTTTTTCTCGCGTTTAAAGTTTCTTATCTAAATTTTTTTTCAACAAGGAGAAATGAAATTATATCTTTTCATTTAAAAACTGAAGAAGAATCGCAGAAATTTTTTTGTCTCCCTTGTACACGGAAAAAATTTTATGTTCAATCAAATACAGCTTGTGAAGTAATTGTAGACGGTAAAGCATCGCGTTAAATCTAATGAAGATTGCGATAGAATTTACTGCAGTCTCGAGTTGCGATTACTGCAGGGCAGTAAAGTTGTGCTTATATCACGTGTTATGTTTTGTTTACATAAATTTTTCGTTCAATGACTATTTATGTAGTTGACAGTTTCATATGTTAAAGTACTTATTATAACTATTAGTAATTTCATAAATTTCCGAACTAATGGATTTTTATGTAAAAGAAATTTATGTAGATTTGCAAAAATTTGAGAATTTTTATGAATAATAATTTATTATGAATATATAAATGCTTTGATGTACAATTTTGCACATAAGATTTATGTTCTAATTTATATAAATTCAATTAATACAAATGCAAGCTATACATCTATGAACTATTGAGGTTTATTAAACAAGTTAAGTTTTTAAATTAAATTTTAAATGCAGTGTAATTTAATTATTCTAGGCTTACTTGTTAAATTTTATATTTAAATCACAATTTCTTTATTTATAAAAACTGTACATACATCTGTATTTTATACACATATAACATTTATTATTAATGTTAAACATTCTTTAATTTCTAATTTATTTATTTATATTGATTTTATTTTCTAATAACGATATGAAAAATTTTGGAACAAAGCATTTACGAATACGCATACTTATGTAAATGTTAAAATTAAGGTACAACATAAGTTTATTATTTATAATACAACGTTATTCAATAAGTGAATTCTACAGATTATTTCCGTTGAATATCAATCACTAACCCTTCTAGAATTTATAGCAGCTCTGTGCAGCTAAAGCTACTGCAGTAGTTTAGGTTAAGCTTACTCGATACGCGTTCACTACTCTACTGCAGTTAAATATATTGCAATTATCAGTTGGTTCAACATAAATTTTTTTTCTATGTAGGTAAAATAAAGAGTGAAAGTAAAATTTACGGTAATCTCCAGAGTAACATAATTAATATACATATATATATATATATATATATATATATATATATATATATATATATATATATATATATTTTTATTCATACATATTTACTTATATTGGCACTCGATTGGTATTTTAGCGTAGAGACCCCTTTTTACACCCCCAAACTTAAAATAAGTAACATTTTACTTATTTTACCCTATCGTGATATTTCTATTGCAAACGTGCGCTTTCGTCACCACGGTTTACGTTTGTGAAATTCCTTTTCTTCTCTTTTCAGCGCTTAAATAGTGATAGCTGGTTTTGTTTAAATTCAGAAGTAGATTTTGTCGTAGTAGACAGTTTAATTAATCCGTTGAAGTATTGTAAGAAGATTTCGGTGAACTTGTTTGGAGAGATCCGCAAATCGTCGCGAAGCACGTAGCTGATCAAGATGTCGGACCACAAGACAAAAATGGATGAACTGAAGAAGAATAAAAAAATTAAAGAGTTAGCAAGAACTATTAAGCGGCCAGATCCACAAGAAGTTCAGAATAGACTGAAGAAGAGAAATCTAAACTCGCTAGGTCCAGTGTTAGCCGTACGAGATAGATAACTAAGGGCATATATCATGGACACTGAACCAGATAAGGATGTCCCGTGGTATACAACCGATGAAATAGCAACGATATGGACAAAATATCAACGGCAACCGGAGACCAACTGGAAGCACCAAAGATTTTAGCAACAGAAACAGACACCACAGATAAGGATACGGATGTAGAAAAGGATAAAGCACCGCCCTCTATACAAGAAGCTTCAAAATCACAAGCGACGACGTTAGTATCAAGAACGAATCCTTCTATACTTCAACCAATAGAACAGAGAAGTACATTACCAGAAGTATCAGTATTATCTATCTGGAGTAATATAATATTACCACCTCTAGGACCACAACGGAAGAGGATATCAGTACTTCTCTATCCAGAAATCGAAGAAATATTAAAAAGAAACTCAGAACTCCGAGAAGGTGAAGAGGTACAAATAATTCATAATTTACATCTAGTAAGACCTCTGCTAGGCTTAGAGCCAATAATAGTAGCATCTCCAGATTCTACAGTAGCGGTAATGAAGAGAGGAGTAGAAGGGACTACAAGTATAGCAAATAAATTGAGAAATGTGAAAATAACAGAAATTAACAACTCCAAAGAGACTCTGAATAGTTCTAGTAGTGGAAATAGTACCTCTGAAGTCTCCAGTAGTGATGATGAGATGGGAAATAACCAAATTGTCAATCAAACTTATCAAAATCTAATTCAAACCTTGACAGAAGAAAGAAAGAGGAAGGAAATAAGATAAAGTAAAACCTTACTAACAAACCCATACTTAGAGGAGCAAGATAATCGAATTCTGGAACAACGCTCTACACCTAAAGTAAGCAAGCCGACCAGAGTTGAAAAACTGAACTTCTCAAAAGTTGGTGATCATTCGTCGAGGATTAGTGATGGAAGAAGTAGTAAGAAGGATATATCAACAAAAGAAGATAGAAAGAAACCTAAGAAAGACAAGAAAAAGAAACAAAACAAAAAGAATAAGGAGCCGTTCGGAGGTAAAGAGGACGGCCGAAAGAATAGAAGAGGAGAGTCAGTTGAGGAAAATTCTTATAGCAAAGATGATGATAGCAACGATGATATTTACAGTAGTAATAGCGAAACTAGTGAAGAAGTATTACCTAGCCAAAGGTCAAAAACTCACCACAGAAAATCTAAGAAGAGAAGAAGGTCTTAAGAGGTAACAAGGGTTGTGAAAGCCCTACAAACTTGGAACTTACAATTCTCTGGCGATGGTAAAGAAGGGCCAGAACATTTTTTAACTCAGTTGGATGATTTACAGAGAAGCAACCATTACAAAGAAAAGGATATCATGAAAGCTCTATTTGGAGTACTGACTAGAGCAGCAAACGTATGGTATCTCACAAGAAAAGAGAAAATATTGTCCTGGTCACACTTTAAAAAAGCTTTTCGACATCAATTCATTGGTGAATCATATAGAGAAGACCTGATAGATGAATTGATACAGAGAACCCTAAGGGTGAGAGGATATCCAACTATCTATCGTGTCTCAGATATATCATTAAACACTTCAGATCTCCTCCATCATCAATAGAATTGGTAGATATGATATTTAAGAATTTATTGCCAGAATATAGAAAAGCAATGGTGGATAAAGAAATAAATTCGTTGGATGATATTGAACGGTATGATCGACGCTGGGAACGCTAAAAGGATTTAGACAGCTGATATGTACCACCACCTCCAAAAGACAAGATGAGGTTACCAACGGCTGGCTATACTAGTGGTAATGTAAAAGCTAAGATAGCAGTGATCCAAGAAGTCTACTCCGAATATAGCGAAAATCGTCAAAGCGAAAAAATTAATAAAAAGAGAAGAAATAAGAAGAATAAAAAGAGTAACAAAATTGAAGTAGCAGCAACTAGTGAGAAAGAAAGAAATCAAGTTATAGCAGCGGTTGTAGATATAAAGAAAGAAAGCTCAAAACAAAATAAAAATGATAATTACGAGACAAAAGGAACTACGAACGACAATCATGGAGAACAAGCACCACAAAAGAACAGTTACGATAGAAGGTCAAATTACGTAAATCAAGGTCGAGTTAGATGGAATCCACCCAGAAATGGAGGTTATAGCGGATCCTAGGGTCCAAGATATCAACCACAATCTAGGCAACATGCATCTAACTATGAGAGATCTAACAGTTGTTATCATTGCCGTCAGGATGGACAAGGAATGTACGAATATCCAACAATAACATGCTGTTGTTGTAAAGCACTTGGACATAGTGCAGATTATTGTCCTAGCAGGCCAAGCAGAAACAACTAAAGTCAGATTTACTCCCAAGTCTGTAATGCTCCAAACGTAACGTTTCAAAATTGTGTGACTTGCGCGCCATTAAGACAAACTTTGGGAAACGGATTAGCAGGGTGACTGCCTCGTCCTGCATCCCCCATGCAAACCACCCAGGAATGTTAGACTCTAAAATCAACTTACCAGAAATGAGATAGTCGTTAAATAAAAATAATAAAGAATTAAAGAGAATAGAAAATAGAATAGAAAATGAAGATGATCTAACAAATAAGGTGAACAATGAAGATGAAGAAGGTAGATAAATAGTAGCAGATTTATCGAAGATTGATATAAACGATGAAAAGTTATTCAGGAAAGCGGAAAGGGAAGCCAAGGTAAACCCTTATCGAACCTATAATAAAAGAATCGCTCAGAAGGGGAACTCCATAAACAAGGGAATTTCATGCTGGCCGAATCAAGAAAGTTTATTAACGGAAGATTACTCAACCCAGAAAATTAATCGACTTCAGATTAAAGCACTGGGGGATTCCAGACCCATCCTTATGGTGATGGCTGGTCAACAACCTCAGGTGAAGAAGAAACTGAAATGAATCGAGATTTGAAGCGTGAAGTACAAGAAATAGTAGGAGATTTGAATAATAAGATAATAAAGGCAACGAAAGTACGTACCACCGATGCAGAGGTTATAGAAAAATCGGTTGATCAATTACATGATCCTGGTTTTGCTGAAGTCATTGATGATTCGACGAAGTTGGACAACTTCACAAAAATTGTCGATGGATCTGCAAACTAAGGGGGGGGGGGAGAGGTTGTGCCAAGCACATCAAATTTTTTGTCGCCTATAGAAAAAAAGAAGAAGAAAATAGCGGGTATAGCTACAGAAAATAGAAATTTTCTTCGAATTAGTTTAGCTGGAAAACCAATCAAAACATTGTTCGACCCAGGAGCAATGGTATCATTGGTTGGCCCTTGCGTCTATGAACAATTGCAAGACAGACTGAAGGAAAATAACACTTTGATTAAAACCGTAACAGAAAAAATCTCGAAGGTAGTAGGAGTACTTCAATTTAGTCTGGATATAGATGGTGTAGTTGATCTATTACCGGTAAAAGCTATTGATAACTTGGATCAAGATTATACTCCTAACACATAGTGTTAGGAGTGAATTTCTGTCAAAAATTCGACTGCGATGCTCGTTTAGGAAAAGGTTTATTGAGAGTCAAAGAAGAAGAGTGGAGAAGCTTCAGCGCAAATGATGATGAAGGTACGGTAATTTACGCAGAATGTGCTGGGATAGCAGAAATTACAGATGAAGAAAAGAGAAAAGTAGGAAAACTGATCGAAAAATATCTCTCGGCAAATTCAACTTCTCTTGAACTAACCAACGAGGAACCTATTAAACATAGGCCACGTAGGATGTATCCAATGATGTTAGCGATTGCTCAAGAAGAAGTAAGAAAAATGTTGGTGGAAGGAATTATCGAGCCATCAGCAGGCTACTATAGCAGTGCACCTGTAATGGTACGGAAACCTGATGGAAATTATCGTTTTTGTGTTGAATACAGAGATTTAAATAAAGTAACGAAGAAAGATGCATATTCTCTATCAAATATGGACAAAATTTTAGAAAAACTAAGATAAGCTCATTATCTATCTAAGATAGATTTGAAATCAGCATATTTTTAGCTTATGGTAGCAGAATCAAGTAGGAAATATACGGCGTTTAGTGTACTAGGCTCTGGACTGTGCCAATTTCGTCGTCTTTTATTTGATTTGACTAACTCACCAACGACTTTTTAAAGATTAATCGATTCTCTGTTTGGTCCTGTAATATCAATAACATATGTATCTATGTATCGACGAGTAGCGGCGCCTCTGTCGCTACTTGGACATTACGAGTAACGCGGCCTCAAGTATCAGGCAGTGCGTAATCAGCCGGCTACTGTAATAGTCGAGTGCGTAGCTGATGTAAGCTCTTACGTTAGCAATTAATGTACATTCATTAATATAGCACACCACTTCCTTTATTACTATACCCAATAAACCAATATTAAACTTTATATAGTGTATTTATTTCACCTAGTAAATACATTACAACTATGGCGAAGAGGACAATGGATTAGACGCGTAGTGATTGTAATAAAGTGCGAGTTAAAGTGAGTGCTGCTCTGAAAAAGGTTTGGACGCGAGCAAAAGACAGTCAAATGAATACCGGCAAAACGAGCTGGATTCAAGATTTGAACAAAACTAATGCCAAAGATACTGACAATAAAAAAAAGTATGAAACCTATAGACAATTGTAGACAATAACCCAAATAATATTGAACCCGTAACAAGCCAATACAACGTTTCAGAAAGCGAAATGGCGACGGAAAACTTGAAGCTTGAATTCTACTTATCTAAAGATAAGTGGGAAACATTTATAGAAAGGCTAGACATTCTGTTCTTAGCAACAGATATCAAAGTCAACGCGAAGCAATTAGCGCAGCTGTTGATACGATTGGACGAGGATGCGTATAACCCAATCAAACAGCTGGCAGCCCAAGAACAAGTTAAAACAAAAAAGTATTTAGATGGCACTGAAAGACCCATAGCTTACGCATCAAAAAAGATTGCAAAAAAAGAAATGAGCAGAACAATACTAGATAAGAAAGCAACGGCAGTCGTTTTTGGATTTAAGAGATTTTACCAATTTATTTTCGGGAAAACTATTATACTTAGAACTGATAACAGGTCACTACAGCTGATCTTAGGACCACGAAAAGGCATTCCGCTTACAGCCGAAAACAGACTACAGCGTTGGGCGTATTATTTATTGGGTTTTCACTATAACATAGAGCATATTAAGTCAGAAGCGAATGCTAATTGTGATGCGTTATCTAGACTACCGTTCGAAGATAGCATGGAACTAATAGATACAAACTTTTCTTATATTAATTTTTTCGAAGAGAATATAAGTTCTTTTGATTATAAAATATTACGCGAAAAAAGTAAAAAGGATGTGACTTTAAATAAAATAATTAATTATGTCATGAATGACTTGCCAGAAGCAAAAAATTTATCAGATAAAGAAAAACAATTTTACAATAAAAGGGTAGAATTGACTGTTGAAAAAGGATGTTTGTTTTGGGGCTTAAGGGGAGTCATTCCTGATACGATGAAAACACTAGTTTTAAACGAATTGCATGCAACGCACTTGAGCATTGTGAAGGTTAAAATGTTTGCGCGTACGTACGTTTGGTGGCCAAATATAGACGCGGATATTAAGAGAATAATTGCTGATTGTATAATTTGCTCAGTTCAAGTTAAAAATCCACCGAAAACACCGTTAACTACATGGCCTTGGCCTAACAAAGCGTGGACGCGCATACACTGCGACTTTGCTGTCCCACTTTATGGAAAAGTGTTTCTTATTGTGATTGATGCGTATTCAAAATGGCCAGAAATAATTGATTTTAAATCCGACACTAGAGCGTGTAAAGTAATTAACGAATTCCAAAATCTGTTTTCGCGTTTCGGTTTACCGCTGCATTGTGTAACTGACGGGGGTCCACAATTTCGTAGTAAGGAGTTTCATGATTTTTTAGAACAAAACGGAGTGAGACAGACGGTTTCACCTCCATATCATGCAGCTACTAACGGAGCAGCTGAAAATTTCGTACAAATTTTTAAGGATAAAGTTATGTTCTTATTCAACCATCGTAGTATAGAACATTCCACGACGCGCAGATCGCCGTCATTCTTGATGTATAAAAGAAAGCTTAGGATGCGTTTTGATTTGCTTAAACCTAACGTAGTCGATATAGTGCATTAGAATCAAAAGAGACAGATAACAGCGCGAGCAGGCAAGCGTAAATTAGATATAGAAGTAAAGGATAAAATTATGTTAAATGATTATAGCGCGAGATCCAAAAGGCGAACCGAAGGCAAAGTCGTTAAACAAACGGCACCGTCAACTTACTTAGTAAAAGATAAGCATGGATTTGTTCATAAGCGACACGCCGATCAGGTAATTAAATGTAAAGATGCGAAACTTGCGTCAAGGCGCTCCCCGAGGCTAAACCCTCATTTTGTAAAAGGGGAAGAATTGTAATATCTGTAACATATGTATCTATGTATCGACGAGTAGCGGCACCTCTGTCGCTACCTGGACATCGCGAGTCGAGCGGTCTCAAGTATCAGGAAGTGCGTAATCAGCCGACTACTGTAATAGTCGAGTGCGTAGCTGATGTAAGCTCTTACGTGAGCAATTAAGTGACTAATGTACATTTATTAATGTAGCACACCACTTCCTTTATTACTATACCTAATAAACCAATATTAAACTTTATATAGCGTATTTATTTTACCTAGTGAATACATTACAGATACAGACTATGATCCACATGTATTTGGATACTTAGATGATATACCAATTGCCACCAAGACTTTTAAGGAGCATCTTAAATGGTCAGAAGAAGTATTAAAAAAGATAGCTGAAGCAGAATTGACAGTGAATGGAGAAAAATGCGAATTTTGTTGTACAAGAGTAAAATACTTAGGATTTCTACTAGATCGGGAAGGACTAAGACCGGATCCTGATAAAGTTGCACCTGTGATAAATTATCCAGCTCCAAGAAACGTAAAAGTTTCTTATTATTATGTAGATTCTTAGGTATGGTTAGATGGTATTCTAGGTTCATCGAAGTAGATTCTGAGAAAAAGATACTTTTACTAAGACTCTTGAAGAAATCCAAGGAATGGGAATGGACAGAAGAACAGGAAGAAGTATTTAAACAACTAAAGAAGGCATTAACTATGGCTCCAGTATTACCGAGGCCTGATTTCTGAAAACCTTTCACAATTCAGTATGATGCTAGCAACTTCGCAGTTCGTGCTGTGCTTACACAGGAACAGGAAGATGGCGAACATCCTATAGTGTATGTGAGCCGAGTTCTGACCGCTCCTGAGCGTAATTATAGCACCACTGAAAAGGAGTGTCTCGCAGTGATATGGACTATGAAGAAATTACGACCATATCTCGAAGAATACAAATCTCGGGTTATTACAGATCATAGTGCCTTGAAGTGGCTGATAAAGATGAAAGAACCAACTGGAAGATTAGCAAGATGGACATTAGAAATCCAACAATGGGACTGTGTGGCTATCTCGTGCGGACAAACCTATAGATCGTATATACTGCGCACCATTGACTTGTCCGCACGAGAAAGCCACACTGCAACGGGACTTCGAAATAGTTCATAGAAGAGGATCAGCTCACCAATTTCCAGATGAAAATTTTCATAAATATTTCATGAACATTTCATGGAATATTTATTAAAATATTGTTGAAAGATTCCACTGAAATCTTTCATGAAAGATTTTGTAAAGCTTTATTATATATTTCACATCGGCCATAAGTAGATCATAATCTGAAATATTTATAAAATATTTTATTAAGCCTTTCAGAAATGTTTCAATGAAATAGTTTTGGAAACTTTTAAATAAGGCTTCCTAAAATATTTCATAAATATTTTAGCAATATTACTCAGCAAGATTTTTAATCTCCCAAAGCCGACTTGAAATATTGTTTAAATATTTCACTAAAATCTTTCATGTAAGATTTTGTAAAGTTTTATGGAATATTTTATATCGGTCATGAGTGGATCAAAATCTGAAATATTTATGAAACATTTTATTAAACTTATCAGAGATATTTCAATGAAACACTGTCGAGAAATTTGAAATATGGCTTACTGAAATATTTCATAAATTTTTCAACAATATTTTATTATATTTATCTTCTAAAGCCCACTCAAAATTTGTTAAAACTTTTTATTAAAATCTTTTATGAAAGATTCTGCAAAGCTTTGCGGAATATTTCACATTCCACATAGCAAGAGAATTTCAGTGGAATATTTCAAAACATTTCAGTGAAATGTTTTGAAAAATAGTTTCATAAATATTTATGAAATATTTCAAAGTAAGATATTTAGTGCAATTTTTTAATCTTTCGATAAAACCTTTAAGAAACATTTCTCGAGATTCGTTAAAACATTTCATAAAAATCTTCCATGAAATTTTTCTAAAAATTCATTAATATTTCACATCAGTTACTTTTAAATCGAATACTGAAATATTTATAAAATATTTCATCAAGCTTTCAAGGAACTTTTTACTGAAATATTGCATCAAAGATTCAAATAAAAAATCCCGAAATATTCCATAAATTTTCAACAATATTAACGTGCCAGATTCTTAATTAAAAAAAACTATGAAAAATATTGTTAAAACATTTCATCGAAATATTTCACGAAATGTTTTCGGAAGCTTTACTTAAGATTTTACATCGGCGATTTCTAAATCTAAAAGAGAAATATTCATAAAATATTTCATCAAACTTTCAAGAAATATTGTTGCAGGCTTTCAAATAAAACTTTACAAAATATTTTATAAACCTTTTCACAATATTACTTTGCAAGATTCTCGACTTCTAAAAAAATACGAAAAAGTTTCGTTAAAACATTTGACTAACATATGTCACGTCTTAACATGAATATATAAAATAATAAATATAAACAAATTTATTTCTTAAATTTCATATGTATTTAACTTATTAGTAGCGCGAGCGGTGCCAGCAACTGTTTTTAGCAAGCCCTGACAAAGGATGTATCGGGTGATTTTTTTATTGTAACTTTTAAAATTATTTTTTTACTATTACTGTTTTAAATTTTTAATAGGCAGCTGTCACCACTTGATTTTTATTTGATTAAAATCAAGAAAACACTTTTTAATGGAAATTATGTCAAAGAAATGTTTGAATTATTATAGATTATTTATTAAATAATATAATTAATTTGTGTTATTATATTATAAAATCACTTACACAAACAATTTATTTTATGTTTTATTGATTTATTTTTTAATATTTTATAATAAAATAATATTATTAATTTTAAAATGATTAAACTTTTCAAATTAAGAACTTAAATTTACAATTTTAAAGTTTATATTCATTATTCAATTTTTAAGAAATACACTTATGTGTTAAGTTTATTTATTTGAAATAATTTATATTAACACCATAAAAATACTATGAAATATTAAATTCTTTTAAATTAAGAGATTCAAATTTGAAATTCTATGATCACACTGTTCACTTTTTAAATATACACATGTATTAAAATTTATTCACTTCAAAATATTTAAATTAACACTGAGTTTATATAAAGAATCACTTTAGATTTTTATTCACAACTTATTAATACTATTAGTTTGAATACAATTCTTTTAAATTTTAAAGTTTATTTTTATCAAATAATAAATTTATTTAAAGAAAATGTTTATATCACTTTATATTTATTAAAACTGAACCCTTTTTAAAAAAAAAGAAAGTAGTTATATTTAGAAAACACTGAATTTAAATGGAAAAACTTTTAGATTAACACTCAAAATATTATTTAAGTTTTATATGTATAATATAATTATAGAGAAATGTACATATATATATATTTATTTTGAATTTATATTTCATGCATTGAATTTTTATATATATATATTAAAACATGCAAACTAAATGCTTTACAAAAATATCAATTTATTTTAATTAATTGAAATAAAATATTTAATTATATTTGTAAATATTCAAATATCAATTCAAAGAAAAATTTAAATAGATGAAATTTTAATTAATAAAATTTTAATAAGAATGAAATTTACCTTACTTCTGCTGTTCTAACTTGTTGATATAGGATGTTTAAATAAACAAATAATTTTTAAATTGAATTACAAATTTTTAGTTTATTAATTTATTGTATTAAATTGTAACAATTGTACTTAATTGCTCACGCACTGATTTAAAAAAAACTATTCCTTACACAAACGTTGTCAATTGATTTTTTAGAGAGAGAGAGTGAAGGTCAGAGAGATTACGTATGGGGAACGAGTGCAAGTACAAGTATACAAGTGCCAGGTGATGAGTGCAGAGAGTGTCTGAGTATCTTATCCCTTCTTGATATTTTTTTTATATATTACTTCTCCTTAATTGACATTGTCCCTCCAAATTGCAAAGTGGAGAGAGTTTTCTATTGTTCTTCTTCCTTGTGGGGTTATTAACATTTTTCTTATTGGTTATTAATTTATTGATTTCATTCTGACTTGATGATTAAAAGTTCTATTTTTATTCCAGGTGTCTCTGACCTTTAATTTCTCCTTAATTTCTTCTCCTTACTTTATTTAAAAACCAGTGGTGGGCAATTTGTTAGTTAATAAATTTGTTTTTTTTTTTTAAATAAACGAAAGAGTAAATGTTGCTAAGTAAAAACGAAGCCTCACTCGATACTTTTTCAGATTATGTTACTTATCAATCAATAAGTTAATTGATACTATACGCATCTTTCAACACATTCTTTCTTTTGTGGCCTTTTATAAATAAATTTTCTTTTAATTTAATATTTTTAATATTATAAAATTTGTTAGTTGATTAGCCAAAAAGAAAGATTATGTTTTACATATTTTATTATATCTTTTCTTTACATATTTCACTAAAAACAACAGAATAATATATAATTTTTAGATTAAAATACTTTTATTTAAAAGAAATCTTCAAAATGTTTTTACTTTAAACTATGTATACGCTTTATAAATTTAAATTTCTAATATATTTTTAAAAAAAGAAAAGAAATCATATGGTAACTGAAATAATGAATATTGATTTAAAATAATCAATAATTTATTAATTGAGTAATCTGTTGGTAAATGTGTTTTTACCATATGCTTTCTTTATACTTCTTGCTTTTTAATAAAATAATATAACATAATATAAATAAACAATATTATATAATAAAACAATATAACATAATATAATATAATATAATAAAACAATATAACATAATATAATATAATATAATAAAACAATATAATATAATATAATATAATATAATAAAACAATATAATATAATATAATATAATATAATAAAACAATATAATATAATTTAACGATATATATATTTCCTTTTTACTTATAAATTCGTTAATCTGTAAAAGAAAGATTATTTATATTTGTTTTATGAAAATAATTTATATTTATAATGTCTACAAATTAATATTTAAATATATATGTATTAGTTTTGTATTATTGTTCTAATTACTATGTTAGTAATTTATATCTTAAAATTAGTTTATTTTAATTTTAGTGTTACTTTGAATATATCTTGCCAGAATCATATTGAATTATTTTAATAATTAGTAAATAAAACTAAATGGAAAAATCAGAGTTCGTACCAACATATCAACAGAAGAAGAGGCAGTGCCCAAAGATGAAACACAGCTCTCGTGTGAGTAATTTGAAAGAGAAGATGAAATCATACTGTTTAAAGTTAGAAGGTTAATATTAGCAAAATTACGAGAATTGATTATTTTAATTACAGCCTGAGGCTTAAAAGCCTTAAAAGTGATAGTAATCAGATCGTGACCTGCTATGAAAGGAGATGATGTTTTACTGTAAGAAACCAAAGAATTTTAAAATGAAGAGATCAATCCAGGTATGAGAAATATGATCAGTTGTAAGGATATGGTGAGTAGGTTCGGAAGGTACTAAGTAAAGGGCAAGTGATTCAATCATTGAGCGGAACGAGTCTGCGCTAAAATTTTTAGCCAACAAATTGATATTGAAATCACCAGTGATGACAATGTTTTTGTACGATGGTAATAACTCAGATAATGAGTTAAAGAAATCCTCAGGAAAAAGGCCCTTTGGCCTCAGATATACTACCGCAAAAATGAGTTTCTCAGCACCTAGAGAGATTTCAGCTATGATATACTCAGCTGTATTATCGAAAACGGCATTTGATTGAGAAAGTATGCTGACTTTGAGAAAATCTTGCACATAGAAGCCAACTCCACCGCCAATTTTACCCACTCTATCTAACCTAAAGAAATTATAGTGATCAATAGAGATAATAGAAGAATCATCATACTCGGTTAAGAACGTCTCTGTAACAGCAAATATATCCGGTTGATTAGAAGTAATATGATGTTCTATAAGGGAGTGATGAGTTTTGAGCCGATTAACATTAGCATGAGAAATTTGTATATTTTGAAAAAATTGTAGGCAACTTTTTGGCACAGAGATAGCAGGAGAGTTTGAATTTATTACGTTATTAGATAAAGTATGAGAAAAAACGTTATTAAGACTATTTGATGAGTTTGCAATAAAAGAAGGGTTATTAGTCACACAAGAGCCAAGCAAACCCTACTTTTTGTTTTTATTTGGTGTTAGCCTCGACAAGTGAGCCTCATCCAAAATTGGAATCAGCTCAGCCTCCTTATGGACACGCATGCAGACTCTTAAGTTTCGAACAATAGGACGTATATAGTTTAACTCCTTGTATACCGCATTCGCCTTGACTAATAACTCGAAGACCGGTTTGGGCCAAATAGGACGAGCAAAGATCTTCGAAGAACCTTTTATACCAAAAAGTTTTGAAACAGTAAAATCTCTCAGCTTAGCAGAGTTTGATACTATAGTATCTCTAATTGCATCAGATGTGAAGCGCCCAACGATTGCTCGAAATTTATCCTTTTGAGAAGGTTCAGGCTCATCCGTTTCCATAGGAACAGCAGGAAGCCATTCACGAGAATCGATGAGCATCATGCAAGCCTGCTCTAACCCGATTGCTCTCAAGATAGTATTGATTATCTCGTTATCACTTATTGATAGAGTTGTTGGAATACCCGAGAACAAAACTTCATACGTATCAGACATTAACGGGTCAGCAGGTGCAGAAGTTGTTGCAGAACAGGTAGCAATGTGCTCATCAAGCCGATCAGAAAGCAAATCTTGACGCTTTTCAACATCCGATAGAGATTGCTTAATCTCACGAATGTCATTGCGCAGCGAACCCACTTCACCAACAAGTTGAGTAGTCAATAGTAACAGCTTGTCCGTTTTCTCCATCTGAGCCGCGAATTTTAAGTCATTGTCAGACTTAAAATTAGCAAGCCACTCACTGTCCGACATGTTAACGGGCCCTGGTTGAGAAATCGCAAGAAGACTCGATGCAGTAGCACTGGGCTCAGCAGCCAATAAGTGAGGACTAGAGGAAGCAACAAGTTTAGGCTTAACGCCCACCGGTGTACTACTCTCAATAGAGGATTGGGAGGAGCTTGACTCCGACCGACACCGTCGCCTTAGTAACGGTTCAAGTGGGTGGAGCGGGGAGACCGCACCCCTTTTTTGAGAGCCCTGATTGAGCAAAGAATCTAATAATAGCCCTGGGGAGGCAGAAAGTAATTTATTAGGGGAAACCACACCCAAAGCACTACTCGTGGAGACAATTCTTGTGGTTTTGCGCTTTCGCAACAAGCAAGAATATTATTAGGTCGAAACCAAGAATTATCACAGCAAAGCAAGTGATAAATTGCTGAACAATTAATGCAAAGACGCGAAGAGTCGGTGCGAAGGATAGCTGCTTCACAGAGAGAACAAATTACCATACTCGATAAAACGCAGCAAAGAGACAGGCCGTGTACAGAGAGTCACCTCCCAGTTAAAACTCAAAGTATAAATGCTAAACAGACAGTACTCACAATCGGTAACGTTGAAGTACAGCAACAGTCGATGATGTAGAGAACAGCGCTCCTATGGTAACGGTTACAGCGCACCTGGTTTCAGAGGAATTTACTAGCTGAAGACTTATTGAAACTAACCTCAAAATTGATGGATGGTCCTAACCTCAAAATGTCGGCACCACAAGATAATTTTATATGTTTTAATGTTGCAGAGCTCACCAAAAGTGCAGTCTATTAGGACAATTGATGCTCTGCAAAATGCGCTTGCAGTTACCTGAAACAAGACGCCCGAAGGCAGCAGAAGCAGAGTACAAGGCCAAAAAGTAATAGGAGCTAAACAGAACACAAGTTGATATACTCACAGAGAGAGAAATAGATCGAGATAGAGAGAGAGATGGAAAGCATACATGTAAATACTTTTTTTTTAAATATCTGCACGTTTTATTGCGAGTATCAAAATACAATTCATACATATATATATATATATATATATATATATATATATATATATATATATTTATGTCCTCGAAGGCCGTATTCATGTCAGTATGTAAAGAGCATGCTAAATTTGTATTGGCATCCCATATGTCTCAGACGCGCTCCTCGACTTATTGCAAGAATTATATGTCTTCCTGAGACATATTGAGACTCAATATGTCTCAGGAGAAATCAATATGGCATCACCGATCCTACTATGTTTCGTTCAATATGTCAAAGAGCAATCATATTGAACGTAGGTTAGTGAAAAAAAAATGACTCGCGCTTCGACAGCAGCTATACTCATTACAAAATGTCAATCTAAGAAACAAAAGAAAAAATCAATAGAACTAAAATTTTATTTTAAAAGTATTGAAAAAAAGATTAATATTTTCAACTAATAAGTTATATTTCCTCATACGGCCTACTTCGGACATAAAATCATCTATGTCCTTTGGCCGTTTATTCAGGTGGAATCTGAATCTCGAACAATGTTTGCCGCTTGAGCAGAAATCTACCTCGGGCGCGCTTCGCGCGCCCTCGGCAATTTCAGCTCAAGCGACAAACATTGTCCTCGATTCATATTCCACCTGAATACGGCCAAAGGACATATATAACTAATATATATATATATATATATAATATACGCAAGTAAACCCTCTTACAAAAGTGATGCCTGCACGTTTTATGGCAATTATCAATAAAATAAAATTTTTTACTTTATAGAGTCATTGGCACAAACCAGATGGAAATCACTGATCAAAGCATTCGAGGCTGAAGACAACCGTGCTCAATATTATAAATCTATTGATGGACTTGGGGATACATATCAGTCACCTTGGCCGCACTACTCTTTGCTATTATTTTTAACAAATTCTACAATAACTAACCCGCTAAGTGGAAGTTTGGATCCTGGCCTTGTCATAAATACTTCAGTTAACAATGATAATCAATTAAATAACCCATTTGTTCTTGAGCCAAACTGGGATTTATCTTCCATATATAAAAAAGAAAATCAGATTAGTGAGCATTCGCTGAAAATGGAAAATAAAAATTACGGGTCATTTGAGAAAAATTTGAGTAATAAAAAGGAGGCAGAAAATATAGTTGAATTAGATAAATACAACATATCTTATTTAGAAACTTTACTACCGCCACTACGAGAAGTCAGCAAAGAAGATATTTTAATGTGTCGTAATGACATTTTAAAAGTGGTATTTAGTTATGCCTATAAAGGCAAGATCTGGAAAACTTTAAGTGAGCACTATGTTGTTCCTGAAAAGAAAAGAAGATTAGATGAAGATGATGGTAAGTAACAACTCAATTACATTATCATTAGAACTGGAATTTTAGTTACAATCATATTGAATTTTTTCAGATTGTCAAATAGTAGGCTATATTCCATCCCGTGCTCAATTTCAGTCTAATAGATTGATAAAAGAAGAAAAAAAGTATGAACCAACAGAAGATGATAGGAGAAGAAAACGCGCTATTGATAATCACCTTCTCAAGAGCAGTGGTAAATATACTGAGAATGCACTCACACCATCCTTATCATGGGTATATATTTTATATATATAATATATTAAAGATAAATTAATTTCATCTGTAAATATTTCAATTTGATCTCATGTTGTAAAGAACCACACTAACCAAAAGGTCATTAAAAAATAAAATTTATGATTTATGATAAATTTATTAATTTTTATAACGTTAATAGAAGGATAAAAGAAATTAATACTACACAATTTAATGGAATAAGTAGTTTGAAATAAGTTAATATGAATTATTAAAAATAATAAAATTACTATATTATAAGAGAAAAACTTTTTTAAATAAAACAAAATTCAATCATGAACTATTATCATTTTTGCTCTTTCTTTACGAAATTAATTTTTCTTAATGAATAATACTGGAAAAGTTAATCTCATGATGAGAATAACATTTCTTTTTATCAAAACTATCATCCATTGCTTTTCAATTTGTTAAGCAATAAGCTATTATTGGAAAAAATAAAATGTTATTACTCATTACGCGCTCGTTACATTGTAAGCTGAAGTAGAAACAATTTCCAAAAATTTATTACAAACCTTTACGTTAAGTGAATTATGCGGTAGCATTAGCGTCGTACAGTATGCAAATTAGATTTTAAAAAATGCAGTATAAATTGATGTTTATTAATATGAAAAAACCATTGTTTTGAAATATTTTAAAATTTACGTGTAAAATCATGATAATCCAATATGGTTTTTCCTTATTCTACGAAATAGTTGTAGCGCAGTGTAAAGCAGATATAATTTATTGAGTAATTAAGATAATTTAGCTATACTACATACATAGAAAATTCCGTTTGTTTTTGAACAGTGGACCACAGGACCCATATTTACCACCGATGGGTCTATTGGAAGCTGCATAATGTGATGCGATTACAAAGCTGTTCTTATCTTTTCTAAATAATAAAAAATTTATTATTCAAAATTTAATAATTAATGACAATATTTGATAATAATTGACTAAAAATCATTTTTAAAACTTAATTTAAGTTTTGGTAAGTCGCTCCTTTGGCAAAAGATGATCCTAATCTTTCTAGAACCATTTTAATATCATTTTTCCATTGATGTAACAAGTACTAATTGGTGGATGTACCTGCATAGAGCCTGTATTAACATTTTTGGTTTTGCATTGTTAAAACGAAGCTGTCCAATTTTTAATAAGTACTCAATAATAACAAGTTTTTCTGCAACAAATAAATCATCTCAATGTAATCGTATTTAATAAAAAATATATGATTATTTTAGATATAAAAAACAAATTTTTAATCAGAACAAAAATAACCTATTTCATTGAATGAACATAAAAATAAAAAGTACTCAGAATCAAACAATTTGAGTGTATTTATAAAATATCAGAATAAGTTATTGATCAAAAGTTTATAATAATAAAATTCACTTGTATAACGTTTATTAGCATTTCGAATAATAATGCACTCTGACTTATCAATGAGTATCGAAGTAAAAGTTACACAGGTGTTACATTGTATGCCTTGTAGGGCGTCCCTAACATTCCAACGTACTAAACTTGTGACTGCTTAATTGTATCATACTAACTAATTATTGTCAAGCGCTCATTACTCACCTTGACTTACGTTATCATTGATCTAATTCATTTTGTTAGTACCCAATGTAAAATGATATCAGTTTTTTAACTTCATAATTGCACTACATCGAACTGTTCAATATCACTGGCAAATGTCTAACTTCCTTGTAGTTAATTCCTCTATTTGAAAAAAAATATCTCCACTATACAAGCACTATTAGTTACATTTTTATCATATTACCAAAAATGAATCAACAAAAAGATAACGAATATGCATTAAGCACAATTAATGATATTTTAACTAATAATAAATTCCAATTAAGTGACTTTAATTCACCTACTTCAGAATACTATACTGAAAATAGCGAAATTGAATATAGTGCAGTAAATAATGTTAATAATATTCGGTCAATTATTGATAGTCTAACAAACGCTCAAACGGCTATTCTTAATTCAGTAATAAATTCATTAAATACAAACTGCACTGAAAAGTATATATATAGACGGTCCAGGTGGAAGTAGTAAAAGTTACTTATTAAATACAATAATAACTTATCTAAAAATACATGGAATCATCTATTTAGTTGTATCATGGACAGGTATAGCGGCTAATTTATTACTAGACAGTGTGACAGTACATACAGCATTTAAATCACCGTTGAACATATCTGAAGACACAATATATAATATTAGTGCAAACAGCGAAATAGGTAAAAAAATGAAAAACATATCAATTGTCATCTGGGATGAAATTATAATGACATCGAAATACGCTTTTGAAGCCGTCGACCGCATGTTTAAAGATGTATGTGATAATAATTACTTGTTTCGAGGGAAAACATTCATCGTATCGGGTGATTTTAGACAAACATTACTCATAGTATAACATGAAAATAGAATACAGATAGTAGAAAATTGTGTTAAAAAAAGCTATTTATGGAAACATTTTCAATATATGTCTTTGAAAGAAAATAAACGTTTATCGGAATCAAATGATGAATTTAAAAATTGGTTACTCAATATAGGAAATGGTAATTTTCATTTAAAATATGAAAAAGGAAAATGAAGTTATACAAAGTCCAAAAGAAATACTGTCAAAGGGCAATCTAATTAATGAAATTCACGCGCATAATATACAAATTGAAAATTGTGATCATTTCGAAAATATTATATTAGCACCGAAAAACGACTATGCAAAAGATGTAAATAACGAAAGTTTAGACGTAATTTTGCCAACAGAATTTTCAAATTTTTTAGCTGTTTACCTCCACATAGATTACAATTTAAAAAAAAAAGCTATAGTAATGCTTTTAAGAAATGTTAATTTGATTGAAGGACTTTGTAACGCAACCCGATTAACGAAAATAGAACAATTTACTATTATTGCACAAATATTAATAGAAAGTAAAAAATGGAGCACTATATTTTTATCACGTATGACCTTATCAGCAAATGATGAACTGCCATTCCAGTTGTCCAGAAAACAATTTCCTGTGAAACTTGCTCATGCAATGACTATTAATAAGTGGCAAAGACAATCATTTAAAGAAGTAGAAGTGTATTTACCAACACCAATTTTCATTTATGGTCAGTTATACGTGGCACTTTCAAGGACGATTAATAAAAAAGAATTGAAAATATTATTAACAGAAAAATCAAGAAAAGTTAAAGATGAAATGGTCTATACTAAAAACATTGTTTACAAAGAATTATAAAAACGCAATACAAAAATTAAATATAATGAATAAGAAAATAAAATCAAACGTATTTGAAACTCTAATATAATAATAAATATAAAAAAATTAAAAATTATGAAGTAGAGTTTAGCACTGTGTGGTTAAAAATCACGGCTGCTATTTTTAGTTCTGTGCCATTAAAAAAACGCGATTGCTTTTTTAAATACTGTGTAGTTAAAGAAAACATGACTGCTATTGTATGTGCTGTGATGGAGAAAAACACTAAAACTACTGTAAGCGCTGTGTAATTAAAAATTCGTGACTACTATTCAGAGCACTATCTGGTTTAAAAAACGCGGCTGCTATTTTAAGAGCTAAAGATGAAAAAGGCAACAGCTATTGTAAGCGCTGTATAATTATAAATTCGTTGCTGTTATTTTGAGCATTGTGTGGTTAAAAAAACGCGGCTGCTATTGTAAGCGTTTTGTAATTGAGAAATCACGGTTGCTATTTTCAGCGCTGAGACAAAGAGACAAAGACGGAAGAACGGAGACGAAGAAACAGAGACGGAGAAACGAAAACGGAGAGACAGACGAAAAGGCGGAGACGGAGAGACGGCAACGGAGAGACGGAGACGGAGAAATGGAGACGGAGAAACGGAGACTGAGAAACGAAGACAGATAGACGGAAACAGAGAAACGGAGAGACGGAGAAGGAGAGATGGAGACGGAGAGACGGAGAAATGGAGACAGATAGACGGAAACGGAAACGGAGAGACGGATTATGTGTATGTGTGTATGTGTATATGAGTAAGTGTATGTGTATGGATATGTGTATATGTGTGTATGTGTATGTGTGTATGTGTATGCATGCATGTGTATGCCTGTACGTGTATGTTAAAGATGCACGTGTGTATGTGTATGTATGTATCTGACAATAATGCAAAAGATATTCACGTGAAAAAAAAGTCTTAATTCTTCACTTTAACATAATTGTCGTAATTTAATTAATTTTTAGTTCCTCATCTCTCTCGGTTTTGACTCTAATGAAGTCATCAAACTTCTTCTTTAATTCCTCCACACGTGTATAATCGGTCCTCACACTGAGCCGGTCTGTGGCACAGTCGGTAAGAGCATTGGATTCGTATTCTCGGGGGACCGTGGATCGAATCCCGCTCGCGGCTGTTTTTCAAGCAAGCACCTCTGTTACATGTGCTTTGTTCCTATGAACACACTTACGAGCTCGGTCGTTAAAGGACGAAAAGTAACTCAGTTGCTTAAGGCAGCTGGCTTGCGTCCTAGTGGATCGGGGTTTTGACTCCCTGGATAAATTGGGAAAAACAATTTTCGTAGTTTTCCGTGGGGAAGAGAACCCGAAGAACACAAAACACAAAATAGAGAGTTCCTCAGAACAACACAAAAAATTAATAATAAAAAGTCCCCTCGGGGCAAAAATTGATGATGGCCTATGATGAAAAATCGAAAGGCCAATTAAAGAAAAAGAAAGAAAAGAAAGAATCGGTCCTCACAAAAAGCACCCCATTATATAGAAGTTCAATCTAGTTTTCTCATTCTAGATACTCTTATTATTGCTGTATCACCTTCAATGTAGGTCCTATCACGGTGACCAGTTGTAGCGGGCTGGCTTTGATCGACGCTCACCAGGTAATTTTGTTATAATTACCAATTTAAATCTGATACATTACTTTAGTTTTTGGCCCACATAAACAAGAGACTTACAGCAGTATTTTAATTTTAAAAAAATCCATCGGGAATCTCCTCCAGTGCAATACTCATAAAGATGCGATAAAGAGTATTTTTTACGAGTGAAGGAGAGGTTGAAATGATAAAGTTATTTTTGACAACTCCGTTGAGTGCAATACTTTAAAGAGTGCTATAATGAACTTTTTAAACATATGATGAAGAATGCAGAAAAGTGTTTAAATCGACGACATCGTTAAGTGCAATACTTCCAGGTGTGCTCAGAAGTCCAAATAATAAATAATTCATCATAAATTATTTATTTCTCTCAATCACATAGGAATTTTCCCATATTTACCTACTTTAATAATAAGTGTATATGGGTAATTCTTTCATACTTTTAAAAATCATGTTACTGCGTCATTTCTCCTAAATATGAGATAGCACATCTTGTTAGCAAATGTTCACTGATTTATTGAGTTATTAGAAACTAATTTTGCTATATTTTTAATGATAATTAGACGTGTCATTTTATGGCGGATGGGGAAAAGAGGTTTTTTTTTTTTAATTTAAATGTTACCGGGCCATGTAAAATGATAAATTATCGCTATAAAAAAAATGACTACTGCTTTTTTGATTTGAAATTCACACCAAAGCTTTATCTATACACATACTTTTGGAAAATCAAGAGCATGGGTGTGTGCCTGTTAACAAAAGTACTTTCTGAAAGGTTATTAAAATGTTACCAAAAATTTATATATTTTACTTTTTTCTGGAAAATACGATGCTGTAAAAAAGACTATTCAGCGGTGACATTTTAAACTACATCAAAAGGTAATATTTAGAATCACAAAGAGAAATTTTTTTATTAGGAACGTGTGCCTAGTGTAGATAAAGTTCTTTGTTCGTTTGAAATTATACTTAAAAAACGTGACTCACTTTTGAAAATAGGTTTTTATCCACTAATATGAAAATCTAAGCTTTGATTCACCTTTTCTCTGTTGTGAACTTTGTAATTTACTATTTTATAATACTCAATGTAATCTTTAAGTTGCTTTTGAAGTATTATTTCGAGTATTCTGGAAATCATTGAATTTTTCCCGGCTATTAAATTTTCCAAATTTACATCGATTACCTAGTTTCTATCAATGTTTTAATTTTAAAGAGTTTAAACTTTAAAAAGCTCAGTTTTAGTATGTATTAATAGCTTACACCTAGAACGTTGAGTTGAATCATCACTGAAATTTCTAGATTTAAAAACCAATTTTCTAATTTCGAGATTTTGTTTATATAACCGTGATTTTTCTATTATTCATAATGCTACAATGCTGAGATTATTTATCAAAATTTTTCGATTTTTATATTTTTTAATGTTTATTAAATAAACTAAAATATTTGGTTAAAAGGAATATAAGTATTTTTATTCGAAAACATAAACTACACAAATCTATGTCAAATTTCATACCCTAAGATTGACAATTTTAGCAAAAATAAATTGATATTCCACTCACTTATGATTTGTAATCAGCAATCCCAAAAGCCATTGGGTAACTAATATCACTCAATTTTAATACCCGAATTAATTAATGAATTTTCCAAAAAAATTGCCATTTCTGGCATATTTTATTTATTACAAAAAATTTTGTAATTATTAATGTAAATTGCGTATTTAAATATTTTCTGTAACATATTAAACATGTAAAAATGAAAAAGCTCAATGGAAAATGATCTATTATAGCCCAAAATACTTAAAAACTGATCTGAGATAGGTAAAATATTATACCTGGGTGTGATAATAATGAATATATTTAAATGTCTTATATTAAAAAAGCTATCTTCAAAAGTGAGTAATGCGATTTTTTCTTTTATTATCATTTTAATATATCAATATTTAAAAAAAATAAATTTGATACATGTGTCTTCAATTTTTTTTAATTTATTGAAAGTAAATTTTAACACTATGAAAAATTTACTCGAAAATCTGTCTTTTGATGTTTGTTAAAAAGACTACCCTTAAAAGTGAGTAACACGATTTTTTTCTTTCATTATAATACGTCAACATTAAGAGAAAATTAGTTTTATACGTGTGCCTGTATTTTTTTTTTTCAATTTGTTGCAGGTGAAATTTTAACATTATGAAAGATTTACCCATATGTATTTTTTTTTTTTTTTTGATATAATTTTTTTTTTTCTTAAAACTTTTTATAGGTAGACAGCCTAAGAACCTGTATTTGCATTTATTTTATCACGTCTTTACATGGAAGTGTAGAAGAATTAATTTAAACAAATTTATTTCTTCAAATGTTGCTAAGTAAAAACGAAGCCTTATTCGATACTTTTTATTTTAGATTGTATTACTTGTCAATCAATAAGTTCATTGATACTAAACACATTTTTAACACATTCTTTTTTTTGTGGCCTTTTATAAATGAATTTTTATTTAAATCATTATTTCTAATATTATAAAATTTGGTTATTGGTTAGCCAAAAAGAAGAAAGATTATGTTTTACATTTTTTATTATATCTTTTTTTACATATTTTACCAAAAAACGCCAAAATAGTATATAATATTTAGATAAAAATGATTGAAAAATCTTTGAAATGTTTTTATTTTAAAGCATGTACACGCTTTATGAATTTAAATTTCTAATATATTTTAAGAAATAAAAAGAAATCATATGGTAACTTAAATAATGAATATTTGTTGGTAAATGATTTTTTACCATATGCTTTCTTTATACTTCTTACTTTTTCATAAATTTTAAATTTATATGAGTTTTTTGTATTACTATAATATTATAATATAATATAGTTTGACTTATCAATATGATATGAAAGAATATAACATAATATGATAAAATAATATAATATAAATAAACAATATACTATAATAGAATATAATAAAACAATATGATATAATGGAAATAAACAATACAATATAATACAGTAAAACAATATAATTTAACGATATAATACATATACATTTTTTTTTCACTTATAAACTAGTTAGTCTGTAAAAGAAAGATTGTTTATATTTGTTTTTATGAAAATCATTTATATTTATAATGTCTACAAATAATTATATATATATATATATATATATATAGATATACTAATCAATGTAATTTTTGTATCTTGTATCTTGTATTTTCTTCAGTGTAACAGCCCTATCGCGTTTATACAAGTTTTGTTTGTCGATATTTGTGCGTTCAAGGAATTATCATTCGCGGAGTGTTGTGAATTAATATTAGTGCGCGATAATGAAATATTAATTCGACAATTTTTTAACGCACTTTCCGCCTGATTTGGTGAAAAGTCGTAAATACACCTTAAGAGTGCAGTAAGCAAAGCAGGCCCTGTTTGTATCATGCCCTCGCTACGCTCGGACGTGAGCTAACACACAGGGCGTACTTTACTTACTGTCCTCCCTCGGTGAATAATATACTATTTTCAAATTATTACTAATGCTCTACGATAAAAATAGTAAAATATTTAAAAAAATTAATTTATTTATTAAAAAAAGGATTAAAATAAATAATAAATAATATATAAATTACTCTCTAAAAATTTATTAATCGGCGTGGGAAATTATAGATAATACAAGTGTGTCGGGAAGCTCAGCGTCAGACGTAGCGGTAGGCGCCACGCGTCTGCCACAACCGCTATGTAACATTAAAATATTTATGGCTTTTTTATGAATAGAGAGCACATAAATTTTATTGTGCAGATGTTCAGATAATTAATTAAAGAATTAAAATGTAAAAAAAATTTTAGCTGCGACACTGAGAAGTTTGTTGAATTTGCATTTGTTTATTGCAAAATTAATTATTTATTAACAAATAAAATTTTTTTACGTAAATTATATATTATTATGTTCTTGAATCATTTCTAAATATACAATAAAAATTTCGTTGGGATTCACCAATCATTTACCCAGATATCGCTATTTAAAAAAAAGGTTCTGAAAATTTCGTTTGTTAATAACTTTTTAAAAAATTGAAAATTTTGAGAATCGTTTAAGGATATTGATTTTTATGTATAAAACTTCCAAAATATCCAAAAGGATCTATAAAAGTCCACCGGTTGATTTTTAGTGGCCCATTTGAGAAATTTTGACTCATCTTAAAATTATTTTATTTTAATTTTAGTGTTACTTCTAATATATCATGTCAAAATCATCTTATATTATATTAAAGTGCAACCACTTTTTTCCGTTTCTTCGGTTCTCTGGTTCTCCGCATTTTTTAAATGTGTCTAATCTTTTGGCAATAAAATTAGCAATTTTTTATTGGGTCCTATATAATTAGTACTCATTAGTCAAAAGCTTTTTTTTGGGCCATATTTTTTTGGGCCTTATATTATTTTGATCCTTATATTTTTATTCAATGTCAATTTTTTTTTGTGCCCTATATATTGGGACCTTTATATTTTTCAGAGTCTTATGTTTTTGGGCCTTACATTTTTCTGGGCCCAATATTTTTTTGGTGTCTTAATTTTTTTGGGCTTTATATGTTATCGGGCCCTACATTTTTCTGGATCTTATTTTTTCGAGCCTCTCATTTTCTTAAGCCTAATTTTTTTTTTATTTTCATATTTTTCTGGACTTTATTTTTTTGGGTCCTATATTTTTCTGGGCCTAATTTTTTTAGGTCCTATATTATTTTGGGCCTAAAATTTTTTTGAGTTCTATATTTGTTCGGAATTTATATTTTTCTGGGCCTTATATTTTTCGGTTTCTACATTTCTCTGAGTCCTATTTTCGTTAGGCCTTAAATTTTGTTGGCTCATTATTTTTTTGGACCCAATATTTTTATGATTTTTATATTTTCTTGGACTCTATATTTTTTTTGGCCCTATATTTTTCTGGGTCTTATATTTTTCGGGTCCAACATTTTTCTAAGTCCTGTTTTCCTTAGGTCTCATATTTTTTAAGCCTCTTATTTTTTTGGCCTCTTATTTTTTTGAACCAATATTTTTTCGATTTTCATATTTTCTTGGGTTTTATATTTATATTGGCTCAAAATTTTTCTGGGCTCTACATTTTTCCAAGTCCTATTTTCTTTTAGCCTCATATTTTTTAGGCCTTTTATTTATTTGGACCCAATGTTTTTTTGATTTTCATATTTTATTTAACTCTATATTCGTCTGGGTTTTCTTTTTGAGTCCTATATTTTTTTGGGCCTGAAATTTTTTTGTGTCTTATATTTTTCTGGGTTTTATATTTCTCGGGCCCTACATTTTTCTGAGTCCTATTTTCCTTGGGCCTCATATTTTTTGGGCCCAATATCTATGAATAATTTAATACGACGTTATATTTTAGCTAATAATGCCAGACAGGGTATGTACCCCAAGGCCGAATGAAGAATGCCAATGTCTATGTCTATGTCTCTCTTACCCTCTTTTGCTGTCTCTCTTTCTCTTTTGCCCTCTCTTGATCTTTCAATTTATCAGTACCTTCTTTTACTTTGGTTTTTATTTTTGTTATCCTAGTATTGTTTAATTTTTCTTTATATTTATTTGATTGCTTTTCTTTAATTTTTATATAAGCTTCTTTCTTACGCCTCATTCGCATGTTTTTGTTCCGATTTATCAGAACTCATTTTTTCCTTAAATTTCATTTTCGCTATCTTAGTATTCTCTAATTTTTCTTTATATTTATTTGATTGTATTTTTTTAATTTTTATATAAGCTTCTTTCTTATGTAAAATAATCTTTCTCATTTACACGCATTTGTTCCAATTCATCAGTATTCTTTTCTTTCTTGAATTACAATTTCGTTATCTTTGTATTTTATTATTTTTTTATATCTATTTGGTTCATTTAAATATAAGCTTGTTTTCGTAAAGTCTCATTTGCATGCATTTGTTCCAATTCATCAGTACTCTTTTTTTTTAATTCCATTCTTCTTATCTTAGTATTTTCTGATTTCTCTTTATATTTATTTGGTTGTTTTTTTTTATTTTTATATAAGCTTCTTTCTCATGTAAAGCCTTATTAACAAGTATTTGTTCTAATTTATCTGTATTTGTTTTTAATTTCATTTTAATTATCTTATTAATATTTAATATTTTTTTATATTTATATAACCGATTATCTTTTATTTTCATATAATTTTTTTTTACGTAAACATTACGAACACGCCTTAGTTCTAATTTATCGTTACTTTTTTTTCTGCATTTTCATAATCATGTCTTATTCTCAATTTTTATTACATTAATTCGATTGTTCTGTTACCATTTTCATATTAAATCCTGTTATACATAGAGCTTCTTTGTCGTCTATTTCGTTCAATTCTTTTTTTTCTTGATTTAATTTAATTTTATCAGTCTTTCTTTTAATATCGTTATAATCTATGTAAATTTTATCAAAATCCATTAAGAGCAGGCCGGATTCGCTGTCCTTGTCTAATTGGCATTTTTGTTATTTACTCAAGTATTAAACGGTGTATCTGCAAATTGAAGGTTAAGCGCAATAGATATTATTATTACAAATATTTATGCACAAGAAAGAAAAAATCTATCGCTTTGTTTTTGAGAAAAGTAAGGAACGCGAAAATATTATAAACATAATCTTTTACTTTGGCGTTCCTTACTTTTCTCAAAAACAAATCGGTAGATTTTTTTTTTCTTGTGCATAGATATTCATAATAATAATATCTATTGCGATCAACCCTTATTTCGAAGATACACCGATTAACACTTGAGTAAATAACAAACAACTCAATTGTTACTCGGTCGGTATCAGGTTCTACTCCGGCCTGCCGTTAAATCATCATTTGGTTAAAAAAAATTGTATCTAAAATGTCATTGTCAATTTCCATCTGAATCATTTCAGGATTTGAATTCTTCTGTTCCCGATACCTTTCCATAATATTTTTTTGTTGTACGCATTAACGGATTTGTAGGTTTTTTTTCAAAAAGTTCAATTTTGACGACCACATTACACGGCTGATTTGAAGAAAAATAGATGAGAATAAAAAGAATAATTCAGAACCAAACAATTTTATTTTATTTATAAAAAATGCTGAAAAGTGATCGGAACGTAGGTATGATAGTAAGAATATAACAAAATTAAAAAATATTAGCCTTACGTTTTAAAGCTATTGGGCTCAAATGTTAAAAATATTGTCGAAAAGTAATTTTATAGCTACTTACGTATGGATACATAGTATTTACAGAATGTAAATATTTACATTAATGCTATCTTCTTATATATTCTTTAATTTATTGAAGTTTATATCATATGTCAGATATTGAGCAATTCCGTCGTAATTTCAAACTTGCTTAACTAACAAGGAGAGGTCCTCACCTCTAGGAAACATATTTAGCTGATACTGCAGGTTATGATGTTTTGATAAATAAATAAACCTGGGTTCTTTCTTTTCGTCTAATGAACCTAAAGACTAAGATAAAGCCATTTTTTAAAAACATAGTGAAAAGAAACGCTTATCAAAACTTGATTAACCAAAAAACCAAAACTTATAAAAAAATATAAGAAAAATAAAAGAGAGAATAAGTTTAATACTTTGATTTAAGCTTTATTGCATCAAAAAGTTTTACTAACAAGGAGAGTGTTTCACCTTCGGGTCACCGTTTTTGCTCAAATTTTAGGAATATTTTCTAGATGCAGAAATATGAAGAAATATGAAGTTACAGGCCATTGAAGAAAATCACTAAGAAAGTTACTAGATTTTCAAACGCTTATAGTTCCTCAGCATTATTAGCTAGAAGCTTAAAACTGTTTTTAAATTAAAGCTGAGCTCAAATCCTTTTGAAACATTAGTTACAGCATATCAAAATATTATTTCGTCCCAAAGTTAAAGCGTAATAAGGATTGGACCTGAATTTTCTTTTTAAAAACTTTAATTATTAATAAAAGCTGAAATTAGGTCCAATCTTTATTACGCTCTAACTTTGGGAAAAAATAATATTTTGATATGCTGTAACTACTGTTTCGAAAGGATTTGAGCTCAGCTTCAATTTAAAAAAAGTTCTAAGCTTCTAGCTAATAATTCTGAGGAACTATAAGTGCTTGAAAATCTAGTAGCTTTTTTAGTGATTTTCTTCAATTGCCTGTAACTAGGGAAATATTGAGCGTTGCCCTCTAAAATTTTTGCTTTCTTTCTATTTATGCATCCAGAAAACATTTCCAAAATTTGAGCAAAAACGGTGACCCGAAGGTGAAACACTCTCCTTGTAAGTTTAAAAGTTATAGCTCACACAGCATGAAAGATTTCACTGAATTATTCTGAAATCTTCCACTAAAATATTTCAAACCTTCCATGCAGATTCTAGAAAGTCCTCACAGAATATTTCGAAATAATTCACTTAAATCTTTTATTGAAAGCTTCCAGGAATATTTACAGAATATTTCCGAGGAATGGTCAAAAACTTTTTCGAATAATTCCATCAAATATTCACGGAAGATTTCTGAAATATTTCATGAAACAATACATGTAATCTTTATCAAATATTACAGTGGCATATTTCGTGGAAGACTCCAGAAAGTTTCCATAAACATTTCGCTGAAAGAATTAAAAAATCTTTAGAATCACAAAGCCAAACATTACATAAATCATCCAGAAATATTCCACGAGATATTTCACAGAAGGATTTAAGTAATCTTTCAGTGGAATATTGCATAGAAGATTACGGTGAGATTCCATAAATATTTCGCTGAAATATTCCGAAAATCTTTAAATTCGTACAGCGGAATATTACATAAATCGTTCAGGAATATTCCGCAGAATATTTCACAGATAGATTTAAGTAATCCTACAGTGAAATATTTTATAAAAGATTTTAGAAGGATTCCATAAATATTTTGCTGAAAGATTCCAAAACACTTTATAATTGTACAGCGGAATATCACATAAATCTTCCAAAATTATTCCACGAAATATTCCGCAGAAAGATTTAAGTAATCTTTCACTGGAATATTTTATGAAAGATTTCAGAAAGATTCTATAACCATTCTGCTGGAATGTTCCGAAAAACTTTATGATCGTACGGCGGACTATTACATAAATCTTCCAGAAATATTTCATGGAATATTTGACAGAAAGGTATCAGTAATCTTTTGGTGTAAAATTTAATAAAGACTTCTAGGAAGATTTTATATGCATTTCGCAGAAAAAATTTGAAAAACTTCAAATGCGTACAGCATACTTTTACATAAATCTTCCAGAAATATTCCACGGAATATTTCACAGGAAGATCTAAGTAATCTTATACTAGAATATCTTATTAAAGATTTCAGGAAGATTCGATAAATATATCGCAGGAAGATTAGGAAAAAATTTAAAGCCGTACAGCGGAATTTCACATGAATCTCCCAGAAATATTCCACGGAAAATTTCAAAGAAATATTTAAGTAATCTTCCAGTGAAATATTGCATGAAAAATTTCAGGATGATTCTATAAATATTTTGCTGGAAGTTTACAAAAAACTTTGAAATCGTACAGCGGATTATTACATAAATCTTCCAGAAGTATTCGTTGAAACATTTCACAGAAAGATTTAAGTAATGTCTCAGTGCAATATTACTTGAATTTGCCATAAATATTCCACGAAACCTTTCACATAAAGATTAAAGTAATTCTCCAGTGGAATATTTCATGAAATATTTCAGGAAGATTTTATAAATATTTTGCTGGAAGATTTAAAAAAGCTTTAAAATCGTACAACGGAATATAACATAAATCTTCCAGAAATATTTCACGGAATATATTCTAGAAATATTTTGCTGAAACATTACGTGAAACTTGAACTTCGTACAGCAGAATATTACAATCTTCCAGATGTATTCCACGAAATATTCCACATAAAGTTCTGAGTTATCTTTCACTGGAATATTTTATGAAAGATTTCAGGAAAGTTTTATAAACATTTTGCTGAAAGAACTTGAAATACTTCAAACTCGTACAGCATACTATTATTCAAATCTTTAAAAATATTTAACGGATTATTTCAAAGAAAGAGTTAAGTCATCTTTTAGTCGACTCAAATCTTTATATGGCATAAAAGATTGCGGTAAGATTATATAAATATTTCGCTAGAATATTCCGAAAAACTTTAAATTCGTACAGCGGAATATTACATAAATTTTTCAGAAAGATTTCGCGGAATAATCCACAGAAGGCTTGAAATAATCTTCTAATGAAATATTCCACGTAACATTTCACAGTAAGATTCAAGTCATCTTCCAGTGGAATATTTCAGAAAAGATTTTAAGAATATTCCATAAATATTTCGCTGGAAGGTTCTGAAAAACTTTAGAATCGAACAGCGGAATATTACATCAATCTTGCAGAATTATTCCACGAAATATTCCACAGAAAGATTTAATGATCTTGCACTGAAATATTTATTGAAATATTTCAGGAAAATTTTATAATATTTTCCTGGAAGATTCCGAAAAACTCGAAAATTGTACAGCAGAATATTACGTAAATCTTCTAACGGAAATCAATCCAACGGAATATTTCACAAAGAGATTTAAGTAATCTGCCACTAGAATATGTTATGAAAGATTTCAGGAAGATTTCATAAACACTTCGCTGAAAGATCTTGAAGAAAGAACTTGAAAACCGTAAAGCGGAATATTACATAAATTTTCCAGAAATATTCCATGAAATATTTCACAGAAAGATTTAAGTAATTTTTCAGTGAATATTGCATGAAAAATTTTAGTGAGAATATATAAATATTTTGCTGCAAGATTCCGAAAAACGTCAAAATCGTACAGCGAAATATTACATAAATTTTCTAGAAATATTCCATGGAATATTCTTCAGAAATATTTAAGTTATCTTCCAGTGGAAAATTGCATGAAAAATTTCAGGAAGATTCCACAAATATTTTGCTGGAAGATTACAAAAAACTTTAAAATCGTACAGCCGAATATTACAGAAAGCTTCTACAAATATTTTACGAAATATTTCACAGATAGATTTAAATAATTTTCCAGTGGACAATTATATGAAAGATTTTAGGAAGATTCCATAAATATTACGCTGGAAGATTCTGAAAAACTTTAAAATCGTACAGCGGAATATTACATACATCTTCCAGAAATATTCTGTGAATTATTCCATAGAATTATTTGAGTAATCTAATAGTGGAATATTGTATGAAAAAATCTAGAAGGATTCCATGAAGTTTTCGTTGGAAGGTTGCGCGGAATATTACGGGAGATTTCCAGTGACGCTGATAGGGGAATGTTCGTGAAATGAGAAATTTATCACCAAGTGGTTGGTTGATACCCTACTTACTATGTAGGCTAAAGAGTTGGGGCTTTGTTGGGTACAGTCGGAGCAAATATGTCACTGCGATTTCATAACTAAATGTCAATGTTTATGTATGCGTATATGTATTGATGTATGAGTATAATGTGCTGTTATATAACATATATACTGCCCCTTCACAGCATTTCAAAACCTTCCATGAAATATTCCAGAAATGTTTCGTGGTAGATCTGAAACTCTGAATCTTCCATCGAAATCTCCCAAAAATCTTCCAGGAACATTCCATGAAAGACGAGATTACCCAAACCTTTCATTTAAATATTCTTGAAATCTTTCAAGAATATTCCATGGAATATTCCAATGTAAGAAGAATCAAGGACATACGAATATTAGAGGAATATTTCATGGAAGATTTCTGAAATATTCTAAATCTTCTGTGCTAATATTCTACGAATCTTCCATGAATATTTCATGGAATACTTTATGATCGATTTCTAAAATCTTCCAAAAATATGTTATTGAATATTTCATGGAAGATTCCTTAAATCTTCCATGCATGTTCCATGAAAGTTTTATGAAATGTTACAAATCTTCCAATTCAATATTCCGGAAATCTTCCAATTCAATATTCCGGAAATCTTCCATGAATGTTTTAACTGAGTATTTCATGAAATCTTGCAAGATTCGTGAAATGTTTGAATGAAAGACCTGAGATGACCCAAATCTTATAATGAAATATCCTTGGAATTTTTCAACAATATTCCATGGAATATTCTAATGTCAGAAGAATGAAGGACATTAGAATATTACAAGAATATTTTATGGAAGATTTCCAAAATATATAAAATCTTTCGTGCCAATAATCCAGAAAGCTTTCATAAATATTCTATGCTGTGTGAGAGGTGATCAAAATATGCTAATTAAATAGTGTGAAAATTTATTATTTGTAAATCGATGTAAATCTTTACATTCTTCGAATACTATGCATCTATACGTGAATAGCTATAGAACTATTTTTCGACATCAATTTTAATATTTGAGGTTAATAGCTATATAACATAAGGCAGATATTCTTTGATTTTATTATATTTTTACTTCTATATCAACGTTCCATACACTTTTAAGCACTTTTTTTAAAAATAAATAAAAATAAATAATAAAATTGTTTGGTTTTGAATTTCTTTTTATTCTTACCTATTTTTCTCTAAATCGGTCGTGTAAAACGATTCTAAAAATGATGCCTAAATTATGTAATGGGCCTAGAATTTATTCTCAGATGGTATTTTGAAGTTACATTAAATTTGCATTTACACTTTCTCGGGAGCACCGTACAATATCTAAATTTAATGGTATTTTATTGAAACATGGTTCGTGACAAATACTTGTTCTTATCATGTCCGATGGATTATCGTAATTAATATTTGTATTATTATAATTATGTAAAAGTGGAAACATTCTTATTAGTTGCGTTTTAAATATTCCTAATAAATGTAATCGCATTAGAGAAATATCATATCTGAAACAACATGGACTTAAATTATAAAGTATTGCAACAGCTAATGCAAAAAGGCCACAATCATAATTATTTGTTTATGATTGTACTGTTTTAAAAACTATGCTTAATTCTGATTTGTTCGGGAATAATCTGTTTATATGAATCCTATGCTCATCTTGTAGATATTTAAGATTCAAATCTCATATATCTGAATTATATTATTATTACGATACATACAAATCTAGTGACCTTTTTTAAAATTTCTGAAAAACAATACTCCTTTATCAGTCAGTATTGAATTAATATATTGTGGTTTCTGAATCGGTAAAGTTGTTTGTATATTAAATGAGGTGCCCCGATTTAAAATATTATTAAATTCTAATATATGAATATCAGCATGGAAGCAATTCCACTATACAATTCTTGTCCTTTAACAATCAATTTATCTTTCTTAGTCAAACTCATTACTGAAAATTAAAAATATTTTAAAATTTTTTATTTATTTTAAATGAACTTTTTTTAAAAATATTCACAATAGGATTGCTTTTATACCATTTAATTTAATTCAGTGTATTTTTACTTTCAAAAGCTGAAAAACTGATTGTAATAATAAAAAAAAAATTATAATAAAATTTGTAAAAATAATATAACAGTTTGAAAATGGTTATTTTCGGCAATTATATATATACTTTATTAGTAAAATTTTTTTACTAATTTTTTTTGCCTACATAAAAGTGAATGCCATTTTTATGAAAATTATGATATCCAAAAAAACCAAATAGCTTTTAAAACTCTAATAGTCCTCTTCAATATGAGCTAAATAAAATGTTTCTATGACTTTTTTAACCACAGTTATGATGATTTTTCGAAAAGAAAGACCTATTTTTTCAATCATGATTATCTCATAAACTAAGAAAGATAGAAAATTTTATATTTAAGAAAAAATATTTCATTTTTAGTCCAGAATATATATATATATATATATATATACATATATATATGTATATATATATATATATATATATATTTGGTGATTAATAAATTTCAGAAAAAAAATTTTTTTTTACCAATTTTTTTAGGGAAAATTTATGAAAAATTTGTAAAAATTTTGAATTGAACGAGTAAAAAAAATTTTTTTTCCCAAAACTTATTTGTCACTAAAAATATATATATATATATATATATATATATATATATATATATATATATATATATATTCTTGACTAAAAATGAAACATTTCTTCTTTCATATAAAATCTTCTATCTTTCTTACTTTATGAGATAATCATGATTGAAAAAAATAGGTCTTTTCGAAAAATCATCAACAAAATTTATCGATCACCATGAAATATATTTCGCTGAACTACACCAGAACATCTACGTGTTACCAGCATACGAAGGAGAAACTGCGTTAACAGGTGAGCAGCGTCTACGTGCACGTAATTTGTATCAGTGCGTTACTGTAAGTATGATTATGCTGCGTACAATCCAACTATCTCCTCCTCAAGAGATACTTGTCTGGGAAAAATTGTATCATCGGTTGTAAAACCGATCAGCGTCATAAGCAAGTGCTATTCAGTTCACTACGCATCCTCCCTTTGGTCTTTTTCTAATTAGACGCGAACATTATATTCCATATATAATATCAGTTCATTATCACCTAATTCATATTTTATATTATTATAATTTATCTTCTTTCGTAATAAATTAAATGAACTGAAGGCCACTGATTAAAATTCATTTTATAAAATACATGTTTTTATAGTAACCTGTTCCAAATCGCTTAGCCTCCGCAGACCTCGTTTCATAAATAACTTAAATATAATTTTAAGAATTCTTATATCATTTTAATAGATTAAAACTAAAAGAAGCGAGGAGAGGCCACAGCACCGTGTTTTTTGATCAGGCTTGAGTGAGAGAGACAACATAAGTAAAATATGCATACGAGTGTATTGCACGCGTTTAGGAGAAACGCTAAGGAAGCGACAAAGTTGTGAGCACCCATTTATGTGAAAACAATTAATCGCTAAATTTAATACAAATAAAACGATAAAATTTTTTTTCAAGAGACTCAAATTTTAATTGTAATATTTCAGAAACGCTCTGATGAATTTTAAAAATTCGGACGGCGTTTTAAAGATCAGACCAAATACTATCTTTTTATAAGCTGTAGAACATTTCAAACTCTTTCTGAACTTTATTTTTTATCAATTAAAAATTTTTGAAGTTTTACAAATTTTTCAATTTTTATCAATTAATTGTAACTTTTTAAAGAATTGATGAAATTAAAAAATTCGAAATCGATTGCAAAATTCTCTCTTAAGAAATTGATGCCAAGAATTTGGCATCACGATAAGACAGTTCTTAATGGTTAAAATAGAACAAGTGACGAAAATTAGAATTTGAACATTTAGAATAAAATTTTAAAATTACGGGTGTGCGGAACGCGCTTAAAATTGCTAGTAAAGCAAATTTTCTAAAAGTTTGTGTTTAATCAATTTTCAATATCTATTTCATGCACAACGTTGCAAATGTGTGAAAATGGACCATATGACAAAATAATTTTTCAGATGAACTAACACTTTCCATGTATGTACACTATAAATTCAATGTATGTATAATTTATGTATAAATTAAAGTTGTTAGCACACCAAAACATAAAAAATTATGGAAAATGTTATTGCGCCTTGCAACGGGTCTAAAATTGGTAGTTATAATTAAAACGAAATAAAAACCTTTTCGGTAGTAAACTACCACCTGATCAGCTAAAAACAGTTTATCTTATAGTTTTTGTTAATATAAGAAGAAAGAATCAGCAGAAAATTTTTATTTTAATTACAAATAGATTATAAATAGTTAATTTAATTTTCCATTACAAAAAGTTTAAAAATTAAAAGATTTTTTTTTCTTCCCTTAAATATTCAAATTTGAATCACAAGCGCGCCATGTACAAGTACCTGTACGCCAGCTTTGAAGGCGCGGCTCATAGGTAGAGAGCGCCATCCGTTGTCCAATTAGATTGATTTTAACTCAATTAAAATCATGAATTTAATTAAAGAACATAGAGAAAAATAATGAAAATGCATCTTCATGATAATTAACTATCGTAAATATATAAATTGATTATTATTTTTAAACATGAAAGTAAAAATATACAAAATTCCAGAAAATTTAAATTTTAAGTGTAAAAGGGACTTCAGATACTAAAATAAGTTACAAACATCTGGTTATTTTTTCTTATTAACACATTTGTATAACATTAATAATAATTACAACATTAGAAAATCAACTAATTAAAAGTAAATATTAAATAAATAATAACAATTTCGCATTATTAACGAGTAATTAAGCACTGTTCATATCTAAGTCACTAGGTAGATGGCGTCGGTGTACATGCGCAGTAAATTACATGGAACGTATATGTAAAAATAAAGCATGAGTTATCTTAACTATCTACCTAGATGGCACAGATAAATATTTCCGAACCTCCTAAAAAACTCGTTGAACGAGGCGCTTTCCCTCTCTGTTTCTGTTCATCAAAGAAAGTAATCACATATTCTAGTGACCATCACGTATTGTTGGCATTGTAAGTATGCAGCCGCCATTTTGTAAAAGGTATAATATGCCAAGTGCATAAGTTTACAGTAATTAGTCACGGAGCATTGGAGTTTTTTGTTCTCTTTAACGTCCAAAATTAAAAGAATAGCGTTTCTCTCTTTCTAACCTAACCTAAAAGTTAATTTTCTTAAAGACTACTAACAAAACATATGAATATATTTCTATTTGTGTCACAAATAGGGGAAAGACTAGGATTGATCCCGAAAAGCCCCAAGTGGTCGATTTGTGGTCACACAAACCTGCTGCGCATTGCACCAAAAGCTGATAACCGGTGTAAAAGGGTGCCTTTAAGGCGGCCCTTCCCGTGTGTTACGTACTACACTTGTGCAGTACGTAGCGTATCGGTTATCAAGCGAGGGATCAGGCTTTCTTCTTCTGTTTCAGGTTATTAGAAGTGGCAATAAGTGTAGCTAAAATAAAAGAAAATAAAAGACACAACATAGTGGGATAAAAATGTAAGAAAGATCATATGTCGAGAAATAAAAAATTTTCTTTTTTAAATAGTTAATTTATTATTGATATTAAGGTAGTTTTTTCTGATATTCGAAAGAGTTTTTTTTCATAAAAATATATAGCTTATTTCAAGTATCAATTTAATTTTGTATTTGATTTGGAGACATAATTAGCTTTTTAATAAAGATAAAATCAAAGTTTACGTAGTCTGTGAATGTATAGACAATAAATGAGTTTATAGAAAAGATGCCGTAAGGCCATTGTTGCCGTGCAACAGAAATATATTTTTGTTGGATCATTGAAGGAAAAGAACAAATCTTTTCTATATTAGAATACCTGAACTGTAATAAAATATATATCTCATATGTCAAATACGTATCCATCTTAAAGTTTTCAAATTTTGACATTAATTTTTTATTTTAAACAAGTAGGTAAACTAGGGAGATATGAGCGCAGGGGGGTTCTAACCCAGGGGGACTCGAGCGTTGTGATTTTTAACGTGGTGTTATTCTAAGCGCAGAATTTTTTAAAACTTTTTTAATTTTTATTTTAATGTAACGATGTATAACAAGTATATATTTACATATACTTGCATATATAACGATGTACTTGCATATATATTGATATACTTTGATATGTAACGATATACTTTGATATATAACGATATGCTTGCGTATATATGTATATACTTTAATTTTGAAGCAATAATTTTTACGTTTAAATAATATATAGTACTAAAAAGGACTGATTAATATTTTAATTTTTTTAGAAATGTAAAGAGCTTTGAAACAATTTGTTTCATGTTTGAAATATATGTGGCCCTGAAAAGGGCCGATCGATCCATAAATACCAGAGAGCGTTAAAATAAAAAATAATTAAAATTTAGCCTTTTCAGCAGGCTCTTTTTCTTCCTTCTCTTCCCGTCTCCTTTTTTGTGGCGAAGAAGTTTTTAGTTTCTCCTTTGCTTCTTCTTTGTCCTTTCTTTTTCTTTTTGGAGGTGATGGAGAGACAAGATCTATCGCCTCTGGAGATTTTATTAGAGAAGCATCTTATATGATCACCTCCTCGTCCACCTCTTCATTAATTTGGGATGGGTCTTGATAGGCTTTTAATTCCTCGATGGAAATTTTAATGTATTGGTGCATGAAAGGATCATACACCAACACTGTAGTTGACATATCTTCGAAGGGTGGCTCCATCATCTGCAGCATTGATGGCGATGGTGGAGACTCAGTTGGTGATGATATAAGTAACTCAACTGCTGACAACGGTGACAATAGCTCGGAGTCTAGTAGAAAATCAACTCCCAAATCTGGGAGAAAATCTTTAACCGACTCTTCCAATGTTCTGTAACCAGAATCGTCTTCCGAAGAAGACATACTTTCGACTTGAGTAAAAACGAAAGAATGAAATTAAGTTGCGAATTTTCTTCAATTTATAGCTAATTATCTCGTCGCTGATTGGTCGACGGCAAAGTTTGTAGTAAAAATTTTGGTAAACGAGGAAAATTTTTTAATCAATAAAATTTTAGTAATATAAGATGTTTGATGGTATAACATAAAAGTTATACTACACGTGGTATATTCATATCTCGCGCTGTATACTCTACGCGCCGCTGCAACTATGCGCGCGCGCGCCACCGCTCTCTCGCTGCCGTTAGGTATATACCTCGGGAGAGAAGCACGCTTCGTCAGTCAGCACGCGCTTGCTGGGCAGACCGGACCTCTTGGGGCTGGAGCTCTTCAGCCGAGCTGACTATTTTTTGGTACCAATGAGATTGTCCAGGTCTCTTTGAGATCTGGAAAAACTCTTGGCAGTCGACTGTTGAGTCATCGCGCTGAATGGATCCTCTGAATGAGTCGGAGAGTCCCTTTAAAAAGGTGACTTGACTTTGTCTCGATTGTGGTGCTTAAGCACACGAGTTGTCAACCTCGTGCTACCATACCCGGGACTTTCGAAATCTGGATGCCTGGATCTTTCGAGATCTGGATGAAATGGCATCGTTCTGAACTCTTTGAGTACATTTTAGAACTTTGGCTTTGAACACCATAACCTTTTTTTTTATTTATTAATTTTTTTTATATTTATTAAATTTTTGTTTAATTTTTTTTTTAATTTTCTTCATTTTTTACATTTTTTTTTATTTTTGAACGTTGTTAAGCTACGTAGATCTTCTAAATGAGTCAGAGGAACTATTTTTGCTTAACTTTGAACGCCAGCAGCTTAACAGCTGATAGTTAGGTCATTTGATGGACCCTCTGAACGAGTGTTTTTTATTGCACAAATTAATAGTATATCATCTCTAGATTATACGTATGTACATTTTTAAGAAGAGAGTACGGTATAACTATTACAAAAATAAATTTTTTTTTAAAAATTGATAGCACTTTTGATTGAGCTATAATATTATACTAATATATTAATAATTCTTGTTTTCCCACTTTTTTTTTTTATTTTTCACCGAAGTAGTTTGAATGTTTTTCTTCATTAATATATCTTATAAGTATATTCAGAATGAATTTATAGTTTTAAAAATCGTTTATAAAATACATCTTCTATTGTTTCATTTATATATACAAATATATTCAAAATTACTTTACTATATGGAAATTTTTTTTTATTAAATAAGGTAAGAGCCCCATCCTTCGCTCTTACCCTGTGAGATTCTTCCCATCAATAGTGATGATAAAATATGGAAAAAGCTAAAGTTATAGTCACAAACACTCAATATTTCCCTAGTTACAGGCAATTAAAGAAAATCACTAAAAAAGTTACCAGATTTTTAAACGCATATAGTTCTTTAGCATTGATGGCTAGAAGCTTAGAACTTTTTTTAAATTGAAGCTGAGCTCAAATTCTTTCGAAACAGTAGTTACAGCATATCAAAATATTATTTTTTCCCACAATTAGAGCGTAATAAAGATTGGACCTAATTTCAGCTTTTATTATTAATTAATGTTTTAAAAAGAAAATTCAGGTCCAATCCTTATTACGCCTTAACTTTGGGAAAAAATAATATTTTGATATGCTGTAACTAATGTTTCAAAAGGATTTGAACTCAGCTTTAATTTAAAAAAAGTTTCAAGCTTCTAGCTATCAATGCTTCAGGATTATATGCGTTTAAAAATCTAGTAACTTTTTTAGTATTTTTCTTTAATTACCTGTAACTAGGGAAATATTAAGTATTTGTGACTATAACTTTAGCTATTTACATATTTTATCATCTGAAAACTTATCCCGAAGTTTGAGCAAAATCCGTGATCCGAAGGTGTGACGCTCTCCTAGTTAGTTGAAAAAGTGATCGAAGATTTGCAGCTCAAGTTCAACACAATGACAGTATCAAGATCAGAGAAACAAAAGAGGGAAACATCATCAAGGCATCTCATAACAATTCGAGCTAAGCTACTTGAGTTTACTAAAACAGGTGGTGACATTAAGAGGAGGTCACGTATCTCTGTCCTTTTCTAATCGAAGAATTGAGATTTTTACAGAAACTAATAACTTTAGCAAAAAAAGAAGAGAAAGCCGCATCTAGTAATAAAAAAAGCAATATTTTCTTTGATAAGAAAGAATTAATTTTATTGCTTCGTTTTCAAGAAAACCTTGAAAAACTTAAATCATAGAGGTTAGGGTGGACAATTTGGTTTTTCAAGGTTTTCTTGAAAACGAAGCAATAAAATTAATTTTTTCTTATCAAAGAAAATATTGCTTTTTCTGATACAAGATGCGGCTTTCTCTTTATTTTTTGATAAAGTTATTAGTTTTTGTAAATAAATCATTTCTTTGATTAGAAAAGGACAGAGATACGTGACCTCCTCTTAAGGCTCACAGTGAGAGCGCCAAAGTAGAATGAAATGAATTTTAATCCGCCTTCGCTACACGAATGTTGTCAGGAGTGATTATTAACTTTTGCCACCTTGATTTAAATAAATTCATGACAGATGTTTTTTCTGTCTTTGATGAAAAAGTTAAGATTGCTCTTAGTGAACATAGGAGTATATCAGTCAACTCTGAACTTGCTGCTGAGTACGATCTTCGTAAAAATAACGAAGAGATAGCTTAAGTTAAATACTTCAATACGAAGAACGTCGCTATCTTCCAAACTACTGATCTCAAGGAGTGGTTTGAATTGAACATTCTGCAACCTATTCAGATTGCCATGAGTGAATTTCAAGAGAGAGACTCTGGGTGGAGCCTTCGTCAAATTTTGAGCTTGAGTATAAATATTAACAAACTCGATGCAGTAAGAGGAAGCTCTTTTATCGAACTACCAAAGGAAATAAAAATGAAAAAGGCTTGTGTTGATGTTCAAAATAATGACAATGAATGTTTCAAATAGGCAATTCTTTCGGCTCTTCACCCTGCTAGACATAATCCACAGCGTGTATCTAAATACCGTGCTTATGAGAAAGAACTTGATTTTACGGGGATAGAATTTCCAGTATCTCCGAAGCAGATTGTGAAGTTTGAAAAGCTTAACAACATTTCCATTAATCTATTTATGTTGAAAAAACAATGTAAGTATTTCTTTTTATATTAAAATCATTATTAATAAAACTTAAAATATTACTTTTTACTATAGGTAACGAATTTGATGTCTCACCATGCCATGTTACCGCTGAGGAAAAAGAGAGGCATATTAATTTATTATTGGTTCAAAATCAGAATGATGATGAAGATAAAAAGAATAACGATGATGATGACTTTGTACCAAGGAGATTTCATTATGTTTGGGTGAAATCATTATCCCGTTTGATTCGATCTCAAGTGACGAATCATAACGCGAAGACATTTATCTGTGATCGTTGTCTTCATTACTTTAGAACAGAAGATAAGTAGAAGGAACATGAAGTTGATTGTGCTTCACTTAACGAGTGTAAAATCAAGCTTCCTTCAGCAAAAGACAATATTCTGAAGTTCGAGAACCACAAGCGTAATGAAAGAGTGCCTTTCGTCATATACGCGGATTTTGAAAGTCTATTGAAACCAGTGCGACATGTTTAAGCTTTTCAAGAGCATTAAGCTTGTAATATTGGCTACTACATCAAATGTAGTTTCAATGATGCTAATTCCGAGTATAAGTGCTACAGACAAGCTAGAAACGAAGATCAAACTCTAGCAGAATGGTTTGTAGCAGAACTAGAGTCATTGCGGAATAAGTTGGAAGAAACCTACGCTAATCCTAAGCCCTTAGATCTTTCAAGGCAAGAACAATTATCTTCTGAAAGAGCTACAGTTTGCAACATTTGTCGAAAGACTTTCAAACCTCAGGATGTTAAAGTTCGTGATCATTGTCATCTGACTGGAAGGTAAGTTTTTATATGTTAAAAAAATTATTTTAACAAATAACACATCATTAATCAATATTTTTATTTCAGATATCGAGGAGCAACTCACCAATTGTGCAAGATCAATTACGAAGACTCTAGATTCATACCAGTGATTTTCCACAATCTCACTGGTTATGACTCTTATTTTATAATCAAAGAAATCGCCACAGCTTCAAATTTAAAGGGTCAAGTAAGCCTTATTTCTGAGAATAAGCAACGATATATTTCATCCGTAAAATATCAAGGGAAGTGAGATTAACTTTAGGTTTATCGACTCCTTCCGCTTAATGCCATCTTCTTTCGAGAAGTTAGCATCGTACTTGAGCAAATTAAATATAGTTGGGAAAGAATTCCAGGCTGATGGATATAGCGCTGAGCAAATGGAATTATTGAAACGCGAAGGAGTCTTTTCCTACGACTATTTGAATTGCTCTGAGAAGCTTGACGACGTTTTTCTCCCCTGCAAAGAAGCTTTCCGCAGCGAGCTAACAGAAAGTGATATCACCGATAGTGAGTTCGACCACGCTGAGAATGTTTGGAAGACATTAAACATCGAGACATCAGGAGAGTACTTGGATCTTTATCTGAAAACCGATGTACTTCTTTCGGCCGATATATTCGAGAACTTCCGCTCGACATGTATCGAAGCTTATGGTCTTGATCCTGCTCACTACTACACCACTCCTGGCCTTATTTGGGATGCTATGCTCAAGTACACAGAAGTAAAGCTGGAACTCCTCACAGACATAGACATGCTTATGTTTGTAGAGAGAGGAATCAGGGGTGGTGTGAGCCAGTGTTGTAATCGCTACGCTAAAACGAACAATGAATACATGGGCGATGAATGGATTCTCGATGAAGAATCAAAGTACTTGATGTACTATGATGTTAACAACCTTTATGGTTGGGCAATGAACCTGAGACCTCACTTGATGATTTTTATATAGACTAGGGGGCATTCCCCCTGCGCGCAAGCGCGCCAACCCCCATCTTGCTTTTATAATTTTAAAAAAATATCCAAGAATTCGCAATTTTGAAATATATAGAAATATAATTGTAATAATCTTACCATGATTCAGCTAAGAAGATACAGGCAGACAGTGAATAAGTACACTTAATTTAATAATTTAATTATAGATTTTATTTGATACTTTTATAATGAACTGAATATAATGATAGTTTTATATTTGATAGTTTTATAATGAACTAAAAATGGAAGGCAGTAATAGATATTTGAAACATTTTTGGATTAAGAATAAAAAATTTGGAAAACTGTAATGTCGGTGTTTTTTTACAAAATTAAATAATTTAATTCAATTTATAAAGACTATATTTAAGTGTTAGATATTGATTTTGACTTAACAAAATTTAAATCTTATCATTTGATTATTAAACTTCAATTTAGCTTTATCAAAATGATATTTTCAATCCTATACTTTAAATAAAATCGTAAAATTAATAATTATTCATATGATTAAACTTCACGATGATTACAGGATAATTAGCTAATTGTGAAAAAAATATTGTTACCCATTTTTCATCTATTATAAATCTTAAACATATGTTATCATATATCGTTATATACAAAACTTAAAATGAGCTGTTACCAAGTTGACTACAAGCTTGAAATCAGCTAATTTTCAGTTATTTTGAAGCTCAAATATAGCTTAATTTAGTTATTTCCTAGCTAATTACAAGCTTAAATCCAGCTAAATTTAACGCTGTAATGTAGGTCCAAAAATGAGAGGCACATTTCTGACGATAACAGCGATGACAGTGGCGATATACTTTCAATAGTATATCGCCGAATAGAGAGTATATAATATAAATAGATCTAAAATACAGCTAAAATTCAGTTAAAAACAAATCAATATTTAAAATTGCTCAGAATTACTATAAATTTTAGTCAACTGTTAGCTAAATTTTAGCTAATTTCCATCTAAATTTTGCATGAATTTAGCTAATTTTAACATTAAATTTAGCTAACTTTTGATTTAATGTAGCTAACTTTATGTAATTTTATCTGACTTCAGCTAATTTTAAGCTAACTTTTAGCTACCTTTAAGCTAATTTTTAACTAACTTTCAGCGAAATTTCAGTTAGATTCTAGCTAAATTCTAGCTAACCAAGGATGAATCGAATTCTTACACACAGCGGCAACGGTGGCGGCGGAATATTTTTATAATATAGAGAGATATAGCTAGCTTTTAGCTAAATTACAGCTAAATATATCTAAATTTTAGCCAACTTTTAGCTGATTTTCAGCTATCTATTAGCTAACTTCTAACTAACTAATAGGTAACTTTTTGCTGACTTTTAGCTTGCTTTCAGCTAAATTATAGCTAAATTCATCTAAATTTCAACTGACTCTTAGCTGATTTTAGCTAAATTTTAGCTAAATTTTAAATAAAAATTAGGAGCCAAAAATGAGCGGTGTATTTCAGACGGCGACAGCGCCGACAGCGGCGATATATTTTTAATAATATAGAGAAAAAAGCATCATGGTTATAAGCGGCAAGAGGAGATACAGGAAAGACCCGAACGCGCGTTCGCGAGCGTCCAGCTAAGCCCCTAATTTCGACAGCCAAGCAACTATCAAGTGTAACGCCTATGCTTTACAATGTATAATATCCCTACTCTGACGCGGCAGAGTAGGAATTTAGCGGCAAGCGCCTAAAATGCGAGCCATCGAGTTTTAACGAGAAGCTAAACTCGTCACTCTTGTATCGGTCAACGCTCAATAAAGTTCTCCTTTAAATTAAATACAGATTCATGTGTAATTTCTTGCTATTCAAGCTCTTATAGCAGGAAAAGAAATACCTAGTACGCATTTCCCTACCTGCTCGAGTTTGAATAGTGTAATTAAAATAAAACAGTTTAAATCTTCGTGATTTTTAAAGATTAAATATAAAGTGAAGTGGTAAAATTTCCTTCACAATTTAAAATTAATATCTCTCTCGTTAGTGCATAAAAAGGTTAAGTGCCCAAGTGAAATGTGCCTTGCATCGACGTGCTCTCACGTAAAGCTTTTTGCTTAGTGCTTTGTACGTCTTTGCAAGTGTGTTGATTGTAAATTCACATAACGTAATAAAAGATTCGGTACAAGAGGCTGAATTAAGAATCCTCTATACCTTATGCTCCTATAATTCTTTATTCAAATTTCAGGAATGAAATTAGAGGTTTGACGAAAAGTAATGGACCCGAATCTGCAGGACATGGCGTTCCTGTAGTGTACGGTCTGGCTTTCGTCAACCTTGCTGCTTAAAGAATTCAAGACTTGTAATTTAATGAGTTTGTACGTGCAAGAGAAACAGCGTGGTAAGCTCAGAGTATTTATGCTGACGGCATTCATCTTTTCTTTACATTAGATTGTTTCTTATTGCATAACGATCTTGTCAAGAAGTAAAACAAGGTGCGAAGTCATTGTATATGGTGATTTTATTCATCATATACTAAATAAACGTACGTTATAAGTAATATAACGTTACAACTGGAGTTATAATTATAATTATATGTATGATGTCATAACCCAATCATTACCTTACGGAGGTTTTGAATGGGTACGAAAACCCTAGAATTTCAATGTCATGACTGTTGACGATGAAAGTCCCATCGGCTACATATTGGAAGTTGATCTCAAATATCCTGAATCTCTCCATGATGCTCACAAGGACTTATCCCTTTGCGCAGAACATACCGCTGCTCCAGGTTTGAAACAAGTTAAGCTGATGACCACACTTTCCAAGAAAGAGCGCTACGTTATTCATTATCGTGCTCTGAAACAGGCTCTTAATAATGGTTTGATTCTCACCAAGATCAATAGAGATCTAGGTTTCGAGCAAAAGCCCTGGCTCAAGTCATATGTAGATCTCAACACCAAGAAGTGTAAACAAGCTGAGAACAAGTTCGAAAAACTCTTTTTCAAGCTTCTGATTAACGCAGTCTATGGAAAAACAATGGAGAATGAGCGCAAGCGCGTTGATGTAAAACTTGTCAACGAATGGGAGGAGCACTACGGAGCTGAGGCATTAATCGCTAAGCCCAATTTCCATAGCAGCACTATCTTCGACGAGAACCTTGTTGCTATACAGCTTTCTCGCACTGAGATCACCATTAGAAAGCCATTGTACGTCGGCTAAGTGTTCTCGACCTCTCTAAGACTTACGTGTATGACTTTCATTACTCATACATGCTTGATCGACTAGGTGATAAGTGTAAGCTTCTCTACACTGACACCAATAGTCTCATATACGAAGTCAGAGGTAAAAACATGTATGAGATGATGGAGAGGGATATAAAGAAGTTCGACACTTCTGATTATGGTGAGGGTAACCAATTTTGTATGCCTCGTGTTAATAAGAAGGTTATCGGCCTAATGAAAGACGAATGCAATGGCAACATAATGACTGAATTCATTGGCTTACGAAGAAAAATGTGCAGTGTCAAGGTACAAGGTCAAGAGCCCATCAAAAAGGCCAAGGGAGTGAAATCCAACGTCGCGATAAATGTCATTCAGTTTGGAGATTACCAGCGCTGCCTGTTTGAGGAAGAAAATCTTGTCTGCCAGCAGTGCAACATCAGATCCAGACAGCACAATGTCAGGACTGAGAGACAGCGGAAGATCGCGCTCAGCTGAAATGATGACAAACGTTATCTGCTTGAGGGAAGCACAGATACGTTACCATGGGGACATCACTCCATACCGCCTTCCAAGGAATCTGCGCAGTGCGCAGTAGCGGCGACGGCAGCTCGAGCTGTACTTAAGAGAGCTCTTAAGCCAGCTCAAGTCATTCCTTTGTCAGGCGGACCACCTGCTAAGACGCAAAGAATTGAATAAAGTGATACGACTTCGATTAGTCTTTTGAATTGATTTAAGGTAAGTCAAAGTATTTTCTTTACTTCAAAGCCTATTCTTTAACGATTTCATTTATTTCTTCACTCTTTTTTTCAGATAGATCTTTCGAAACTCAACCGGATTGCACGTGGCGACTTCTTACCAACCAAGCAAGTCGAGGAAATGGATGAGAACCATAAGTTTATGGTGAGTGCTTTGGTATCTGTTAAGACCAGATACGGTGACAGATTTGTTGCAGATCTGGAAGATGAGTTTCGCATCTTTCTGCCATTCGGGTAGGCACGAGGAAGTTAACGGAGTGGTATACGAGTCATGGGTGCACTTCCTACTTCGAGTTTACTCGGTGAAAGGGGTTCACAAGTGACGATTCTTGGTTGTACCTTACAGATGGGAGCGAAGTTTGGGGCTTCCATGACTTCCTAAAACAAAAAAAAAGTTTTTTTCTGTTTTGAGCAACGTATTTATTGAGCTGCAGTTTTGTCGATCCAACTATTATGAATACCATCAAACCCGAGCCACTTTACGTGTACTTGATTCCTGCGTCTCTCTAAAACTTTTACTACGAGATAGATGTCAAGATACTTGACTTTCTGAAGTTCTTCTTCGTAAAAGCCACCAGTGATTGGCTGATCTTGATAGTCTTTGAGACGGTACGTTGTCGGCTGCGTTGCTCAAACTTGTTATATCGTGAATATTTCAGCAGACCAATTAGGTGTGTATCCTTTTTCGAATACTTGTTTCAACTTGCTGACTTGGACTTTGACACCAACCTTGAATTTTACTTTTTTTCTCACAACTTTGCAAGCAAATCGTGTGCGAAACTGACATTTATTTGCAGCTGTAACATCTTTTGGTTTAGCACCAATCGTTCGATGTTTTGTATTGTTGTAAGATTTTATCAGATCAGGTAAAATATCGATCCATTTATAGCTACTACGTAAGCTGAACTTCATCCACATTTCGTGTTTAAGAGTAAGATTAAAGCGTTCGCAAATGGATGCTTTGAGATTACTATACGTTGAGTATAAGTCAATCTTGTATTGTTGCATAAGATTTTTAAAATTAGTATTATAAAAATCTTTGCCTTTATCTGTTTGTAAATTTTTGGGTACTTGACCCTCTTCCAATAAAGATTTCATCGCAGCAGAGACTTCTGCTTCAGTTTTTTGATTCACAGGAACGGCCCATGCATAGTTGGAAAAAACATCTATAACTGTAAGCATGTACAGTACCGCTCAAAAGTTCGTAAAAAATTTTTTTTTTTTTAACTCAACTTTAAACTGCGATATTTCGGAAACGGCTCGATGAATTTGAAAAATCCGGACGGCGTTTGAAAGATCAGACAAAATACTATTTTCTCGTGTCCCGCCAAATATTTTTATCTCTTTTTTAACTCTATTTCTAATGATAGAAAATTTTTTTATTTTTACGAATTTTTAAATTTCAATCAATCAAATGTAACTTTTTAAGAAATTGATAAAATTAGAAAATTCGAACGTGACTGAAAAGTAGAGTGAATTTCCTAAATCTTTAAGTTAAATGGTTTTTTTGTATCTATTTCCTGCGTGTAGCTAAAAATGCGCAAAAATGGAAAGTACAAGAAAATCAGTTTTAGATATGATAATATTTTCCAATGTCGCGAGTCAATTTTGGTTTACATTAGCAAGATACAAAAAGATAGTATTTTGTCTAATCTTTTGAACGCCGTCCAGATTTTTGAAATTTATCGAGTCATTTCCGAAATATCGCAGTTTGAAGTTGAGTTTCTAAAAAAAAATTTTTTTTACGAACTAATGAATGGTATTGTATATACTTTTAACAAAATTATCACAAATTTTATCACAATTATTATAAATGATAGTGTCCTTCTTTTGAATAAATTAAAGTTATTTACAAATTTGATTCTTCGTATGTATATACGAACTACAGATTTTTAACACATGCTGAAATGTAAACAAAAATAGACTCGCGATATTGGAAAATATTATCATATAAAACTAATTTTATTGTACATTCCATTTCTGCGCATTTTTAGCTACACGCCGAAAATAGATACAAAAAAATCATTGAACATAAAGATTTAGGAAATTTACTCTACTTTTCAGTCGCATTCGAATTTTTGAATTTTATCAATTTCTTAAAAAGTTACATTTGATTGATTGAAATTTAAAAATTCGTAAAAATAAAAAAATTTTCTATCATTAGAGATAGAGTTAAAAAAAGAGATAAAAATATTTGGCAGGACACAAAAAAATAGTATTTTGTCTGATCTTTCAAACGCCGTCCAGATTTTTCAAATTCATCGAGATGTTTCCGAAATATCGCAGTTTAAAGTTGAGTTAAAAAAAAAAAAATTTTTACGAACTTTTGAGCGGTACTGTATTTGTAGCCTTTGGTCTCTCGAGAATAAGGTTGCATCTCTACAAGATCAGCTTGCCAAGTTTCATCTAAACCTCGCACATCAAACTGTCGACGTGGATAGTAACGTCTGTTCGGTTTATGAAGCTCTTCTACAACTCTTCCATGGTCACAGAGTTAATAATTGCTTCATTACAGAAAATTGGCTATTATACTCTGAACATTTGTTTTAATTTTAGCATCTTGCATCCAATTTTTAATCAACTTGAATAGATCTTCAATGTTTACATTAATTTTTTTTATTTCCTCATCATATTCATTCTTCAACTTTTGCAGTTCTAATTCTGATGCGTTAAGATCATCTCTTAATCTAGCAGTGACTATGTATATACTCTCGACTTCAGATGTAATCAGTCCTTGCTGTGTATTAAAATTAACGGCATCATTCGGTTGCTGAGGAGTGGCAACATTGCATAACCTCTTATTTTCTACATCGAAATGTCCATCTTTTGGCAGTTTATAGCCAGTTCCGGGAGGTCCTCGACGACTCTCGCTTTGTTTGAGATTACGTCCGAATACATCGACGCTCATTTTTATAATGTAACGATTTTTAACTTGCAGCTTAATATATATAACCAGCTTCACGTAACTCTTCGATGATGGAATGAATCTCGTTAGTATGACTAGGATTATCAGCTGCTTCTTCAGCAATCAGTAAACAAAGTCGATCAACTAGTTCGTTTGGATCATCCCAGTAGACATAATCAAACTTGGTATTTTTTCGCACGATTTTGTATCGAGGTAACGATCCACCTTTTTTATCAAAAAATAGAGGGGCTATAATTTCACTAAATTTTTTACTTATATGTGAACGAATGGGTCCATCGTCTTTGTATCGTTTCTTGTGAGCCTTCGTGATTTCAAGAATTTGACGATAATTTTTCAAATCTTTATCAGTTGTTGAGCCTGGAACAAGATGTTTTTCAACGAGCAATTCTTCTAAACCTAAAGTCTTTTGAAACTTTTGATCCTCTACTTGAATATAACTTTTCTCAAAATATATCGGTGAATTACCGAGGAAAAATTGATCACCCTTACTACGAACTCCATAAATTTCATCCATTTCTCTAAATTATAAGTCCTCAGAGAAATCTTCACTAACAGATTCAAACAAAGATCGAGAAGAATCATTTTGCAAAGTGTCCTCCAATTCAGTATCATCATTATCTTCATCATACTTAATCATTTCTGGTAAGGGTTCTGACTTCAAAGTTTTGCGGCTTTTCTTACCTTCAGTGACGATTTCCATAAGTGGGTCGATGATCGGCAACAATCCTTTCGGTTTTTTCTTTTCCAAATTTTAACAAGTCATACTTGCGTTGAAAAGCTTTGCGCGCTTGAATGAGTTGCTGGAGTAAAACTTTATTCTGCTTAAGGTCTCCCATGTTCTCGCTTTGACAATCAAACACAGATTGATGAATTGATGCCGAGTGTGCGTTATATTTATAGCAAAACAGTCGAAACCTTTTCGATATTCACCAGAGTTCAGTAGATTATCTTTAGCAATCATTAAAAATCCATGCTTGTCATCTCTCCAACATTTAAAGCATAATTCTTTGAATAGTGGAAAAGTCATGTCTGAGTCAACATGATCATCGTATAGATGTCGTAGATTGACATCATCTTGACGAAAAACTATCGAGAGATTAACATTATCTCTCACGAGATGTTTTGGGATGCGAGTGTAAGACTGACAAGGATAGAAACAATCAACTTCCTTGTGTCTTCCCATACAAAAGTAGGCTCTAATGTTGTCTTGCTTTTCACAAGTTACATCATCGAAAATTATAATGGAATTTGGAAGAGTCTCGTCAGGTGGTATTACTGACTCGTGTTCGCTAAATGGAAAGTATTGCATACCTTCCATCGGCTCTAAAAGCTCTTTCAGAAACTTGTATTTTGCTTGATTAAGAGATTTAGAATAAACGTAAACATTTTCGAGTCTTAGACTATTAGAATGAGTTATAAGTGCTAATAAACTGTTAATTTTACCACATTTAGATGGTCCACAAAATACAGCTCTTATACTATCTGGAAGTAAATTTCCATGTTTCTTTGATTTTTCTCTCATTCGACAATAGTATCAGAATTCATTATCGGCAGCTTGACAGATTGTTCTTTGAAATTCATCTTAACAGATTCAAACTACAACTGCTCGATTAAGTATGAATACATCGCTTATATACCCTGTGAATTAGTTACTCTTCGATCTTCGAAGTGTTATAATCGTATATCGCAGACGCGATCGTGGTTCGCTTAATAAAATAATCAATAGCCTTCCAATAAAACTTCATTGACCGGGATATCAGTACTGTGGCCTGGTAAAAAATTAGCTAAAGGTTTAGCTAGAGGTGATCAAGGAATTAACCTTCTCGACAAAGCCTGTAAGGAGCACGATATCTCTTATTCACAAAATCGTGAAAATATAGATGCTAGAAATATCGCTGATAAAGTTCTAGGAGAATAAGCCTGGCAAAGACTATCATCGAAAGACACTGGTATTGGTGAAAAAGCAGCTGTATACGCTATAGCAAACAGTATGAAAATAAAATCTAAGCTTGGAATGAAGGCTAAAAAGAAGACTCTCATTGTTACTGTCAATAAAATAATAAAGGCCGCTTCCAGATCCATGACACCTAGTAAGTATGCTCGTAATGCTATCCTCTCTGTCTTAGAGGGTGCTCGAAGTGCTGTAAGAAAAGCTGGGGGTAAGCATAAAATCCAAGTACCACGTAGACTATCAATTCCATCTAAGGTTGGAGGATTCTTACCATTCCTTAATTGGTAGTTCAGCAGGAGGTGCTGCAGGAATAACCAAAGCAGTTAATGATTCTAAAGCTGCTCAGAAACAATTTAGGAGAAACAAAGGCACAATCAGAGGATGGAAGAAATAGCTCTAGGTAAAGGTCTTTATTTGAAACCTTACAAGACAGAACTTGGTCTTCGTCTGAAATCTAGTTAAAAAAAATAAGATCCTCAAAGTAAGGTTACCACAAAGAGCTTTGACCGACTTTGATCTCTTAAAGTATGCCAAGATATTGAAAATTCCGAATTTTCGAGGAGTATTCATGCGAAATGCCATACCATTAAGCGGCCCGCATTACCACGAATCTGCAATCGTTAATCTTGATGGTGTTGATTGTCCTGGCACACATTGGGTAGCTTATCGTAAGCGAGGTAAAAGTGTCGTTTATTTCGATTTTTTCGGAGACCTTCAGCCACCATTGGATTTAATGATTTATTTGCGAGTAGATGAAGCCAAATATAACTATGAGAGATATCAAGATTATGATACATTTAATTGTGGTCACTTATGTTCGATTTTCTTGAATAAAAAACTTATGAAAGGAAAGTCGAATTAGCTATCTTTCTCATTATCCATTGAACAATCATGGAAGATTTATTGGAGCTAAGCTTTTCTAGTACATCATCAGTGCTCGAAGCTCAGTATTTTCCACTGATCAAACTTTCATCCAATAACAACTACGTTCTTGGCTTAATTGGACTTTCGACCTTCAACTCAATACCTAATATCGATAGTGGTGTAACGTCGAGAAATGAATTAAATTAATAATTCATTTATCGTCGCTGCATACACGTAAATTCCTTTACGCAGCGTCGCGCTTAGTGGGTGGTCGTCGAGTTTGACCGCGTGTTTCCCAGTGCGGGGCAAGAGTCAGACTTCGGTTCTCTTGAGATGCAAGGACCTATACCAAGTCACTTTCCGCGTTGCGATTTAATTAATAATTTGAATTATGTTTTAATATTTGAAACCCCTAGCCAAGCAAAGCAACATGTCTTTATCGCTCTACTTGGGGTCTGATGAGGTCAGTCCTCTAAATCGGGGTCGCGTTATATTTAAAAAAATATGAAATATATATATATAAAGAACAACAAATATGTTGCATTATATAATTTTTAAACATGAAAAAAATGTCAAGATAATATTTTCTTCAAGGTAATCAATAAAAGTTTTTTTTTATGTTTAATTGTGATTTTAATGAGTAAAAATAAAATTATTTACTTTTTCAAAAGAGACTTCGAGGTAGAGAGAGATATGTATATTTCTTTTGATTGTTTAAGGACTTGTAATAGAGTATTGTAAATAATTTTGAAGTTGCTGGAGAGAGTGTTGTAGATGGCCTAAAATTGCTGGAGAGTCTGGTTGATAGCTTGGAGTTGCTGGACAGTCTTGTTGATAGCTTGAAGTTCCTGAAGACAGTTTGATTTTGGTAGAGAGCGTGTTTATGAGACACGCTCAAAAGTGTACTGAAAATTTTGGGCCCTGGTTGGGGATTATATATCCTGAAATTAAGGTGTTGACTAACCACCCCCACTTGAGTAGTTTTCCAAAGTGTCAAATTTTCCTATTGGTGAATACTGTTAATTTTCTTCTTTCTCTCTCTCTTTTCTACCTTTCTCTTTCTTTTGAAAGTAAGCTACATATATTGTTCATAAATCTAATTGTTATAGAAATATACGAAATTACGCATAAAAAATAATTAAACTAGAATCTAGGTTATTTTTAATTTATAATGTTTTTTTAACTACTATCTATAGTAAAATAATTTAGTTAAAATAAATCTAATTGATTAGTGAATTAAATTATTTGTTTATATGTAAAAGGTAAAAATAAAAGAATAATATGATATAGATATTAATTGAATAACATTATCAATTAATATTGACTTATTATAGATATATATAACGCAAGAATGAAAAGAAGAATTACGCATAAAAAAGGACGCTAACGCAAATTTGACAATAAAAAAGGTTCTTATAAAAGAAGAAAAATTAATATTAATATCACTAAACTTTCAATACTTGAAACTAAAGTTTACATTATTATAAATGAAATAAATGCTAAAGAAAATGAAGCAGAAGTAAAGAAAAATAAGGGTGACGCTTCACACAAAAAAAATGACGCTAAGTAATAAAAAAGGACGCTTAACGTACTATAAGGTATAAAAGTTATGATTAATTTAATTTTTTTTGTTTTTGTTATTATTTTTTTTGTTTTGTTTTTTTTTTGTTTAAAGCTTTGGAAGAAATAAAACTAAAATTAATTTCTAATATTTGCTTGATAAAATAAATTCAAAAGAAAAGAGACGCAATACTCTGATTTCAAGCATGGTGTAGGCTTGATACATTAAGGTTATACGCATTTTTTTATTATTAAACATTATTTATAAATAGTATTTGTAGCTGTTATATGTATATGTATATATTGTAACGTTTTTCCCTTTCGGGAGGGGGGAAATACGTGTAACTCCTGTTGCCAGACGCTCCAGTGAGTTACCAGGGTAAGATTGGCAGGAGTTGGAGGGATCGGACGGTGGAAAGTAAAGGAAAGTAACCGGGTTTAACACGTTCGGTTATACTATGGAGTACCTTGGCTTTATTGTACTCATGAAACTCATTTACAACGACGATTACAAATGTGGAATAATAATAACGTATTAATCAAAGCTCAATCTAATATTTTATATAATGCAAGTAAACTAACCTAACCTTAATGAAATGTGATTTACAAAAGTAACTTGGTTCTTTATTTGTTTCGGCCACTTGACGGCTATTCAATAAATGAAATCAATTAATAATCTTTAATGAATCTGAGTTTATTAGTTTGAGTTTAACTAAAGATTCTACGGCCTGGACGGTCTAATTTATACCGGCGGCTCTTACCTGCAACAATGTGCAAAAACAAAAGAGACAAATGATTAATAATTAAATAATTATAATATAACTAGGCGGCGGCATCTAATAACGCTATACGGCAATAATGAAGGTGGGTAGCTGGCTCCCTTAATTATCTAAATTACAAATCTCTATAGGCATGCGGGACCTTTAAGCGGCGTGAAGACAATGGGTGGCCGACACCCTTAACTTATTCTAATATCTTAATTACTACGCGGCAGTCGGACGGAGTCCTTTAATTAACATAACGAAATGTATTGGGTGGACGACACCCTTATCTTATTCTAAGTTTGAATATTTACACGCGTCGGACGGAGTCCTTTAAACTAAGGTGAATCAAGTAATTAGGTGGACGACACCCTTAATATATTCCATAATCACGCGGCGGCAGACGCGACAGCTATGGGTGTAGCAACCCTTAGTTAATCTAGTGGCAAAATGTGAAATAGAATATAATACTAAGGGTGGACGTCACCCTTGAATTCAACGGCGCAAGTTCGACATTGCGGCGGCGGCAAAAATTGCGAGTGTGCTCTAGGCAGATAGATTCACGCCAGCGTGCTCACTTGACGTAACTCTAGTACTGCCAGCATGTGCAATGTAGTGTAGACCTGTGTGCTCACTTGGTCTACCCTCATGTGCAAGAAAAAGAAGCTCTGCCTAAGCTGTGGTGCTCCACAAGCCAAGGCAGCCAGCTACTACTTGTCTCATTCTCTCTTAGCCTTGTGTGCTCACTTAGGTAAAGAGAGGGAAAAGACCGTAGTCTACACTGCTCTCTTTAGCTGTGCTTCTCAGCCTCTTATATACTCTGGCTTCATTTTTCCCGTTGAGTGCAACGACGTTCGAGGTTGCCGCCTAGCGACTGAGCTCAGAACTACTGTTCTATCGTAGCTGGCCGTTAGGCGGGAAATTTAAATGCGCGGGTATGTATACTCGTTGCAATATATATATATATTTATATATATATATATATATATATATATATATATATATATATATACTTATGGATTTTATAAAAAAGAATAAAAGTTTATAAAAATTTTACATAATAAGAATTAGTTATTCTCTGATACGAATAATTTCATATATATATATATATATATACATATATCTGTTTTATTTAAAACAAAAAGAAATCATATTTTCGAAACACAAAGAGATACTTGTTCTAAAATTTTTTTAGGGATGATGTTCATTTTTTTTGTATTGTTTTTTTTATAATAACAATTTTCTTTTTATATTTATTTGTTTATTGATGTCTAATAATTTTTGAATATTTTATTTATAGCAAAGAAAAAATTATTTATATATAATACTAGCAATTTTAAGCGCGCTGCGCGCGCCTTGTTTTATTTGTTTATTGGTTAACATAACTCATTGAAATTTTAAAATTTTATTCTAAATTTCAAATTCTCGTTACTTGTTTTATTTTAACCAATCAAAACTGTCTTATCGTGATGACAGAATTTATCCATCACTTTTTTAGAAGAGGAAAATTTGTGTGTTGATGAAAGACATTTTAGATAAATTATTATTAACAAAATTTTATTAATTTGCAAAAGAATATTATAAGTTTCTTGGGTAATTATGGGTACTTTTGTGCTTGGCCTCCAACTTAATGAGTTTTCCTCTGGATGTTCCAATTTTGAGTAACGGTAAAATTTTTCAGGTAAATTTTAATATTTACGTATGTACATGTAAAGTCTTATATAATATTTTGAGGTACCCATAATTGGAATATCCCTTAATAATTGCTTGCATAGTTGAAATATTTTACTTTATTTTATCTTAACGGTACAATAATTACTTGTATCAAAAGAAAATGAGTTCACACCGAAACATATACAGATCGGACAAAATAATAATCTTTTGGTAAAATATGAAATAGAAAAATAATAATTAAAAAATAATTAACAGAAAAATAAAGTTTTGGTCTTATAGAAAAACACATTGAGAGTAATTTAGAAAAGAAATTTGCCTGAAAAGATATTAATATATATGAATTTTTTTGTTTAAAAAAAGTCGGCAAAATTGCCCGACTTTACAGTGGTAATAACAAGTTCTACGTTGGTAAGAAAGAAATTGTATTATCGACTGGAAGTTACGAAATCAAAGATATCAAGAATTATCTTCGTGAGGCATTAGCACCACAAGAATTTTCAATTGATATAAAACCAAATAATAGCACGCTACGTTGCGTTATAACCTGCAGTCATCCCATTGATTTTCGACCACAAGATTCCATTGGTTCATTACTGGGTTTTACTGAACGTGTTCTGCCAGAAAAAATCGCTCACGATTCTGATTTACCAGTAGCCATTTTGAAAGTTAACGCACTTCGAGTCGAGTGCAACTTAGCCTCTGGTGCCTATATAAACGATAAACGAGTGCATACTATACACGAGTTCTTTCCTGTAGTCCCACCGGTATATAAGATCATCAAAGTTCCATCTCCAGTCATTTATATTCCGATCAGCATCAAGAGCATAGATCACATTCAAGTACGAATCGTCGATCAAGACGGCCACTTGATTTATTTTCGAGGAGAAATAATAACAATGAGATTACATCTTAAACAAGCATAGTATTGTCTACAACACTAAAGTTAGTAGAGGGTATATAAGTAAGTAAGTAAGAGGGTAATAAGTACGACAAAGAAAGCGTTAACACGACAAAACATTCAATTTCTAAGAAGTCTAGGGCTAAAAATCCGTGGTGAAAAGTAATGTGTATATTCTTTTGCTGTTTTCGAAAATATGGAAGGAATACTGAGCATACAGTTGGGAGTAAAGTTCGATGAATCAGTCAAGCATTATGAAGTGCACGCTCATCAGCCTTATTCTGCGTCTTCATTTAATAATAGTGATGAGATTCGTATATGTATTCAACATCAAGACTTATGTCTTCTTCCATTGTACAGTTCACTCCATATTTGTGGTAGACTCGTGAAAGTTGATGGAGCCGCGGTAGCTAATACGACCTTAGTTAATAACGCCATCTGTCATATGTTTGAAGAAACTCATTACGAAATCAATGCTGCAGAGATCGATAAATGTAAAAATGTTGGTTTAAGAGGAGGTCGAGTATAACTGTCCTTTTCTAATCGAAGAATTGATTTTTTTACAAAAACTAATAATTTTAGCAAAAAATAAAGAGAAACCCGCATCTTGTATGAAAAAAGGAATATTTTCGTTGATGAGGAAGAATTGATTTTATCGTTTCGTTTACAAGAAAACTTTGAAAAACTTGAAACATAAAGGTTAGGTTAAATGATCCGTTTTTTTAAGATTTTCTTGAAAACAAAGCAATAAAATTAATTCTTTCTTATCAAAGAAAATTTTGCTTTTTTTGATACGAGTTGCGACTTTCTCTTTATTTTTTGCTGAAGTTATTATTTTTTGCAATAAATTAATTCTTTGATTAGAAAAGGACAGAGATACGTGACCTCCTCTTAACTACGAGACAAAAAAATCGAAAGACAACTAATGCGAGTCGTTTTGATCATTGTAATTTAAGTAATGTAAAGCTGTTCCTGAATTCTCAGTATTATCCATATGGAAATCTAAATTTAAATATCAACCATAATCAGTTTGCAGTTCTCTACGATATGAATGCTAATTTTCAGCATGCTAAATATGATAAGAATATGGAGCCGCTATTAAAAAAGCAACAATTTATTGAACGCATTCCTCTGATTGTGATTGACTGCTTGAAACAAAATGAGTCTCTGAAAAGTGCTCCAGTAGATGTTCGTTTAGAGTTCGAATCAAGAGCTAATGTTCTTCCTGTTACATCAGCTTATTGTTTGATTATACACGATCGTATTGTAGAGTACAGCCCTGTCAGTGGTAATGTAAGAAAACTTGTCTGAATGGTAGGGGTGATCCATTATGAATTACATGTTCAAGCTCAAGAGTGTCATTCAGGATGGAGTACTTGGTTGATATGCAAGGCTTCAAGCAGCCCGGTGATGATTATGTTCTCAAAGAGCTAGCTTTTCTCCTACTGAACGATGATTCCAAACCTCTAGTATTACTCTCCAAAGAACCATTTCCTTGGCGAAGACTTACAGAAAAATATAAAGTGCAAAATACATGGTTCAAAGAATATTATCACGGATTGTGCTGGCATTCTGATACGATTCCCTATACTGAAATAGCAAATATTCTTGAACAAGCTTTACGAGATGCTAGCAAAATTTTAGTTATGGGTAGCATCAAGAAAAAGTGGCTACAGCGCTTTAAGTTCAACGTTACCGATGTCACAGAGATAGGTTATCCACCATTAGATAAGAAAAAGGTAATGACCGTTTGCCCCCACTATGATGGAATGTATAAAGCTTGTTGTGCTCTTCACAACATCAGACTCATGAAAAAATATTTTAATGAGAGTCGAGTACTATTGGAAAATTCAGCTATGGAATGCGAGTAAAAAAAGTCAAAAGGAGAGATAATATCAGGTCGTTGTATCTCACAGATGAGAACGATGGTTATGGCTCCTATCACTTCCTATAAATACTGACACAGATCATAGTGTAATTGGGGAATTTGTTTCCTATCCCACGATTACTATTGTTTCAACTCTACAGTATCACCTCTGAATAACTCTCAATTTACTTATTATTTTTTTCTTAAATTATACTCTAAATAGAAAATTTGAATTTGTTAGCAATCAACTCTCTCGGGTGGATTCTAATCGGGTCTTCGTAGGGAACAATGACGAAACCACCGATGTCAACCAGCAACAAATAATTTATATATAATATAACACCACAATTTTAATAACATTTGAATAACACTGTTAAATAAGATAGAATAAAGAAGTAATTTTCACTTTATATTTATTTAAATAAATTTAACATCTCATTTTCCCGACAATTTCTCGAAAATAGTGTAACGTGTGAGACAATTGTGTAATTAAAACTCTGGCTCGACTTTATAAACTTCTCGATCAATTACAATTAAATAAAATTAAATTGAACACGTAAAGCTAATACTAATTTAATAATGGCGGTTAAAACCGACGTTAAAATATGACGAGCAAAACGGCGACGCGCACTGATTTTAAATTCTCACTTGATAAACGTAGAATGGAGGACTCAACTTAGTAATAACCAGTGTTACTCTCCAAAATACAGCAATTTCCAACAAATAACTCTCCAATCCAAAATCTCCTTTGTTCGATTTACAAACTCCTCAGCTCTCTTGAAAATGAAGTAATAATCTCTTTGGCGTGTAGTGAAAAATTGGCAGAATGGCAAAAATGGCAAAAATGGCAAAATAAATTCTCTACGAAATTTCATCCTATTAAAATTGAGTCAGGACTCAAAAAAAATATGGCTCAACGAGTAGTACCCAACAAAGAAAAACCGACCAAGTATATCAGCCAAGATCCAATAGAGAACTGTAACGATGTCGCGTCTTTTCTCGAGCTCCTTCCTCTTCATCCCTTCTTTCATCAATTACGTCATAAATAGAAGAATAGTTGATTGGTTATTAATCCTTTACGTAATTGTTATTTGTCAATTACAAAGGGTATTGACTTATAACCAATCAACACCTTTCCTTTTGGCGGCTTCTTTAATGTTAGCGCCATCTATTTCTCGCGCACTCCATTTAAATTTATATTAGGAATCCTTCATATATCAAGTCTTGAGAATTTACATGCCTTTGCATCAATACCTCTCTCCAGCGCTCGATTTCTCCTATCTTCTATCACTCACGCTCTCGATCTCACTAATCTTCATATAAAAACTGACAACGATTGATATTTGCACAATTGCCCATGTATGTATGAGCCTTCTACTGTTATTTCTACATTTACCTATGTATGTACGGGCCTTCTACTGTTATTTCTACATTTACCCATGTATGTACGAGCCTGCTATATAAGCTATAGCTGGCTCCCCTTTTTCAAATGTTCACATGTTTCGCGTCGTTTCCCGGTTTCGCTCGTCATCGCGTACCGCGAGTGTATTGTGCGCATGTACCTATACACCGGGTGTGTGTGTGTGGGTGTGTCAGTGTACAGGTGACAGTGCTGTGGCGTGCACGTCGTCATCAAGAACATAAGATGGCGACGCACAAGAGCACTGTCACAGGTTATTTTTCTACACATGCCTTCTCTTCTTTTAATATGTTATGTGCACTAGTGTTAGGATGTTACAGCCATCACCGTAGCTTCAACTCTTAGTGCACTATAAGAAAACTGATGGTGACTGTGGCTTTTCCTTCACCACGTGTTCTGATGTGAGGTTAGGTTTCCCTTTCGCTCTTTCTCTCTCTAGCGGTAAGTCGTCTGCTCATTGCTTATCTTCTTGTTTACTTCGAAACAAACAAAATACGACTGATTGATTCATTTGATTATATTAATTAATAATCAGTTCAGTCAGTGCATTTTGGCTAATATTTTTCTTTAATTCCCTTCAATAAATAGTTTATTGTCATGCAATAAATGCATCAAAAATTCCCCCCTCCATGACCGGAACACTTTACAAGTGAGTCGTCCATCTCATTAAAACACAAAAACAATTTTAGACTCTACTTTATTAACTTAAAAACTTTAAAAAAAAAAATCAGAAAGAAAGGAAAAATCACGTCGCCTAATTGCACTCACATAAACCATTAATATCTCTTATATTCTATTTATAATAAACCTAACCTCAATAACTTCTACTACTTTTTATTATCTCATTCTTATCTCGCTCTACTCATTCTTTCATACACACACAGTTGAATGTTTAAATGGGTGATAAATAAGGATTTAAGGAAAACAAACAAAAAAAAATTATTAAAAGAAAATTTCAAGCAACTCACTGGATATCTATGAAATCTCTTGATTCGATATATCGTCTCTCGATGCTACTCTTCTCTCGAACTCTCTCTCCTCTCGAACTTTCTCTTCTCTCGACGGTTTAACGACCCAATTAATGGCGTCGCTCTGGGGAGCGCTCCTGCGAAGAACCAGGGTTGGCCAATCGCAACAGGGCTTCCTGAAGATCTCGGGGAAGGGTTCGAATCCTTTCAGCCAATCTAACAACCTTACTCAGATGATTTATCTCTTGATCATCGTTACGAGAAGTAGATCGACGGACTCGTTCATGACGATCAGGACTTGACTGGCAAGTGCGGGTTGGAGTGCGGGGTCGACGACTCGAACTCCTTGGTCTTCGATCTCGCGCTGTACCTCTTCCATTCCTATCTCTTTCTCTCTCCCTTTGAGGTATGGTGTTAGTTGTTTCCCTCAATGGTGGTCGGGAACTCTCTCGCCGCCTTGATGGGGATCTTCTTCTCTCGGCAGTTCTTCCTTCACGGTTCCTGCTCCGCATATACTCCGCATGCGCTTCACTACAACAAGCACAGCTGGTTAAATCCTCGTACCTCCTACCACAGTTGTAGCATAAGGCATCCACAAACGCACAAGGACAATCAAACCTGGAATGTCCCAGCTGCCAGCCGTTGTAGCAAGTATATGGTGGCGAGTACAGATAAGGCTCAGTAAGGATTGGCTTTAAATCTCCAAAGAGAGCTCTTCTTATCTTCACTGGAAGCGGTAGACGACTCCTACTCTGGCTCCTGGCTCGATTCTCTCTTTCTCGATGTTGGACTGGTCCTGATGGAGGCGAATGTGAAGATCTGCTAGGTGACGGGCTTTGAGCGGAGTAATAATCGTCCATTTGGAGTTAACGTCGAGAGTTGCTACTTCGCTCTCGGCTATGTCAAGGTGGGCTAAAGCGCGTGCCTAGTGGAGAAAAGATGACAGTCTCTTCAGGCTCGGGATCATATTCATCCTCGCCTCTATCCCAGGCTAGTGAACCCACAACACCAGCACTCTCCACCGGAAGGTAACGAGGATCCTGCTGGTGTAGTATATCCTCCAATTCCTTTACCGCTTCTCTACTTTCTCTCTCTTGTAAGCTCTTGATGATTGCAGAAGAACAGTGTCCAAAGCCACTATTTTAGCCTCCTCTTTCCTTTTCTTCTTCTCTTCTTTCTCTTCTTCTCCAGATCTCGACAGTTCGTTGTTAATGGCGATAAAAAGAGTAGACTCCTCCTCATCATCCCTCTTAAGCTCTTCCTACGTAGCTTGGCCCGTTTTAAGAAGCCACTGATCTTCTGCTTCTCTCATCTCCTTTTTCTTTTCTTCTCTCTCCTGTTCCCGAAACCTTTCAAACCTAATTCTTTCTCTCTCTCCTCTTCCTCAGCAGCGAGACGCAACTCATACTCGAGCTTGTCTGCCCAACTATTAGGGTTAATAGTAGGTGAGGAAGATTGGTCTCGCCTCCGGGTCTTTTCTTCCAATTCAACCTCATCAGCCCACGTGAGTACACGATGAGCCGGGAGATGGAATTCTGGCTCAGCCCGATTGGCCCAGGCTAGGTGCATCACGTGATCTCATGGATGGTGACTTCCTACCTGCACGTCTTGACATCTGTTAACATAAGTAAAATAAAAGAAAAATTTTATTAAGGAACTCTGTCTTGACATGCTTTACTACCGACTGAACAACACTTACCATTGGGTTATCTCGAGGCACGAACCAAAACCAGGACAACACAGATCTCGAATTACACTTAAAATAACATGCTCTCGAAACAGAAAATTACAAAATAAGAGTTTTTACTGATCTTGATTTGTTCACGGGGGTAAAAATCGTTTTAACTCGGATACGTGTACCTTCGCATTTCTACGACTACCTTCCATCTCTAAAACATATACTACAGGTGATTTAACCTTAATAATACGAAATGGACCTTCATATTTCGGAGCTAACTTTGCAGAGAAACCTTGTGCTCCTTTTGATAAAACCTGTGTTTTTCTCAACACTTGATCTCCTACATTAAACCTTACATTTTTTTTATTCTGGTCATATCTCTTAGCTTATTTATTTTGAGCTCCATCTATATGTCTAGCTACTAAGTCTCTCGAAACATCTAATCTTTTTAATCTATGCTTCCAGATTTCTGGATCTAATTTTAGCTTAGGTCCTCTGGTCTCAATTTCTCTTCGTAAACTCTTCACTAGTGCAGGATTACGACCATAATTTAGAAATGCTGGTGATACTTTTGTTGAAGCTTGTGTAGCTGTATTAACAGCATGTCTGAACTCATGTAGATGCTTGTCCCAGTCTCGATGGTCTGACCCAACTAAAATAGCAATCATGGTTTTCAACGTTCTATTTGTTCTCTCGACTGGGTTGGCCTGGGGGTAATATGGTGGAGTAGTTAGATGTTTTACACCATACTCATCTAACATACTCTTTAACCACTTATTACCAAACTCTTTACCATTATCAGTAAGTAAATAATCAGGAGCTTCCCATCTGAATAATATCAGCTCTTCAAATGCTCTCGAGACTTCTTTACCATCTGCAGTTCTCAATGGTTTTAGCTCTATCCAACGAGTGAACAAATCTTGGAACACTAGTACGTATTTATACTGGTTCTTGCTCTTAGGAAACTCCATGCAATCAGCTGCCACTACAGCTAATGGTCTCTCGACAATTCTCTTTCCCATTAAACCTTGAGCACCTGTTTGCATCACCTTATATTTCTGATACTCTGAACACTGCTGTATATATGAATTTATGTCATACCACGCTCCTGGCCAATAATATTCTCTAATCACCCGATCATAAGTTTTCTCTATACCAAAATGTCCTGATGAGGCTTCTCTATGGGCATCACTTATTACTTTCTCTCAATACTCTGTTGGTACAACTAATCTCCAGCCTTCTTCTCGAAAAGTCACTGGATCCAGCAACCTATCTCTTTTAAAGTAATACAACAAATCATCTTCGAATTTCCAGTTTGGATACTTTTTAGGAAAATGTTTTACTTCCTCTACTCTCGATAGATACCATGGATCTTCAATAGTGGTAGAACCAGCTACCTCTTCATTTTCTAACTCGAAACCTCTCGATAAAGCATCTGGGACATGATTAAGAGCATCTTTTCTGTGTATAATCTCGAGTCCCATTGCTGTAACTCTAAAACCCAACGAGCAAGCCTACCAGTTGGATCTTTAAGATTTTTGAGCCACTTGAGAGCGCTATGGTCGGTCTATACTGTGAAGTGATATCCATCTAAATAAGGTCTCAACTTCTTTATTGCCCATAATAATGCAAGACCCTTTTTCTCAGTTACAGTATAATTTTTCTCTGCTTTACTCAAGACTCGACTGATGTACACTATAAGGTGATCTCCATCTTCACTTTCTTGTGTTAGCACAGCTCCTATGGCATAATCGCTAGCATCGCAATGTACCGAAAATGGCTTACTGAATCTGGTCTGGCTAACACTGGTGCTTGAGTAAGTGTTCTTTTTAGGTTTTTGAAAGCTTGCTCTTGATCCTCTCCCCAGGTCCAGGTTTGACCTTTATGAAACAGTTTTACCAACGGAATCTTTATCTCTGACTCGTTCTCTATGAATCTCGAATACCAACCCACCATACCCAAGAAACGTCTCAATTGTGTAATAATTTTAGAAGTAGGATAATTCATCACTGGTGAAATTCTCTCTGAATCTGGTCTCAACCCATCTCTATCTAGTTTGTATCCAAGGTAAGTTACACTCAAACAACAAGATTCACATTTTTCATTGTTCACAACTAGACCTGCACTCACTAATCTCTTTAACACAATTTTGACTTATTTTATATGTTCTTCGAACGTTTCTGTCACGATAATGATATCATCTAGATATCCAAAGACACGTGGCTCGAATTCTAGACCAAATAAGGCGTCAACAAGCCTTTGGAAGGTTATTGGTGCGTTAGTTAGGCCAAATGGGATACGTCTAAATTGGAATAGTCCCAATCCAGACACTGCAAATGCTGTGTATTTACGACTCTCATGGCTCAACATTACCTGGAAATACGCCTGCTCTAGATCTATTTCAGTAATATACCTTGCTTTTCTTAATTTGACTAAAATAGAATCCATACTCTGCATTGGATAAGCATCAGGTTTAGTGACTTTATTCACATATCGAAAATCCACACAAAACCTATACTTTCCATTAGGTTTTCTGACAATTACCGGCTCACTAGTCTATTCATTCGCTGATTTTTTGATAATATTCTGCTCTAGCATTCTCTTGACCTCTTCTTGTGCCACTTGAAGTTTGTATGGTGACTTACGTCTTGGGCGTTGATTAATCGGCCTAACTCCAGGCTCGATTTCTATATGACGTTCTATTAAGGTAGTGATTCCTGGTACCTTTGATGGTGGTGGTAAGATTCTCTTAGCCAAATCTTTTACTATTTTCTCTAGATCTTCTGTGATTTCAACTATTCCAGCACTCTCCAAAAATAACTGCGTTACTCTCAGAACGATGATTTGAGAATTTTCTCCACTCTCCATCTGGAACTCTCCATAAATCTTGACCTAGTTTTACTTCTAGGTCCCATTTTCGATGGAAATCCATACCAAGAATCATATCGTGTTCCATTTGTCTTGCAACCTTGAGCTCCATGGGTTGTACTACTCCATGAACGTCTAATACGACCTCTAGTACACCCAACAGTTTTGATATAGCTCCAGTTACTGTCTTAATTTATGAATTGCTAGGTTTTAATCTGTCTCGAAATTTCTCTCAAATCTTTGGCCCAACCAGTGTAATCATTGCACCTGGGTCAAATAAAGCTAGGTATTTCTCTCCTCCTAACTCGATTTGTATGAAATTTCTATTCTCTGACGTCGATCCTGCAACCTTTCTTTGTATATTTTCAGAGTTTCTCTTCTCTGGCGTACTTGGTACGACTTCTTTTCCCTCCTGGACTGTTAAAGGTGAAGCAACGTCTTCAACAGACCGATCAGGAACCACCTCAGGACCTGGAACACTGCTCTTAGCTGGGTTCGAGAAATTCAATTGCTGCACTAACTATCTTACAGCTTCTCTTATATGCTCTTCAGATGGATTTTTTATAGCATTCTGAGATATCTCACGATCCTGATTTATACTCTGAACCGGTTCTTTAGCAGGTTGTCTCTCAGTTACTATTTCTATTATTGTTTCTCTTTTATCTCTTAATTCTGTCTCTGTTTCTCTTTGCTCTAGATTGGTATTCTCTTTATTAATATTCTCAGTATCTCGATCCTCTATATTAATATTCTCAGTATCTCGATTCTCTATATTAATATTCTCTGCATCTCGATTCTCTGTATTAATATTCTCTGTCTCTTGACTCTGGGTGTTCTCATTGATTTCTCTCTCTTGTGTTTTCTTTTTCATATTTTTCGCCCTTTCTCGATTATTTAGGAGCATAAAAGACGATCCTACGTTCCTATTTGGCCGTTTCCCAAAAACCTACGAATGTGAGCACAGTTCTTGCACGTATTCAGGGTTACACCACTGGCTCCACACCCTTGGCAGCTGAGATTTAATGGTGCTATATTGGCATTCTGACTCTCCTCTCGATTATTCGATGTTTTATTTGGACATTCGAATGAAAAATGACCTATTTGAGAACACGAATAACAGATGCGTTTTGTACACTGTGAAGCTCTATGTCCAACAGTATGGCACACATGACATTCACCATAAAAAACCGATGAGTCTACTCTATTAGAAGGTCCATTTCTTCTTTGACCTTGATTTATGTTCTCGACTGCCATTGGTTATTATTTTCTTTAGGCCTGGTCTTATTATTATTAGACCTTATCTCATTATTTTCAGTTACCTGCGTGGACTGAGCATTATTATCTGCGTTCAGATCTACAGCTTCAGTCTGGACTTGCTGATTTGATGAAGCAGGCGGTTTCCTCTTGTTATTCTTATTTTTCCGAGGTGCTGGCTTTGGTGGTTTCGTATTCACCTGTTGTAAATTATTGGATTTTTTTTCTTCTACCTCATCTCTACACTCGACTCTGCTAGTTGCTATTTTTGCATTCTTAGTATCTCGATGATAAGTAGCATATTTTTGATCTAACTCTTTTTGTCTCTCCCACTGTTGTCCATACTTCTCTAAATTATCAAAATCGTATATCTTTTTAGTTGCCATATACCGTCGATATTCTGGCAATAGATTTCGGTATGCGATCTTGAGTTGTCTTCTAATTGATGGAGGATACTTAAAATGGCCGACAATATACTCAAAATTAGAAAGGTAATTGGCTATTTTTTCTCCTTTTCCTTGAGTTCTGGCTTTTAATTCATCTAAGATATCCTCTTCGTCCATCACTGAAATATATTGTCTTTAAAAAGCCTTCTTGAATTCTCTCCAATCTCGAATTCTCCTCTCAGCTGTTTCATACCAGTGACTTGCGTCTTCCAAAAATATGCAGTGTAGTACTCTCAACCAATCTTTATCTGAGTAGTCAGTACTCTTCTTGCATTTCTCTAAACATTTTAAAAAGTCTTCTGCATTCTCTCGACCCGAAAATTTCAGATGCCAAGATTCCAGAATTTTGACTAATTTAAAATTATCTTTGTCTTTCTTTTTCCTCCGAGTCTTTTTCTTGGCTTGAATAGGATAGTCAGACTCACTGCCACTTGTTGAACTCTTGCTACTACTAGTACTCCTGCTGCTCCGATCTCTTGACTTATTTTTGGAATGATGGTGATGTCTACTGGTATGACTTTTATATCTCTTTTTACTCGATATTTCTTGAGTACCACCATGAGTCGATCTTAACCTTGACGATTGGTTTGGAGATGCTTGACTTCTCTTACTCTTATCTGAATATCGAGGATCATCTCTGTCAGATTTCTGACATTTATGACAACAACTTATTTGATCTTTCTGCATATCTTCCTTTTCTCTTGATTGGTTGTCTTTTTCCCAGCTGGTTATCATGTCTACTCGCTGTTGGTCTTGACTCCTCTCTTCAACTTTTCTACTCAACTCGTTTCTCGACTCATTCCCACTAGGTTGAGTATTATCATTTTTAGTATATCTCCTTCTCGTCACATTTGCATCATATGACAACGTTGTTGGATTACTATACTTATTAATCCAACCCAAGATGGTATAATCATTTTTGGATAATGGATTGGCTACCATTTTTCTAGCCAGAGTGGTTTTAGCAGGCAATCCCATTGAAGCATTATTTCCATATGTAGTAGATGTCATCTTGGGTAACGAATAGGTTGAATATAAATCAGTGCCACTTATAGCAAGCGTACTCATTACTCTTGTAGTCGTTAATGTTATAGTGGTCACCACTGATGCTTGTGACGAGTAAGATGTCATCGTAACATTGTTCAACGGAGATAATCTCGTATCCTCTTCGCTTGAAATTACAGACCTCCTAGTGTCGTCACCTCTAGCCCCCTCTGATTCTTCAGAGTCTTGTCCCGAAGCTGATACTATTTGAGGCTTCATCTGTGTGTGTACGTTCGTCAACTTCAGGAAACCACGGAACTCGATATACCCCAGCTTTTCGTAACTCTGCTCTATATAATCGTTCTCGAAGAGTTTTCTCTGATCCTTGAGTGTGTAGATCAAACTCGTTCAACTCCTCATTTACTCTTTCAATAGGCCAGTCTCTGCTATCCTCGTATAAATGTCTTGAAATTTCGGAACTACTAATCGGTTGCCTCAACTGCTCAGAATAATCTTCCATACGGTCAGTTGGTGATAACCTTTATATTTTACTCTTTGCTCTACTCAAATGTCGACAATCTTGACTTTTCTTGAATATCTACCTTATTATTTGCTAGAAAGTTCTTGAAAGGGAAAACAAAAATGAGCAGAAACTAAATAAATTTAGAGTAAAATAAACTAATCACATCTAGATAAACTTCAAATAGAGGTGTAATTAACGAAGATACACGTTCCGCAGGCAAAAAGGATGGCTCGATAAACTTTTTTCTTATGATAATAATACAAAAAATTAAGTCATTAATAATAGGCAATTAAGGCAACTCAAATCTCGAAACTGGGAAGAATCTATTCTCTTTTATTTATTCAAAAGGGTATTCAAAAGGGACTTAGTTATTTTTAGGTTATAGACTAATAGAAAGGTTATGACTACTAGAGATTCACACACTGAAAATCGCTTGTAATATATATATACACTTATCTTTAATTTATCTCCACACACAGTATAAAATAAATAATATATCACACATATATATAATAAATATTTAAAATATGTCAAATTGTACAAATTTATACTCTGGCGATTACCTTTTTATTTTTATTTTTAATCTAGAAGGGAAAATAAAAAATCTTGCTCATAAAATGAGGCTTAAATTTTCTCTTCTTCTTAAATAAATAAAATAATCTTGAGTGTATGTTAATTTATCTCTTCTCAATAAATATAAATTTCTTCGTTAGTCTCTTCTCAATAAATAAAAATTAAGAAATTTTCTCTTCTCTAAGATTGTTTTATTAAGCTACCCCTCTGTTCTCGAAAAATAATCTTTTCTCTTTCTTAGTACTTTCTTTTTCCACTCTCGATAAAATTTATTTTATTTAGAAGAAAAAAAAATCCTTTACTCAACTCTTGACACCTCTTCTCTCAACTCTCGATAGAATTAGATGTTAATAACAAAAGAAAATTATTTTCTTAACTCTCGACTTATATCTTAACACTCAAAAAAAAAAATTGTAATAATAAAAGAAAATTATTTTCTCAACTCTTGACTCCTCTTGATAATATAACATAAATTGATTTCAATAAATAATTTTCGTGATTAAAATAAAAAATATGTTCTTCCTTTTTCTCAATAAAATAATTAAAGACCTCTTCTCTTGGTCTGATTTTTTTTATAAGAGGGGTAAATCAAATAAAATATTTGGGAAATAAATTAATAAATATGTAAAAAAAAGTTAAATATATAAATGTACTTGTATGTGTGGAGATAAACACTCTCTAAATCAAAAATTTATAGACTCAACACAATTTAAATTTATTTAAATTTAAAACATTTATTGTCTCACTACTGACGCTCGCCATTTTCTCAAATTAGACTCGAAAACCCACGCCACGCCGCCATTTTGAAAAACACTAAATTTCTCTTTAACGACTATTTTACACTTCAATAAACACTCCGAAAAATTTCTCTATACTTTAAACTATGAAAATTACTCTCTCGAAATTCTAAAAATTTACACTGGTTTTTCATCGGTCCCGACGAAACCTCAAACTAAGGGCGCCATTTGTGATGCGGGAATTTGTTTCCTATCCCACAATTACTATTATTTTAACTCTACAGTATCACCTCTGAATAACTCTCAATTTATTTATTAATTTTTTCTTAAATTTTACTCTGAATAAAAAATTTGAATTTATTAGCAATCAACTCTCTCGGGTGGATGCTAATCGGGTCTTCGTAGGGAACAATGACGAAACCACCGATGTCAACCAGCAACAAATAATTTATATATAATATAACACCACAATTTTAATAACATTTAAATAACACTGTTAAATAAGATATAATAAAGAAGTAATTTTCACTTTATATTTATTTAAATAAATTTAATATCTCATTTTCCCGACAATTTCTCGAGAATTGTGTAACGTGTAAGACAATTGTGTAATTAAAACTCTGGCTCGACTTTATAAACTTCTCGATCAATTACAATTAAATAAAATAAAATTGAACACGTGAGGCTAATACCAATTTAATAATGGCGGTTAAAACCGACGTTAAAATATGACGAGCAAAACAGCGACGCGCACTGATTTTAAATTCTTACTTGATAAACGTAAAATGAAGGACTCACCTCAGTAATAACCAGTGTTACTCTTCAAAATACAGCAATTTCCAACAAATAACTCTCCAATCCAAAATCTCCTTTGTTCGTTTTACAAACTCCTCAGCTCTCTCGAAAATGAAGTAATAATCTCTTTGGTGTGTAGTGAAAAATTGGCAAACTGGCAAAAATAGCAAAATAAATTCTCTACGAAGTTTTATCCTATTAAAATTGAGTCAGGAGTCAAAAAAAATATGGCTCAACGAGCAGTACCCAACAAAGAAAAACCGACCAAGTATATCAGCCAAGATCCAATAGAGAAGTTTAACGATGGCGCGTCTTATTTCGAGCTTCTTCCTCTTCATCCCTTCTCTCATCAATTACGTCATAAATAGAAGAATGGTTGATTGGTTATTAATCCTTTACGTAATTGTTATTCGTCAATTACAAAGGATATTGACTTATAACCAATCAACACCTTTTCTTTTGGCGGCTTCTTTAATGTTAGCGCCATCTATTTCTCGCGCGCTCCATTTAAATTTATATTAGGAATCCTTCATATATCAAGTCTTGAGAATTTACATGCCTTTGCATCAATACCTCTCTCCAGCGCTCGATTTCTCCTATCTTCTATCACTCACGCTCTCGATCTCACTAATCTTCATATAAAAACTGACAACGATTGATATTTGCACAATTGCCCATGTATGTATGAGCCTTCTACTGTTATTTCTACATTTACCCATGTATGTACGAGCCTTCTACTGTTATTTCTACATTTACCCATGTATGTACGAGCCTGCTGTATAAGCTATAGCTGACTCCCCTTCTTCGCTGATCTTTTACTCTTCATGCGCATGTCTCGATTTCTGCCGCGAGTCGGCCACTTACCGACGCTCCCCCTTTACTCTCAAGCACGTGTTACAAATGTTCCGCGTCGTTTTCCGGTTTCGTTCGTCATCGCGTACCGCGAGTGTATTGTGCGCATGTACCTATACACCGGCTGTGGTGTGTGTGTCAGTGTACAGTTGGCAGTGCTGCGGCGTGCACGTCGTCATCAAGAACATAAGATGGCGACGCACAAGAGCACTGTCACAGGTTATTTTCCTACCCATGTGTTTTCTTCTTTTAATATGTTATGTGCACTAGTGTTAGGATGTTACAGCCGTCACCGTAGCTTCAACTCCTAGTGCAATTTAAGAAAACTGATGATGACTGTGATTTTTCCTTCACCACGTGTTCTGATGTGAGGTTAGGTTCCCCCTTCGCTCTTTCTCTCTCTAGCGGTAAGTCGTCTGCTCATTGCTAATCTTCTTGTTTACCTCGAAACAAACAAAATACAAGTGATTAATTCATTTAATTATATTAATTCATAATCAGTTCAGTCAGTGCTTTTCGGCTCATATTTCTCTTTTATTCTGTTCAATAAATAGTTTATTGTGATCGCAATAAATGCATCACAATAGACAACATTCATTTTATCATGGGCCAAAGTTCAAGTACCCCTGATTGTTCAGAATATACTCTACTTTTTCATACTTTTAACAATGAGAAGAAGAAGGAAAATATGTCTTGGAAAGAGTACTATGAAAAACACCAGCCAAAGATATCAAATATACAAAATTAAAATTAAATCAAAAACATTTTTAGAATCAGATATTTAAGATAAACTATTGATTAACAAAAATGTAAAGTTTATGTGTACATATATGCAAACATATATGGAAGTATATCTTTATATATAAAAGTATATCTTTATATATATGAAAGTACATCTTTATATATCAAAGTATATCATTATATATATACGAGTATATCGTTATACATACGCAAGTATATCGTTATATATCAAAGTATATCGATATATATGCGAGTACATCGTTATATATGCAAGTATATTGATATATATACAAGTATATCGTTATATATCAAAGTATATCTTTATATATATGCAAGTACATTGTTATATATGCAAGTATATCGATACATATGCAAGTATATCGTTACATATCAAAGTATATCATTACATATGAACAAGTATATCGTTATATATCAAAATATATCGATATATATGCAAGTACATCGTTATATATGCAAGTATATGTAAATATATACTTGTTATACATCGTTACATTTAAATAAAAATTTAAAAAGTTTTAAAAAATTCTGCGCTCAGAATAACACTACGTTAAAAATAACTACGCTCGAATCCCCGTGGGTTAGGATCCCCCTGGGTTAGAACCCCCCTTCGCTCGAATCCCCCTAGTTTACCTACTTCAACAGATTACATGCTTTTAATGTAAGAAAAAGGTGTACTATCGACTTTTATATTTTTATAACATAGTGAAAAGCATGTAGTCATTAATACGGGTCATTTATTGCCGGGAAAACCCTTAATCCGAACTAATGTTTTCTACCTATATGACAATTTACTTTTATAAGAGTAAGATTTTGTATTTCTAACCTCGAGTGATACTGTTATTTTTTATTACCCAAACTTACAAGCTTAGAAATTTTTGTGCTTTCGTCGCTCTTCTTTTAGTCTCTCGAGCAGGCAATCATAACGAATAACTTGTATTTGAATATTTCTTATTAATAAACTTAGATTATTTTACTTTAAAAAAAATATTTTTGTGTCTTATTAATTTAACACAAAAGGCTTACACACTCGTAAATTCGAGATTGAGCTGTAAGACCTCATAACGCAATAGCCATACTCAAAATAAAATAAGTGTTCTTTATTTTTCGTACCTACCACACACGAGAAAGTGTTTCCTGTGAGTCCTGAAATTTACTTTACTTAAGTCTTAATTGCATGCGAAGAAAAAATAATAATAATAAGAAATATATTCGTGTTTTGTTTAATAACAATTGTTTTGTGTAACGTCTTGTATGAACCTGCAAGAACATCGTTGGTTTGATCATGTCGAAGGAAGTAAAGATCAAAACGAAGAAGGCAAGATTGTTTCTTCCTTTATCAATTATCGTGGAATCTACTATGAATATACGTATATATATATCTATAAAGTTAACGTAAAGTCAGTTTTTTTGTTCATGTTCATTTTTAGAATTTTATTTTTATCCAGAATAACTGCACTTAAACGACGGAATACCGTGATCGAATGATGGTCTAACGGAATTCTCATAAGATTTAGTTTACAGATAACTATTGAAATTTATTGTAAATAAAATATTCGGAGGTATAGTTCACGGATAATAACCAATAATATATAAAAGAGATAGTGGAGGATTACCTTTATTACGTTAAAGAGTCATCGTATTCTGTCGTTAAGGTTTTCGATAGTAATGTGTAAATTAGTATAATTACAATCTTGCCATTTCTAAAAAAAATCAATTAATGACGTTGCAGCCTAAAAATTATTTCGTCATATGGTCCATTTTCGCGTGCTTGTAACGTTTCAACTTATACGCATGCGCATGAAATAAATATTAAAAAATTTATGAAATACAAACTTTTTTAGGAAATGTACTCTAGTTTGCAATCGATTAAGAATTTTTTAATTTCATTAATTCTTTAAAAAGTTACAGTTCATTGATTAAAATTGAAAAATTCGTGAAAATTCAAAAATTTTCAGTCAATAAAAAATAAAGTTTAGAAAGAATTTAAAATGTTCTACAGCTCATAAAAAGATAGTATTCTGATCTTTAAAACACCGTCCAAATTTTTTAAATCCATCAAAGCGTTTCTAAGATATCATGATTTGAATTTGAGTCTCTTAAAAAAAAATTTTTTACGAATTTTTGAGTGGCACTGTACTTACAAGGATAGTATTTGACCTCCGGGAAACGGATTTAGCTAAAACTGCAGGATATGATTTTTTCTTAAAAAAAAATAAGCTTGTGTTTTTTCTTTTGTGCTAATAGGCCCTATAGACAGAGATATAAACATTCCTCCGAAAATATAGTGAAGATAAGTCTTTATAAGAACTTAAATAACTAAACAACTTAAATTCTTACAGAAAATTGTATGGAAAATAAAAAAGAGTGCAGGTTAAAAACTTCCATTTAAGCTTTGTTGCATTGAAAAATCTCATATGGTTCAAAAGTTACAGGCGATTAAAAAATGCTAATAAAATAGGGTAAAAATGTAATCGTACCGTAAAACGGGATAAAGCAGTCAGGTGTGGGGTTAAACGAGCATTTTTTTATATACGATTTTCTTATTGCTTATGTACTCTTGTTTATGTATGACAATATATTTTTGTAAATTACTAACAAAAGTTAAAAAAATTACTATTATACATGAACAAGAGTACATAAGAAATTAGAAAATCGTATATGAAAAAATGCTCGCTTTACCCCACACCTGACTACTTTACCACGTTTTACGGTATGTTACGTGCTAAAAATATTAATAAATATGTAGTAACCTCCAATTAGGCGCAACTTCTGAACTACAGAAGCTTTTTTGATGCAATAAGGCATAAATTGAAGCTCTTAACTTGCACTTGTTTTTATTTTACGTACATTTTTCTATAAAATGTTTAGTTGTTTAGCTATTCAAGTTCTTATTCTTATAAACGCTTCTTTTCTGTATATTTTCGAAGAAATGTTTATATCTCTGCCTATAGGGCCTATTAGCACAAAAGAAAAAACACTGGTTCATTTTTTTTATCAAAGATTCATATCCTGCAGTTTAGGCCAAATCCGTCTTCCGGAGGTCAAATACTCTCCTTGTTAGTAAAATATTTTTTGTAATTATATTTAATAAAGAATTACAGCGAGCAACACCTTACCTTTCCCTATCCTAAGTGATAAAGCCCCGCATACTGAGGCACTTGGTCTTCAGTATTAACGGTCATTACACTAATGAAAATTAAACCTTACCAACAAACTTGGAAATAATTATACACACATACACACTGACACATTTGAGCCCACACCAGAAGGCATAGCGACTTGTCTGGTAAACGGCTCTACATATACAAGTTTTGCCTAATGCAAAATGAAGACTCAATAGTGAATACTTCCATAAATCTTTGAAAATTTTGCATTTTTATATGATTTATCACGTAAAAATGTCACTCGTTTGAAAATTTTACAAGATATTCTGAATGACTTTCTATATACTTTCACAAAAATACCAGGACTCATTTCTTGGCCTTAAAACTATTGATTTGAATCGTTTTAGGTTCGTGTGCCTTGTGAGAAAGCTAAGTTATAGTGTTTTTAATTGAGCACTCTAGAATTACATTAAAATTTTAAAAGTACGGTTGATTTACTCATATACTTATCTGATTGTGTAAAAGGGTATGCGGCGTTGTTTTGTTTCTCTATTGGATAGGTATATGTTTTTTTGGTTTAGATATTATTATTTAAAGAAAAAAATAAACACTTAATTGTTTCTATTATTCCATTCCAACAATAATTATTTCCATAAAAAATTAATAATACATGTAAATTATGTCATAAAATTTTTAAACATGCATGTATTGAAAAATATTGTTATTTTCTTTTGTAACAATATTGTTATTTTTTAAAATAACAAATTTTTTTATTAAAAAATATTGTTATTTAACAAAATTGAATGAAAATAAAAATAAATTTTTATTAACTATACTTAAGTATTTGATTTTTATTTAATTATTAAGCTTCAATAAATCTTTTTCAAAATGATACTTGCATTCAAATAAAATAAAAAAATTATAATTATTTTATGTGACCAAACTTCGTGATGATTACAAGATAATAAGCTGATTGTAAAACAGATATTATCTATTTTTCATTTATTACTAATCTTAAACTTATATATTATGATATATCGTTATATAAAAAACTTAAAATTAGCAATTATCAAGCTCACTATAAGCTTAAATTTAGCTGAATTTAGCTAATTTTCAGCTATTTTAAAGCTTAAATCTAGCTAAATTTAGCTATTCCCAAACTAATTACAAGCCTAAATTCAGCTAAATTCAACGCTGTAAATCTTAAATTTAGCCTAATTTAGTTATTTTCAAGCTAATTAGAGGCTTAAATTTAGCTTTATCCAACGCTGTAATGAGGGTACTAAAATGAGGGGCACATTTCTGATAGCGACAGCGGTGACAGTGGTGATATCTTATAATAGTATAGAGAAAATATAATATAGATGGATCTAGAATTCATCTAAAATTAAGCTTAAATCGAACCAAAATTTATCTGAAATTGCTTAGAATTAATTTGAATTCATCTTTTAGCTGATTCCCATCTACAATTTGTATGAATTTAGCTGATTGTGATATAGAATTTACTCGGGAGCCCTTTCTCAAGGGATAGAGCACTTTTCCATGCTACCAAGCGCGTCCACAGGTTGCGGATGGCGGAACGGCCAGATTGAATGAATTTTTAACCTGGTTAGTCGTTAAATACTTGAATAGACGGCCGCGGACAATGGAATCTCTTTTCAGTAGAGCAAAATGGATAGCAATGAAAAAATAATCATTACCCGTGGTAACCTTCACGGAAATCCACCCGCCCATGAGGCGGCCGAACCCCAATCGGATTCTGGGTGGGGGTTCATCACTGCTTTTAAATGCGTCCTCAGTTCATCACTTGGCTGTTGGATCAACGCAGAATTCTACAAGTGGAAAAGTTCTACAAGAGCCTTGCTTTCTGGAAAACACAGCCAGCTCCAGAAGTATTTCTAATGTACCCTTTATAGATTTAAGGCATGATTGTATTTATTGGCGTGTATGTAGGATGTGTGTGCATAGAGTGAATGATTATATTTTTATCAGATTGACTTGTATATTACTGTACATTCAACTTTGCTGTGATTTTAACTTACTGTATACTGCTGATATTTCGACTGCGCTCTTTACACGCTTGATTTTATGTAATTATTTTGACTGATAGATATTGAGACTGATTTTTAACTATATTATTTATACTTTTTGCGTGTATTTATTCGTGTTATCTGTGATATCACTTTTATTTAATTTATTGACTTACTATTACAGTATTACTATCTCTATTATGTTTTATGACTGTGATATCATACTGTACTATTTTGATTTTATATGTGCAAGGCTATTTAAAGTATTTTTATGTATTTTTTCAACTTTATTTGTAATTTTCACGCTTTTTTGTAATTATAATACAAAATAAACAATATCTAATCTAATCGGATGGAAGACATGCAGCTCGACGAAGCAACCAACGACGACTTGTCGTCAAAAGGAAGCACAGTCAAAACTGCGGACTCGGAAACCGAAAGGATGCTTCTATATGGAGCCGGTAAAGTCGGAAAGAAAGGGAAGGAAAGGAGGAAACTTAGCCGTGAGTAGAAAGCTAAAAATTGCTATCGAAGTGCGGTTAAATACCTCTGTGACATGGAATCAAAGAAAGCGGAAGAGCTCACGGAGAAGGAAAAGGAGCACATCCGTAAGAACACAAAGATAGTGCAAAAGCACATGAAGAAAAACAGCCACACGACACTCGAGCCGATAGAGGAAGAAACCACGACTACCAAAAAGGAAGAAGTGGAAATCAACCCTAGGATGAAGTCTTGAAAGTTGCAAAGATCGAACGCTGCGGAATCTTCACCACGACCGGGTAGTTTCAAAAAACCGTCACCCTCCAAGGGAAAAACGGTCAAGAGCAATCGCTTCGGTGAAGGAGAAGAGCAAGTAGCAAAGAGAGCAAGACCCTCGACAAGCTTTGAGTCACCCGAAGAGTGCCAAGTGGTCATCATAGATCGATTAGATCCAGATGGCAGATTGGCGCCCGAAAGGTGGCTAGAGGTGGAGTCGAGAATATTACTCGCGATTGCTAAAAGCCCACAGGGGAGCAGTGAAGAGGAGGTAGCCTTCGATGGAGCGGGCCGGCAGAAGGGAGTTAAAGTTGTTGGCTGCAGCAACAGAAAGTCGCGAAACTTTTTAAAGCAAGTAGCTGCGACGAACTTTGGCCAGGCGCGAAACTCGAAGTAGTGCCAAGATCAGATCTGCCCCTTGGACAAATATCATCTCTCTGGGTGCTACCTCCAGTGCCAGAGGACAACGCCACAGTGTTAAAGATCATTGAGAGGCAGAACAAGGGACTAACCACTGAAAGTTGGAGAATTACATCTGCAACGGCAAGTAAAGGAGGAAACGGCAAAGACTTCGTCATGGCCGTGGATGCCGAGTCTCTAAAGCTCCTCAGGAACATGAAAGGAAGCATCAAATTTGGCCTCGGCACGTTAAAAATGAGGCTTCCAAATGGCAAGGAAAAAATCGAAGACCTCGGAGGATTTGATGCTGCCCATGTCTGAGAAGAAGATAGATATAGCCCTAGTCCAAGAACTATGGCTTGTCAGAGGCAAAATACGGGGACTAGAAGCAAAAGGATATGACCTGTTCTATTCACAGACAACAGGTAAGATAAAAGCATGTGTTGTAGCGAGAAAGGAGATAAAGCTGACTCTTCTTTCACAACACAGCACAGATGATTTAACGATGGTAATATGCGAGCAGAAGGGTAAACCAGTCCTACTTATTGCATCAGCATATATGCCGTACGAAGAGAAGGAACCATCACCACAAGCTCTCCGAAGCCTCGCACAGGAAGCCATGGCAAAAGGTAGACAGCTGTGATTGAAAGTGACGCCAATGGCCATCACGTCCAATGGGGAAGCACGAAGATCAATAAAAGAGATGAGTCAATTTTAGATTTTATTCTATCTACTAACCTTGTAGTATGTAATAGGGGGGATATCCCAACTTTTGCAAATAGGGTGAAGGAGGAAGTAATAGATTTAACTTTGTCCACAAATTCAGATCAGATTAGGGTAGAATATTAGAGGGTTTCTCTTGAAAATTTCTACTCAGATTTAGGAAAATACTTTTTACAATAAATCGGGAAAATAGAGAAGCTAGGGTTTTTCGTAATCCGAGAAAAACAGATTAGCTGAAATTCTCGAACCTAGTAAGAGAAAAACTAAAAACCGAGCCACCGGCTGGGACATTGGAAACTCTTACGATTGAAGAAATCGAGAAAACAGTCGGCAAAGTAGAAAAAACGATAGAGGAAGCTTTCAGGAAACCATGCTATATCAGTCGAGGTCAAAACAACACCGAAAAGTGGTGGAGTAAAGAACTAAGACAACTTGGAGCAAAAACCAGAAAGCTCCTAGGTACAGCAAGAAGAGAGAAAACGAACGAAAGCTGAAAAAAGTATGAAACCAGTTTCAGAGAATATAAAGAAAAAATCAGAGCAGCAAAATGGGAATCGATAAAGAGTCTCGGTGAGTCTATAAAAGATATAAACGAGGTGGACAGATTCAGAAAGATGCTCAAAAAAGACCCTGTGATCTTAACAAGCATCAGAAGACTGGACAATTCGTGGACTGAGACCAGTTCAGAAACCCTAGAGCTGTTAATGAGCACACACTTCCCTGGCAGTCTCGAGGATAGCATGAAGTTCAATAAAGAACAACAGGCAAGTAACAAGGCAGGAAATAGGGAAATAATTGCGACAATCGTTTCGAAGGATAAGATAACATGGGCAGTGAATTCATTCAGTTCTTACAAATCGGCGAGATTGGATGGTATAATGCCCATCATGTTGCAAAAATCACTTGATTCGATTATCGAGATATTGGATTGAATTTTCTTAGCATGCCTGGAAAGAGGATGTGTACCGAGAAAATGGAGGGAAGTAAGAGTGGCTTTTATACCCAAAGCAGGTAAAACAAGCCACACAACACCTAAAGATTTCAGGCCCATAAGTCTCTCATCGTTTTTACTGAAAACATTGGAGAGGTTGGTGGGCCGACATATAAAAGAATCCACAGGAATAGAAGAGAAGTGCACATCACAACATGCCTACTTAAAAGGCAAATCTGTGGAAAGTGCACTACATGAGGTAGTTAACGCACTTGAAAAGGCTTTCAAAGACAGGGAATACACTCTTGGTGCCTTCCTTGATATAGAGGGAGCTTTTAATAACGTTAATACCGAGACAATAATGGAAGCATTAAAGGAAGAGAAAGTGGACTGTATTACCATTAAATGGGTGATGGAGATGCTGCAAAGTAGAACCATCAGATCAGAAATGGGAGGAAGTGAAATCAAAAGAAGAACCACAAGGGGGACGCCACAGGGAGGAGTATTATCACCTTTACTGTGGCTGGAAGTAATCAATAAGATACTGAAAACCCTTGAAGAAAAAAGGATAAAAGTAGTGGCATATGCAGATGATGTGGTAGTGCTGATTAAGGGTAAGGACTCAACAATGATCAGCGATATCATGGAATCCGCGCTTGAAGAAATATCCAAGTAGGCAGAGCAGAATGATTTAGGAGTAAATCCAGAGAAAACCGAATTGGTGCTGTTCACAAGGAGGTATAACTTAGAGAAATTCGCACTGCCGAAAATGGGAGGACAAGAAATGGTACTCTCTAAAGAGGCAAAATATCTCGGAATCATCCTAGACTCTAAGCTTTCCTGAAAAAAGGGATAAATGCGTTTTATACTTGCAAGAAATTGTTTAGAAAGAGATGGGGTCTGCAACTGTATATTATAAACTGGATGTATACAACGGTTGTAAGACCAGTCATCACTTACGGAGCCTTGGATTAGTGGGAAGCCACAAATAAGGTTACAAACAATAAAATGCTCACCAAAGTGCAGAGGATGGCCGTAGGCACAACGGGAGCAACGAGAAGCACACCGCAGGTGGCATTGGAATCAATGTTGAGTCTGCAGCCAATAGTCTTGTTTATAAAAGGAACATCCACAAAAGGAGCCCTAAGATTAAGGGGCTCTTATCTGTGGAAACAAGCCAATTATGGACACACCTTGATAAATAAGGAGATAAGTAAGCTTGGTGGAAACCTGACCGATAAGCTGACACAGCAGACGAACTATATGGTGCCTCAGCTAAGTTTTGAAGGGAATATAGAAATATATATTCCAACTAAAAAAGATCGGAATCAAAACTCAGTTATTCATGAGAATGAGATAACGATCTTCACTGATGGGTCAAAGACGCCCGAAGGAACAGGAGCAGGAATCTTCTCAGGAAGGCTAGAAATCAAAGAGTCATATAGACTGAAAAACGATTGCAGCATCCTACAAGCTGAAATCCTTGCAATAGAAAAAGCAGCCAGACTTCTGGATATGAGAGGTGAAAGACCAGAGAAGGTCACAATCTACTCGGATAGCCAGGCCACTCTAAAAACATTAGCAGCAAAAACGATAAGATCGAGAACGGTGATGAGTTACAATGACAAAGTTAGCCTCTGCTGGGTACCCGGACACTGTAAGGTGCAAGGGAACATGAGGGCAGATAGGCTGGCAAAGATCGGCGCGAATAAATGCGAGGCAGAAGCGGCGAGGCATCCCATGCCACCAATAGAATCAATAAAAGCATCTATAGATGAAACTTTAAAAATTGAGCACAACAGACGATGGAATACCCGAGACGACTGCCGTACGTCACGAGCAATAGGGCCTCGGGTGAATGAAGTCAAAACAAAAAAAATACTGAAGCTTAAAAAGATTTCACTCAGAATACTCACAGGCATAATCACAGGACACTGCGCCAGCGGAGTGAGACTTCAAAGATGAGGCAAAATCCCTGACAATTCCTGTAGAGAATGTAATGAGAAAGAAGAAACAATTACACATCTAATCTGCTAATGCTCAGCGCTCAAAAGCAAAGGGTTCAGGTATCTGGGCTACAGCTACCTGGGAGCGCTGGAAGAAGCGGCCGATGTTAGAGTCAGTAGATTATTGAGCTTTACAAAATGCATGAAATGCTTTAGTAAGGAACAAAAATTAGGTTAGCTCTACCACATTAAGGGCATTGCAATGGACCACAGGCCACCGCGCGGAATAAGACCTCTATGGTCTTTAAAGCCCCTAAACCTCACCTAACCTAATATAAAATTCAGCTAACTTTTGATTTAATGTAACTAACTTTCATGTAATTTGATCTTACTTCAGCTAACTTTAAGCTAATTTTTAGTTGTTTCTACCAAATATATCAGGTTACAGCTCCAAGGGGCAGAGGCTGACAGCGATTTTTAATATGTATGTATATGTATATATATATATATATATATATATATATATATATATATATCGCCCATTCTCTGTCAAATCGGAAGACAAAAAATTTTTTTTCGCTAAAAATTGGTAAAATGGTTCTTTTCCATATCATGAAAAACTCAGAATTTTTTAAGATTTCTTTAGTACTTATTTTTAGAACTACAATGCTTCAAAGTTGGGCAAAAACCATATTATTGACATTTTTAACTAATTTTAAGCTTAAATTAATCAGTTGGGTTGCGTTTTAGAAAAGTATTGCTGGATAACTTTTTTCTTCAAAATACTCTGAATTTTAAGAAAAAATTAATTTAAAAGTGCTAATGTAGCCATTCGCTGAGCTAAAGTCATTCAAAGCATTAAAATACCACTTTTCAAGGTTTCAAACCATGATCCCATGTCCAAGAAAATCATCGAAGTAGGTAAAATATGTATAAACATGGCCTGCAAATTTCAGAGGGGACATCCTGGGCGATCCCTTAGAAAAAATAAAAATGTATTTAAAAATAATGTTCGCGCGCAAATGAGCGCCATTATAATCTTGCGCATGCGCACTCCTCTTTTCGGCTTTCGCGCGTAAATGAACCTTGAGATGGTCGCGTGCGCGGTTTTTATTCATGCTTGAGCCAAGGCATTATTTATTTCGAGTAGAGGGGGGCCTGCGAGGAGACCTTATAAATATTCGGAAAACGAATCTTTTTGAGTTAGTTGGCTTGAATAAGCCGTTGAGTAAGGGTGTCCTAAAAAGTGTGACTTAAGTGAATTTGAACTGCTAGCAAGTGAGTGCATTTGTAAGTGTTTTGTTTGGACGTGGCACCTCCTGCCCGTGTCAGCGACTTTCACAGACTTGGTCCTGTAGATCATAGTCCCGACGAGGAGTTCAGGAAGCGGTTTTAGTTATAACCCAGAGGCTGCTACATTGGGGGAGGAAGCTAGTCCGTCCTCGGATCACCGAGCCCCGATTGCGCGCCGGAACCTCGACTCCTTTCACCATAGTATTATTTTGGGAAAAGAGGAGCTGAACGTGGGTGAGTGAGGTGTAGACCTTTAAGCTTTATTTACTCTATTTATTTGTATACATATATATATATATATATATATATATATATATATATATATATATAGATATTATATTTCTTCTCTCTCTAGTATCTCCATTCAAAGGCAGGCGCAATCTTGTTACATTTAAGTTCTTTTTCTTTTACACCAGTCATTGTAATTATAGGGGTTTAATAAATTAATTTAAAATTATAAAATATTCAACGTTTGAATTTCTTTCCCTCCTTTCTCCAGAGCCCATACATCACTCATTAAAACATCACTTTCGAAAAGTAAACAAATAATGAAAAATGTATTTTTTAGCTACATTTACTCATTTCAATGTTAACTTGTACTCATCGGTTGCAGATGTCCCTTGGCAAATATTCATAAAAATAGTTGTATACCTTACAAATATTAAAATATATTAAAAAATATCTTCTGAAAGATTTAGAGTTAACCGAAACTTTAGATTTTTCAACGAATCATGTGCCACAGTAGCACATGAAAAATATACCTAAATACTAAATTTAAAAAAATTTTTGTTCATTTCATAGTTTAAGGTTATATGACACATGGTGACAGGTAACTATATGTAAAATTCCTATCTTTTGAGATTCAGAATGGATTTTTTTATTAGAAATAAATTGAAAGTTATTGAATTTGTTGAAAATTCTGATAGGCAACTAAAATATCCTTTGTTTATTTGACTAAAAATATTTAAAAGATTATTTTTGCTTTATTTCTTCCATAATTTAAACATAATCTATCTCAAGAGACAATAACACTTCAAAGTATAATTGATTTAATTTTTAGTCAAAAAATAATTTTACATATTGAATAATGTTAACAGTCCAAGAGATAATAATACACGATCCGCTTCGTACTGATAATTCATCACATTTGTTATTGCATTTTTATAGTAAAAGTATCTCAAATTTATAACTAACTAATATTTAAATTCAATTTCCTATACACTGAATACAAAATTTATATGCCTATACCATTTTCTTAGATGTATTAGTTAGAAGATACAAAACTACAAATGCACTTATACTTATATTTTAGAACTTTTTGGTTAAATTCATGAAAATATTGTTAATTATTATTTAATTCAAGTCCAACTGATTTCATCCACTAGAATATTTATTCACAGATTGCCTTATACTGATCTTCGACGTACTGAGATACAAAGAGATATAAGTTCAGTTATATATCACTGCCCTGTTAAAAATAATCAGGTGATAAATCACCTAATTTTTTTTACCAGGGTGACTATAAGAAAAAGTAAATTGAAATTAATATATATCAATCTCTATTATATGTTTATTGTAATTATTTGTTTAAATTAATTTCAAGTTTTTATACATGATTACATATAATTATTGCTGTCACATCATTAGATTCAATGACAAATTTTTAGAAAATTTAAATTACGATAGCCAATTTATATAGAATTATAATGTTTATTACTAATATAAAAATAATCAAATACATTTAAAGAATATAACAAGAATTAGAATCAATCATTTTTAAAACCGAACTTAACGAAACTGATTGAAATAAATTCAAATCAGTGTGTGTTATATACTCAATCTATATAAGAATATTAACATTTACCTGTTATTTGCATCCATATTATAATATTCTTCGCCTGCACTGATATAAAAAGAATTCTCGCTCGAAAGGTTTTAAGAATACTTAAAATATATGCATGTTATAATTAAAATATAGATTATTAAATTCTTTGTAATTATGTATAAATACTTAAAATTAATTTAAACAAAAAATAACGATCAATTTACTTTCTCTTATAGTCACCCTGCTGAAAAAAATCAGGTGATTTATCACCTGAATATTTTTAACAGGGCAGTGATATGTAACTGAACTCATATCTCTTAGTATCTCAGTGCATCGAAGATCAGTATAAGGCAATCTGTGAATCAATATTCTTGTAGATGAAATCAGTTAGACTTGAATTAAATAATAATTAACAATATTTTCATGAATTTAACCAAAAAGTTCTAATATACAAGTATAAGTGCATTTGTAGTTTTGTATCTTCTAACTGATACATCTAAGAGAAAGGTATAGGCATATAAATTTTGTATTCAGTGTATAGGAAATTGAATTTGAATATTGATTGGTTATAAATTTGAGTTACTTTCACTATAAAAATGCAATTATAAATGTAATGAATTATCAGTACGAAACGGATCGTGTATTAATATCTCTTTGACTGTTAACATTATTTAATATAAAAAATTATTTTTTGACTAAAAATTAAATCAATTATACTTTAAAGTGCTATTGTCTCTCAAGATAGATTGTTTTAATTATGAAAGGAATAAGGTAAAAATAATTTTCCAAATCTTTTTAGTCAAATAAACAAAGGATATTTTAGTTACCAATCATAATTTTCAAGGAATTTAATGACATTAAATTTTTTTTCATAAAAAAAATCCATTCTGAATTTTAAAAGAAAGGAATTTACATATAGTTACCTGTCACCATGTGTTATTGGAAATATTAGCAGTATTATATAACCTTGAACTATGAAATAAACAAAAATTTTTTTAAATTTAGTATTTAAGTATATTTTTTATGTGCTACTGTGGCACATGATTCGTTAAAAAAATCTTAGGGTTCAGTTCACTCTAAATCTTTCAGAAGATATTTTTTAATATATTTTAATATTTGTGAGGTATACAACTATTTCCATGAATGTTTGCCAAGGGATATTTGCAACCGATGAGTACAAGTTAACATTGAAATGAGTAAATGTAGCTAAAAACACATTTTTCGTTATTTTTAAATACATTTTTATTTTTCCTTAGGGATCGCCCAGGATGTCCCCTCTGAAATTTGTAGGCCATATTTACAAATATTTTACCTACTTCGATGATTTATCGGACATGGGATCATGGTTCGAAACCTTGAAATGTGATATTTCAATGCTTTGAATGACCTTAGCTTAGCAAATAACTACATTAGTACTTTTAAATTGATTTTTTCTTAAAATTCAGAGTATTTTGAGGAAAAAAGTTTTTCAATAATGAATTCCTAAAACGCAATCCAACTGAGTAATTTAGGCTTAAAATTAGTTAAAAATGTCAATAATACGGTTGTTGCCCAACTTTAAAGGTTTGTAATTCTAAAAATATGTACTAAAGCAATCTAAAAAAATTCTGAGTGGTTTATTATATAAGAAAGAGCCATTTTACTAATTTTAGGCAAAAAAAATTTTTCGTCCTTCGATTTGACAGAGAATGGGAATATATATATATATATATATATATATATATATATATATATATATATCTATATTATATAGTTGTAAGGAAATTTTCTACGACCAAGGTCCTCCCCAACTCTTCTTTTCCTCATCCTCTTACCTAATTTTGATCCTCTTTTTTTTCCCCTTATTTTTTACGTTATTTTACGTTATTTGTTCCTCTTCCTTTTCTTTTCCTTTTCCCTTCCTCCCCTCTTCTTTTTCTCTTCTTTTGAGTTTCCTCATGCCTTCATTTTCTCTTCCTTTTCTCTTCCTCAAAAAATCCATCACTTTTTTCCGTTATTTTTACGTTATTTCAGGTAATTTTTGCTCCTCCTCAGGTAAATCCTCAAATTTTCCCTTTTTTTTGTGTTATTTTACGTTATTTTCCGTTTTTGTTCCTCTTCCTTAGCTGCTCCTTAGCTCATCCTCTTTGATCCTCAATTTCATTCAAATCCTATCATTCGAAAAGCTTCTTGCTAATTTTTATTATTTGCACCTACTGCTTTTACTTTAAATATATAGAACAAAAATATTAAGTTAATAATTTTTATGATAAATTTTATAAAATTTTATACAATTATTGTTTAAAAGAATAAATGACATCAAACATGGTAAAATGGAAATTTCGCAAGACTCCTGTGCATAAGCGCGCCAACCTCCACTACTAAGTAAAACTGTAAAACATATTAATTCATTGAAATTATTTTAAATTCAAAATGTTCTTTTAACATTATAATTTTTATATTTTAAATTAGATCAATGTTTTTCAATATTTTGATTACTACTTTGAATTATTTTATAATGGGTATCTAATGAATCAAGTGTGCCACTTGTAACGAGGATAAAAAATTACTCGTATACTACACTGAGAGAAAATTCATGCTAATAGAGCATGCGAACTGCCATCTATGCGAGCATATAAAACATTGATACAAATATGACAGGCCGTGAGAAGCTCTATTAGTATTGGATTTCCTTATACTAAAAAAGATGGTATGGAGAGTAACTAAAGCATGAACGGCATTCACTGATGACTCGCGTGGTATACTTCGATGACTCCCCACTCTCATATCCTTTGTTTGCTTGAGTCGCCTCCTCTTTTGGGTGGCGACGCGAGCAAACACGGCTGGTCTATACCCAAAATTATGTTGCAAATTTCTTGAACGTACTTTCGTAGCGTGAATCTTTTATTTCTTTTCTTTTCTTTTTTTATGAAGGGAGATACGTTATAAATATAACCTGTTAAACTTTTTAACTTTAAATAATTAATTTTTAACTTAAAATTTAATTATTTTAAACCGCTGGGGGGGCAGATGAGCATGTACGATTTTACGCCAGAGATATTTTGGAGTAGCGTTGGTCTAGTGCGTAACGTTCACGCTTTTCCTTTTGAGTACGCGAGTTCAACTCTCGGCTAGGGTCACTTTTTTTAATTTTTTTTTTATTGTTTTAATATTTTTTATTCCTTTTTATATTTATTTTTTTTTTAGATTTTGTATTTTTTTAATAATTTTAAAATTTAATTTTTCACAAGTACGCTTGTTTTTTTCAATGAAAATTTTTTAAAAATAAATTATTCTTTATAGGTAGTAATTACAAATATTGATAAATAAATAATAGTGATGTTTATTTTATAATAGTGATGTTTATTTTATAATAGTATAGTTTAATTTATTTATAATTTAGTTTATAAAATTTACAATAAATTACAATAAATAAATAAAACTGAGTTATTATTATTTATGTTATAATATATATTGTATATTGAAATATGTTTATAAAGACAAAATTGAACTATAGTATTGTAAATATCACTATTATTTATTTATTAATATTTTAAATTATTTTCTATATGAAATAATTTATTTAAAAATATTAATAAAAAGGCATATTTTAAGTAACTTGTGAAAAAATAGATTTTAAAATTAATAAAAAAATAGAAAATAAAAAAAAGCAATAAAAACTATTGGAATAATAAAAAAAAAATTAAAAAAAAAGACCCTAGCCGAGAGTTGAACTCGCCTACTCAAAAGGAAAAGCGCGAACGTTACGCACTAGACCAACGTTACTTCGAAATAACTCTGGCGTAAAATCGTACATGCTCATCTGCCCCCCAGCGGTTTAAAATAATTAAATTTTAAGTTAAAAATTAATTATTTAAAGTTAAAAAGTTTAACAGGTTATATTTATAACGTATCTCACTTCATAAAAAAAGAAAAGAAAAGAAATAAAAGATTCACGCTACGAAAATACGTTAACGAAATTTGCAACATCATTTTGGATATAGACCAGTCGTGTTTGCTCGCGTCGCCACCCAAAAGAGAAGGCGACTTGAGCAATAGAAGAATGCCATAGTTAGCAGTAAAGAAAGAATAGTGGACAAGCCACGTTTACTTCCTTCACGTCCCATGAGAGGATACAGCGCTAGCTATCGAAGGATGTTAGAGTGGGGAGCTACTAAAGCATGTAAACAAACAGTTTTTGGATAGCACAAACCTCGTAAGAGTAGATGGCGCTGTTATTAAAGCATAGGATATCACTTACTTACTTTGGATACGTAGACTACATGCTCTATTGGCATGAATTTTCTCTCAGTGTATGATATAGTATACGCATATATCCATCTTCGTTGTGAGTCACACAGCACAACGTAGATTTTTATGCTTGATGTGTGAGTATAAGAGTGAGACGGAGAGAGTCTGTGCTAATTTTTATTGTTTGCACCTACTGCTTTTACTTTAAATATATAGAACAAACATATTAAGTTAGTAATTTTTATGATAAATTTTATAAAATGTACAATTATTGCTTAAAAGAATAAATGACATCAAACATGGTAAAATGGAAATTCCGCAAGCCCCCTGTGCGCAAGCGCGCCAACCTCCACTACTAATTATTTTGTTGAAGATTTTAATGAAAATAAAAAATATAATGCTTTATTTGAACTTAATAATATTTTTATTAATGAATATATATCTTGTAAAGATTTTGGTTTACCTGAACCAAAAATAAATTCAATTACTTTGAACAATAATCATCATGATGAAATAGAAAGCAAAAAAAAATTTTAAATTAATGTATAATAAACTAAACGATGAACAAAAATTAATTTTTGAAATTTTAACTGAAAAAGATAATAAAAAAATATATTTTATCGATGGTCCTGGAGGAACAGGAAAAACTTTTTTATATAAGACTTTAATATTTTATTTAATATCAATTAATAAAAAAATTTTGTCTATGGCTTGGACTGGTACTGCATCTACTTTATTACCTAAAGGAATGACAAGTCATAAGACTTTTAGATCCCCTTTAAATTTAAATACAATTAAAAATGCATTTTTAAAATTACAATCAGATGAAAAAAAATTAGGAGAAGCTGATATAATAATATGGGATGAAGCATCAATGATTCTAGAAAAGCATTAGAAATAGTTAATAACACATTAAAAGATGTTTGTAATAGTAATTTTCTTTTTGGTGGAAAATTAATTATTTTAGGTGGTGATTTTCGACAAATTTTACCAGTTGCTAAACATGGAAATAAAAATTTAATTATAGAAGAAACAATAAAAAGTTCATATTTATGGCAATTTTTTAGTATATTAAAATTAACAAAAAATATTCGATCTAAAAATAAAAAATTTGCTTCATTTCTATTACAAATTGGTAATGGCAAAATAAACCCTTTCATAATTCCAAACAAATTACAAACTAACGATATTTGTTCTAAAATTTATTCAAATATTAATAAAAATTGTTGCAAAGAAGAAATTATATTAGCTCCTCATAATGAAGATATTAATAATTTAAATAAAAAAGTATTAAATTTATTAAATGGAAAAACTGAAACATATTATAGTATTGATTACGCTACGCATAAAGGTGTTGATCAAACTGATGATAACATTTATTTGAATTACCAAATCAAATTTTTAAATAAAATTAAAGAAGGTTTACCACCTCATGAATTAATTTAAAAGTTAATGCTATAGTAATGTTGTTAAGAAATTCAAGTATATCGGAAGGATTATGTAATGGTACACGATTGAAAATTATAAATTTATATAAACATAATATTGAAGCTGAAATAATAACAGGCGATAAAAGTAAAAATAAAGTTTTTATTCCAAAAATTACTTTAAATACAGGAAATAATTCTTCATTGCCATTTATTCTTTACAGAAAACAATTTCCAATTATATTAGCATTTGCAGTAACTATAAATAAACCACAAGGTCAAAGTTTCGATATTGTAGGCTTATTTATAAGAAGACCATTGTTTTCACATGGTCAATTATACGTTGCTTTGTCAAGATGTAAAACTTTTAATAATATTTATATTCAAAATAATTTAGATGATACATCAAAAATAGATAACATTGTTTGGACGGAAATTTTCAATAAATAATTTATTTAAATTCTTACCATTTTTATTAATTCATTTCATTTAATTTAAACGACTAATTGATTTTTAAATTTTATTTTGTTGTGTAAATTTGATTCACTTAAAGGGTATTTTATTTTTATTTTACTAAAATTAAAGATTTTTTTTCTTTTGTAAAACTTGTTTTAAATTAAATTGAGAGCTAAAACAGTTTCTGCATAGCTGTCAGAAAGTAATTAGTCGAAAATATTGGAGTGGTAGCTGTTTCGTGAGCCGCGCTACTCATGATGCGATTTTTGTCAACAAAAGCTAACAAATTTTTCACTGTGAATATTAGTGCGTGCGTAGGGCAAGCGATCAGCAAAAGCCACTTCAGTGTCGGGTAGGCAGCTAAGTAAAGAGTCAGTAGACTCTTTCTCTTTTTCTCTCTTTCACATTAGAAAATTGCAATCAATGAAAATGTCAAATAAAGCAAAGGTGGATCCCTAAAAAGTCATTGATGTAAATTATTAAATGTGTTATGCTTATTATATTTTATTTTTTTTAAATATAATAGAAACAGAATAAAATTAAACTTAAATAAAATTATAAATCCCCATATATAAAATATAATTAAAATGTTTCCCAAGTTTTTTATAAAATTATTATTTAATAAAAATTAATGTCTAAACTTAATATTAATAGGAAAAATGGATGTATTTCAATGCCCGTTTTGCAAAAATTCTTAGTTTACATCTGAAGTTTTAAAAATACATATAAATAGAATCCATATTAAAACTATAAGTTGTAGAACATGTGGCTTATTTATTAAAATGGAAAATATTAGAAGACATGAAAGAACTCACGTACAAAAAAAGGAATTATGTATTTATTGTAAGAAAAATTTTAGTACGAAATCTAATAGGAAACAAAAATTTACATGCTAAAAAATAATTTATTTTTATACAAAATATATGTATGAATTATGTATATATATAATTAATATTACATATAAAAATTCCAAGAAGTATTTTCCAGAAATATTATTTTTTATTTATAAAAGTAAGTAAAGAATTATATAAAATTTTATAAACAATTATATTAAATAATTTTACAATATTTACAAAAATTAGAACAAAAAGATGAAAAAAATTCTAGGTATATTGACAAAAAAAAGGATAATACATAAAAATTTTTTAAATTTGTGTTTTCAAAATTTTTAGTCAATAAAAACAGGTAAAATTTTTTCAATATTCTAAATTTATGAATTAAAAAAATTTTTGAATTTCTAAATACTGTTTAAAAGTAAGTATAAGTAATATTTTTTTGTATATTTAAACATATTAAATTTAATATACATATTATTTTTAATATTTTATATTTCAGCAAACATATTTAAAAGATGTTATTTTTTATTTTAAATATATAAATAAAAAAATTATTGTTTCTATTTATTTATTAAAAAAAAAAACATTTTTTAAAAATGTGAGTGGAAATAGGCCTCCTGGGGAAACCACAAAAAAAAAACGCGCCTACATATATACCTCGGTATTTAAAAATACTAGGTGGTGTGGAAAATATAGAAATATATTTATAATACAAACTTTATAAATTTAATAATTTAGGTAAAAAAACAAAAATTTATTAATGTTATGGACATTCATAAGATATTAGTATTTATGAAAATTGGTTCTATATAAACAATTAAAACTTTTATTATATAACATCATATAAATAAGGAAAACAAAAATGGGTTTGTAATAAATATTTAAATATATTTTTGAGTATAACTTAATATATTTTAATAATTATATTTTTCACAGTTGAAAAAATAAAAAAATAAAGATAATGTAACCTAAATAACAAATAGGGGGTTAACGAGCGGAGCGGGCAGGGGGGTACCCCCCTAGTTTATATTAGTTATATATGTCCTTTGGCCGTATTCAGGTGGAATATGAATCGAGAACAATGTTTGTCGCTTGAGCTGAAATTGCCGAGGGCGCGCGAAGCGCGCCCGAGGTAGATTTCTGCTCAAGCGGCAAACATTGTTTGAGATTCAGATTCCACCTGAATAAACGGCCAAAGGACATAGATGATTTTATGTCCGAAGTAGGCCGTATGAGGAACTGTAACTTATTAGTTGAAAATATTAATATTTTTTCCAATGATTTTAAAATTAAATTTTAATTCTATTGATTTTTTCTTTTGTTTCTTAGATTGACATTTTGTAATGAGTGTAGTTGCTATCGAAGCGCGAGTCATTTTTTTTTCATTAACCTACGTTCAATATGATTTGCTCTTTGACATATTGAACGAAACATAGTAGGATCGGTGATGCCATATTGATTTCTCCTGAGACATATTGAGTCTCAATATGTCTCAGGAGGACATATATAAAGCTTATAAAGAGTCGAGGAGCACGTCTGAGACATATGCGATGCCAATACAAATTTAGCATGCTCTTTACATACTGACACGAATACGGCCTACGAGGACATAAATATATATATTTATGTCCTCGTAGGCCGTATTCGTGTCAGTATGTAAAGAGCATGCTAAATTTGTATTGGCATTCCATATGTCTCAGACGCGCTCCTCGACTTTTTACCAGATTTATATGTCTTCCTGAGACATATTGAGACTCAATATGTCTCAGGAGAAATCAATATGGCATCACCGATCCTACTATGTTTCGTTCAATATGTCAAAGAGCAATCATATTGAACGTAGGTTAGTGAAAAAAAATGACTCGCGCTTTGACAGCAGCTATACTCATTACAAAATGTCAATCTAAGAAACAAAACAAAAAATCAATAGAACTTAAATTTTATTTTAAAAGTATTGAAAAAAAGATTAATATTTTCAACTAATAAGTTATAGTTCCTCATACGGCCTACTTCGGACATAAAATCATCTATGTCCTTTGGCCGTTTATTCAGGTGGAATTTGAATCTCGAACAATGTTTGCCGCTTGAGCAGAAATCTACCTCGGGCGCGCTTCGCGCGCCCTCGGCAATTTCAGTTCAAGCGACAAACATTGTCCTCGATTCATATTCCACCTGAATACGGCCAAAGGACATATATAACTAATATATATATATATATACATATATATATTATGCATATTTGAAGTGTACATATTTATTGTTCTGTCAAAACTTCATGTCGAATTCATAATTTTTTATTAGAACAAGAATCGTAGATAGTATCGACAAGCTGCTTTTGGGAAATATGAAAACTGAATATCTTAAAAATGAGACAGCATTGGGCTTTACAACTCTTTGGATCATCTATTTTTATTGTCCAAGATTTACTTACGGAGTTCATCTAAATCTGTTACCCAAACACGAAACACTCTCTTCGTTAGTCTTTTTAAAAAATATAAATTTCTTCGATTTCAGTTGGTACGATTAAGTTTTATTAGTAAATGATAAATCCTTTTATTTTAATTATTTTATTAAGATAATTTTCTATATACTCAAAAAAAATAATAACATTAACAATATTCTTATCAATTAGAATGTACTTTAAAGGAGGGTGATGAGGTCAGGTGTGGGCATTTTTGAATATATAATTTTCTAATTTTTCATGTTTTTTTACGCATCTATAATGATAATTTTTTGAATTTTCGTTCATAATTTAAAAAAAATTATTGTTACACATGAACAAAAGTACATAAAAAATTAGAAAATTATATCTGAAAAATTCTTACTTTACCCCACACCTAACTTTACTCTGTCTTACGATATTCATTAGAATTAAAAACGCTGCCAAGTGCTTTGGCGCAATGCTTTCTCATAGAACTCATTAAGTTACAGTAATTTGATTTAATTTTTTTAAATGTGATTTTAATATAAAATACAATTTTTATTCAAGAAAAATTAGTGAATGTGAGAGAGTGATTAGTAAATAGGAAGAGAGAGACAAGAATGGATGAAAATAGGGTAAAAATGAGGATCAATCTGAGAAAAAAAGGACAAAGAGGAAGTGAGGAAGTAAGAAAAGAGTAAAAGCGTTAAATCAGAAATCAAAAGAAGTGATCATAGAGCTACGCTAAGAAAATTATTTTTTAAAAGCTTGTTTTATAAAGATAGCAGCAAATAACTTGTATATAAAGTTTCGAGCAAATCTATCGAGTAGTTTACGTAAAAAGGAAAAAAAAAATAAAAAATAAAAATTAAAAAAAATTTTTTTTTCAATTTTTATAAATTAAAACTACGCTAAGAAAATCAGTTTTTAACCTTTTGAGGACGGGACTGGTCGATATTTCGACCGCTCAAATATCATAATATTTTTGAGTGATTTTGAGGATAATATTATGTTAAAACACTCAAAAATATTATGATACTTGAGTGGTCGAAATATCGACCAGTCCCGTCCTTAAAAGGTTAAAAGTCGTACTTCTTCAGGCATTTGCAAATAATTCCCATGCGAATTTCAAAGCAAATTCATCAAGTACTTTACGTGAAATACAAAATAAATGAGAAACCGAAAATTTTTTTAAAATTCTTAAAATGGCTCTATAAAAAAAAACTACTCTATGAATACCAATTTTCAATAGCTTCCCGTCTACATATACAAAACATAGATAGTATGCAAAATTTGAAGCAAATCCATCGAGTTATTTTCGAGATCTAATTGCCTAAATAAATAACATTTCCTTTTCAAAATTTCTTTTGCAAAATTTTAAAAATGCTCTGAAATTAAAACTATTCTATGAAAATCAATTTTTAGAAATTTCCCTTCTTTTGGCACTTGCAAACAATTTCCCTGCCAATTGTAGAACAAATCTATCGAGTACTTTACGTAAAATAAAAAAAATAAGGAATAAAGAATCGAAATTTTTTTTTTAATCTTTAAAATTCTCTAAAATTGTAAACACTTTAAGAAAATTAGTTTTTGAAAGCTTTTTTTCTTCAGATCGTAGCGAATAACTTGCATACAAATTTTGGAGCAAATCTATCAAATGGTTTTCGAGAAATAAAAAAAAAATTAGAAATAAAAATTTTCAAAAAAATTTTTAAAATGCTTTAAAATTAAAAGTGCGCTAAGAAAATCAGTTTCCAAAAGTTTTTCTTCTTCTGGCAGTCGAAAATAAGTTCCTTACAAATTTTCAAGCAAATTCTTTGAGTAGTTTACGTAAAATACAAAAAAAATGAAAAATTGAAATTTTTTTAAAATTACTAAAATAGCTATAAAATTAAAACTACGCTAAGAAAACCAATTCTCAATAGCTTCCGCACCAGTTGATCGAAAAATTGAATTGTATGGAAAATTGGAAGTAAATTCATCATGTAGTTTTTAAGATTTTATTGGCTGAATAAATATAAACATTTTTTTCAAAAATTTCAAATCGCAAATAATTTCCATGCAAATTTCGAAGCAAATTCATCGCGTAGTGAACAAAAAAACACCAGAAAAATGACAAATTGAAACTTTCTTTTTTTTATAAACGACTCTAAAATTAAAACTACGCTAGGAGATTATCAATAGCTTCCCAGCAAGTTAGAAAAAAAATTAGTTTCATGCAAAATTAGAAGCAAATCCATTGAGTAATTTTCAAGATACAATTCACTAACTGACATCACACACACACACACACACACACACACACACACACACACACACACACACACACACACACACACACACACACACACACACACACACACACACACACACACACACACACACACACACACACACACACACACACACACACACACACACACACACACACACACACACACACACACACACACACACACACACACACACACGCACGCACGCACGCAAACGCGCACATGCACACGCACACACGCCCGCACACACACACGCTTGCACGCATACACGCTTGCACGCATCCACGCACCCACGCATCCACGCACCCACGCACGCACACACGCACACACGCACACTTTCTGGAAACCATTCTTTTTGACTCCTTGAGTTCAAATATGTACAAATTGATAAAAAAATTTAAAAAATTTTTTTCCAAAATTAGGCATTAAAGCATAAAAATGGATTTTTCTTATAAAAGCTAAAATTGATTAATTTTAAGCATTGTAATGGATATTTATATATCTAAAATACACTATTACTGTAAAATATGACCCTCTAAATAAGTGATACTATTCGAAATCAGAAAAAGAATGAAACCTTTCGTCGAGAGTTGCATTGTCTATGATGAACTGTTACTTAAAGATTTCCTTTTTATAAAGTTCAGAATATTCTTATTCACATAACATTATTATTGATAGTAATTTTGTTGATGTTATTTTCTTACTGAGTATATAGAACACTATCTTAATGAAATAAAAATAGCAAAAAAATCCATTATAAACAAAAAAAGTTTAACCGCACTAATTAAAATTTAAAAAAATACTGTTTGATAAAAACTAGAATAGATCAATTTCAAGCTTTTTAATGGATATTTTTTTATTAAATATATGCTATTTTGAAAAAATATAACTCTTTAAATTAGTAAGACCGTTTAAAATCAGAAAATAATCCTTGCTTGATCAATAAGACCTTTTTTCCCATACCCCGGCCAAAAACACGTCGTTATTCGTCGAAATCATGCAGTAAAAATATAGCCTTCTCCCCCACCAAGTATACTCATTCGAGCTGCGCAGTAAGCTTGGCGCTGGCACAGACCCGTATACTGCTCTGTTTTTAAGTTTCTATCGTGCGTGTTAAGAGTAGAGGAGATACACGTTTATCTTTTTCTATTCCGGTTATAAGCGTGAACTCTCTCTCTCTCTTCCTCTCCCTCTCCCTCTCTCCCTCTCTCTCTCTCTCCCTCTCTCCCCCTTCCCCCTCTCCCTCTCTCCCTCTCCCTCTTCCTCTCCCTCTCCCTCTCCCTCTCTCTCTCTCTCTCTCTCTCTCTCTCTCTCTCTCTCTCTCTCTCTCTCTCTCTCTCGTTCTCTCTCTCTCTCTCTCTCATATGCATACTGTAGTTTATCCTTTATTGTGTACCAGTCACATGCATCGACTCTCTCTGCCTGATATATGTTACAAACTAGTGCACAAACAATATTTATTTGTTGTAAAGTATTAAAATAAAAATAATCGGTTGATTTTGCTGTTTAATTAGTTTCATTTTTACGAATTATAATCGGTAGTGTATTATAATAACAGTGATATATTTATGGATTATTTAAATGAATAATCATCAGTGGCAGTGGGGCAGACAGAGAAAGCGAATGCTTAGTGGAGAGTATCAGATGATTAATCGCGATACTTTTTCATTCACTGATTTTTTATCGATAAATAAATTATCACGAACTTTATGTTGTACGTGTTTTTAGTCCGGCTTGAGAAAAAATCGTATATACCACTTGGGATAAAAATGCGACACTTTATGCTGGCATGAATGACCGAAGGCTCGAGAGCTAAATTCATGCTGGCCTAGAATGCCGCATTTTCACCCCACGTACCATAATATACTATTACAGTGGACAATGTTGATTACAGAGTATTGTTGCAAAAATATAGCCTATTTTGGAAAATCGACTTATCGATAGCTCTGTTGAGAGGGGCCAATGGAATGAATTCTTTGAACAACTTGTATTTTTATGTAAAAGAAAGTTATCTACCAAGTTTCATCAAAATCCATCACTCGAAGGATTGAGTGTCCCCTTGCTAGTCCCATTCCGCATTTGCCCAGGGTTATGCTTGTAAAAAACAGAAAAACCCTTAGAGACATATCTAGTTAATCCTTTATAAAAAAACCTATTCTGGAATGGGCGGATGTATATAGTCGATTCAGTATTAGGTACCCTTGTACATGATACCTACAACTGTATCTATCGCGCCTTCCGTTCACATAGTTGTGTGGTTAGTATGCCCGAGCAACTGTCACACAAAACAACCAGATTGGACGCGCAATGTTCCTTAAACGGTTACCCATTCAAATGCTAACCATGGCTACTATTACTTAGCTTTGCAGATTGCTGGGCACACGACAAACCACTCGATCAATGTAATATTTACAGTTTCTTAATATATTTTCAAATAATAAAGTTGTAGAAAAAATTGTAATTTTGAGTTTATTAGTTTTTTGCCTTTAATATAAAAAATTTAGATTTATTAATTCTTAATATTGATTAATATTATAAAAAATACATTTTTTATAATATCAGTTGAGTCGACTGTGACATCATGTCTGAGTGCACTATACCTGAAGACCCTCCATTCGTGTATATTGTTTTCCTTACTCAATCATGTTTATATTAAATTTTAAATAATTACGAAATAGTCTCCTGTAGGAAACAAAATATGTATTTTCTAGAATTTAAAAGAAAATACATGTTATTTTAAGCGCTTATATATAATTATACACATATTGAAATATTGAAATAAATATTTTTAAGTAAAAATATTGAAGTACAAAAGAGTTATTGTGTCAAATAAAAATTCAGTTTTAAAAAATCTTCACAAACTGCAGGATTTTTAGCATATTAAAAAATTGTCTAAAGAAAAGTTTTGTGATTGATATATTGGTGGGTTAGAATAAAAATCGCATAAATCACATTAAAAAAATTCAGTTGGCAGTATATTCAGATATTGTTAGCGTTGAATCAATTAATTATTTAATATGTTGTGCCTTCTTTGCTTTTAATATTGAAGAAGAAGAGCAAAAAAGCACAATATTTCAAGAAATTACTCTTTTTGATGCTAAAAAATAACTGGATATATAGCTAAGTAAATTGTTTTATCAATGTGACTTTATAGCATTCTCATTTTAACCTTAACATATGTATAGCTTCTATGTAAGCTTCAGAAATAACTTTATTACTGTAAAAAATTATTTTTGAGATTTACAATGAACCTATATATGTAAAAAACAAAAAAGTTTTTATCGTAAAAATAATTTTATAGTACTGCGTACTTCGAATTCACGCTTAAATCTCGTATGATTTCAAAAGTTTATTTTTATACTGTGCAAAAATAAATATAATGCTGCATAATAACATCGGTAAGCGTGTTAAATACGAGCAAAATTAAATCAAATACATACGTAATATGAAGCAAAGAGGTAGTCAATTCGCTGGTCTATTATACATTGAGCCAGGGAAACCCCAATAACTATTTATATTCAATTGCTAATACAATACATAAATTATTACTCGACAATCTTACGGCACTATATATTCGAAACAAAATTTCTAAACATTATATGATAATAAGTTTATTCAAATTGCGAGTATAATATACGATTTCATAGCTTGTATGACATAAATCTGACGCATCACATTCATACTCTTAAAATTCAATAACAAACAAAGACTTCGCCCTCTATGAATGATAATTCATAAAAAAACGAATACTTTATACCAAAAAAACTAGGCTCTTCTCGAATGAGAAATTGAAAATGAAAAACGTAAATTAAAAAAAAATAAAAGCCGAGCACTTTGCAAATAATAAATAGAAAAGGGAAATTAAAACTATAATTAAAAAAATATACTTATAATATGGAATCTTAAATGTTGTGGAATTTTGTATAGTTAAAATTAATTTCTGTAATATCATAAATTAGTCATGGATTTTCTTACTGAATTTTTGAGCAAATTTAATTGAGAGAATTATCGTTCATCTGTGCAATTCACCTGTGCATTATTAATTATAAAAGTTAAATATATTCTTAATACTATTTCAATAATTGAATAGTGCATTGTGCAACAAGGGAGCGAAATAGGGGACAAACACCTATATGCTCCCGCGTTGGGCATACTATTACCTCACGTGAAGAGCGCCGAAAATATTATTTTTTATATCATATAATGCATGGTACTAATAATACATATAACATTAAATATACATATACACGTGATACTAAAGAAAAAATAAATAATATTTTTTTAGGATGAAATTTTTCATTCTATTTAAATACTATATATATATTTCTTATAATACGTTAAAAATTAAATTGAATTTTGATTCATTCAAATTCAACATTCTTCGCAGAAATCGTCCACCGCTAAGTTGGAGTTCGGAAAATTCACAATTCGGGGTTAAATATTTAGCTGATATTATAAGGATATAAAAATGTCTTCGATGCAACGTACAAGATTAAATATTAAATAAATAATACTAAAAAACACGGGTAAAAAATTTCGATTTTAGGTGAACATTGTTGGTGAAAACACGGCAGCTTATTCGGAAGCATTAATATAATCGATATCAATTCGAATCCAAATCCAAATCGTTCCTTTCCTCAAGATATTACCCAAAAAACCTTAAAAAATAATACAAATTGGAAAAAAAATCTTATATGATTACTATATGATAGAATATAGATTTAGTATAAGGGGAGTAAGTAAAAAGATTTTGTTAAAAATTAAACTTGATATTTATTATTAAACTCGTCTATTAACACCTCTCATTAAAGCAAAACGTGTTGACCATTCGGGCACTATAAAAGGGATGAATGTTAGCGTTAAGTGATTCTATTTAGTTAAACAATACATGTAATAGGGGGAGCCACAACATATCGTAGGCGCCAATATTCCAACACTCCTTCCCACATACATATGTTGTAATTTATTTACTATAAAATATAATTTTATTCTTGATCTAAAAGATTGTTCTAATCTTGTTCATCTCGGCGTTTGAATGCATCCCGTCTTGATCAATTATTTCCTGTAAACAAAAGAATTTAGCAGTAAGGCGAAAATTAAATATCTAAGTTACCAGATAGGAGTTTAGTAAAGATATCTATTCCAATGATCTAACCGACTCTATCTTAATAGGTTTTCTTTTAACATATCTTTCAACATAATGTTCTCAGTTATCAATTATGTGACTCAATTTATATCCATTTATCTCATCACTGACTATCGCATCGTTATTATCACATCTTAAAGTCATTAGTAATGTAGGTTCAGTTAGAATTAAGGTCAAGGGGTAACGCCACTCTGGAATTTTCAAAAATTCGATTTTTTTTTGCTTAAAGTATACTCAAGGACTTTAAAAAACATATCCAATTAGTTTTATATTGAAATTCAATGTGGAAGAGGTCTAATTCTTAAATTTTCCGCAAGGCCTCGGAGCGCGCGCCAACGGCTGACGCGTTTTTCTCGAAACTGTTTTTTTCAAATCGGGCGTACTCGTAGCTTCAAAACTATTGCATGGATCGACTTCAAATTTTTACAGTAGCTTCATATATATATTCTCCTCCGAAGTACCTAGCCGTTTTTTGATATTTTGAAAATTACTTGTTTTATTAACAATTTACTGCTCTTTTTTTAGTCGAAAATCCATACTTTTTGTTCAGATATGCATAGTTTCTACAAAAATTAAAAAAAAAGAAGAAGTTCTAAGTACTTCGATAGCTATTAGTATGTGGTTTCAAAAAAATTTTGGATTTTTGTTCCAGCTTTCATGGTTGCCGAGCAATGGGTATGCCGACGAAGCGTCTTCAAAAATACCTTGTATCGGAGATCCGCCGTGGCACCGCCATTTTGCACGAAATCGATAATAAAGAAAATTTTTTTCATACTTCAATATATGTTGAATAAACCCTGTAAATTTCAATACAATCCCTTTTCCCATAATCCCATGAAAAATCTGCAAAATTACACCTTTTTTCGGCCTCTAGAGTAATGTTATCCCTTGAAGAGTTATACGTTGATATTTTTTTCACGATACGTCTCATTCATAGCAGCATATTCAGCTTAGTAGGTAGACAAGGCAATGTAAGTTTGTTTATGAGTCCTTTAAGCAATAGTGTTTTCAAACAATTTGATGATTTAACCACAAGTGGTTAGTTTTTTTTCCGTACCATCTCTGGGGCTTGCGTCAGAAGAAGCCAACACATCCTTCAGCTCACCTACAAAGATCAATTTATACTTCTCAATATGTTTGAGACATCTGAATATTTTCATGACTATTATCCATTCACTGCATGTAAAATCAATTTAATGTCCACTCAAGACATTCACAGTATACGATATATCTGGTCCCGTTGCTCAGGCTGACTATAATAGGTTTTCTACATCTTCTGTATATGGAATATTTACGTCATTTTTCTTATTTCCTCATCTTCTATACCTATTTCTCATGCTTTTCTTTCATTATTGATAACTTGTATTCATTTATGGGAATCCTATGTGAATTGTCTAGATCCGAATTGAACATTCTGTTACTATATTTTTCTGTTACTAGATTCTTTCTATCTCAGCTAATAGAAATACCAAAAAAAACTTTTGGCTCAGCTAAATTGGATATTTCAAATTTGCTATTTAATGCATTAATAATTTCATTCAGCTTAGTCACATCATTACTAGCAGTTAATATATATTCGCATATAATAATAACAGTAATATCTTATCGTTCTCTCGACACACACAAATAAGCGTTATTTAAATTTTTCTAATTTTAGTGTGACCTCCGCAAATATTTATACCAGTAATAATACGCAACCCATACATGGCTCATATCAATAAATAAGCCAAGTTTTTTCTCTCCTTTTCTGAGTATAATATACTCTCAGAAATTTTCATATACATATATATTGTAACGGTTATTTTGCCCGTTACAAAAAAAAATTAGCTTTTAATTTAATGTGAATTTTAGCTAAGTTTTAAAGTTTAATTTCATGCGAAGTCGCTAAAACTATGAGAAATTTACTACATATTACACAGCGAGCTCCGATTGTGCTAGCTAGTTAAGCTATTAATAAGCGACAAAGTCTTACGTGATATACTTGTCACCTTCTGCACTCACTGCGTCTCTCTTTCTTTCTTACGTGATCAGAAGACGCGTTGCCGGTAGCGCAGTTTTCCTTCGCGAGGCAGGTTCCAAAATACGTTATGTTAAATTATATGATATTACTAATCAATTTGTGACTGCTCACAAGGACCACGGAGTCGTCGGAGTAAGCAATGAGAAATATATTTCATGTTATATATAGTCAGGCAATATAAATTAATATAAAGCACGATTTAATAGAAAACAAAATTAATTTATTATAAGAAAAGTATAAATACAAAGATAAAATATGAATTAAACGAAAATGAAATAATATAATATGTGAAAAATAATGTACACGTTTATGAGAGAGTGAGCAAAGGGAGGGCGCGTCGCGAACTAAATAAGACTCGCTTATGACGCTGATCGGTTATATGACCGATAATATAATATACCTGCATAAGTGTCTCTCGAGGAAGAGACACTTGGATATCGCACAGTATAATTATACTCACGGTAACGCACTGGCCAGCTTACACTAATTACCTATGTGCACGTAGACGCCGCTCGCCTGTTACCGAAGCTTCTCCCCTGTACGTAACCAATACGTAGATGCTCTGGAGTAGATCGGTGGAACACGTCTCTTCCCGATCCTTGAATTCCGCTGAGCTCTGCCAACGTGGTTGCCTGGACGTAGATCGGTGGAATCCTATACACGCCGATCAACGTATTTGCTGGCACTTAATGGCTGACCGCCAAGACGCGCGAAAAGCAGTCAAGCAAAACTCTACAGAAAGAATTTCTGAGAGTTGTAACTAGCCAATATAATACAACATGCTAGTCGAAATAAACTAACGACTTTTATCTAAGACAATGTTACGCGCTATCAATTGCGAACTTAGTCTAACGTATTATAAGACCACATGGCGAAATCTTTTAACAAGCACAGCGTGGCTTAGGTTTCGTGTTAACGCAACGGTAGCCAGAAACTCTCTGAAGCGCCTCACGGCCGCGAGCTTCTCTCTCGCGTGCCAGTTGTCAAGATACGCACTTCTTTACTCGTCTTAGACGAGATATATGACCGAGCGTTCATCCTATATTAATACCTAAGCGCGCAAGATTGGAACATAGTAAAATACCGTGACAATATATATATATATATATATATATATATAGTCGTAAGACAAGATTCAACCGACCCCCCCCCCCTCAGTCCCCCCTCAAATGTCTGTCGGCATAGCCCCCCCTCAAATTACGTTGTAATTTCTCTTATAAATGGCTATTCCAAAATTAACGTAACTTAGGCCTCCCCTTCAGCCCCCCTCGCCCCTCTCAATTTTTGTAGCCCCCCCCCCTCAGCCCCCCCTCAATTCGCTCTCCCTTCCCCTCACTTTTTATAGCCCCCCCTCATTATGCCCTCCTCTTCACTATGATATTATGATTAAGTAATTAGTAATAAAAAAATATTCTTATTATTAATAATATTGTATTATTATAATAACAATTATAAGTAATTTAATATTATTATAATTAGTAATATTTTATTATTATGATTGTAACTGTAACTATTTAATAATATAAAGTTTTTTCGTATTCTAATATTGAATTTCAAAAATGAAAAAAAAAATTATTATTATTAATATTTTATTAATATAATTGCAAACATAATTAATTGATAATACAAAGCTTCCTCTCTGCATTTTCTTTATTCAGATAAATATATAATATTTTTATTTCTATTCTAATATTTTTATTTCTATATATTGTATCTTTAATTTTATTATTGAAAAAATTTATTAATTACAATAGTAAGCTATGAATTACAAAATGAATTTAGCTTAATATCCATAGGTACTTATTAACAATTGTATTTGAATAAAACATGTTCTTTTTAAAATTAGAAATAAGATATTTACATATTTGTCTTAATAAAAGATTTTTGGGGTTGAGACCAGCATAAAAATATATGGCTGCATTAAAAGCTTATAAAAAGCATTGTTTGTTGTCGCTAAAAGAAGCTTATAAATTTATCTTCATTGTCGCTAAAAGAAGCTTACAAATTCATCTTTATTGTCACTAAAAAAAGCTTAAAAATTTATTATTATCGCTGAAGCGATTGTTTGTTGCCGCTAAAAAAACTTTATACAAACATATAAATTTATTGTTTATTGTCGCTAAAAAAAGCTTACGAATTTATTTTTTATAATATAATAATTAAAAGAAACTGATAAATTTATATCTCATTGTCGTTGAAAAGAGCGTACAAATTTATTGTTTACTGTCGTTAAAAATGATTACAAATTCATTTATTATTGTCGCTGAAGCGATCGTTAGTTGTCGCTAAAAAATTTCAAACAAGCATATAAATTTATTGTTTAATGTCGCTAAAAAAAGCTTACAAATTTATTTGTCATGATCGCTAAAACAAACTTATAAATTTATATCTCATTGTTGTTAAAGAAGCGTACAAATTTATTGTTTACTGTCGCTAAAAAAGATTACAAATTTATTTATTACTGTTGTTGAAGCGTACAGATCTATTGTTTGTTGTCACTAAAAAAATTTAATATAACCATACAAATTTATTAGTTGTTAAAAGAAGCTTACAAATTTATTGTTTATCGTCGCTAAAAAAAGATTATAAAAGCGTACAAATTTATTATTTGTTGTCGCTAAAAGAAATGAAATATATTTTTATGCATATTACATCTGTAATTTGATTCCAATCTGCTGGTAATTCTACTTTAAGTCTTTTTAAAATATTTATCATTCTTTTGAAATATATATTTTCTTTGATCTCATTTAATGATATCAATTATTAATAATAAATTATAAAACTTTCATATCATGTCATATTGCCTATTGACATATATTTTTATAAACCAGGAAACCTCCTATACAATTACGTTTTTGAAGTATTTTTATCACATTTTAAAAAATAAAATATAATTTATCAAACTTAATATGTTCTATGAAAAAGTATTGCACTAAAGTACTTAATAACGTTTTTTTAAAATACATAATATCAATAAAGAAAAAACGTTTATAAAAAAGTATTTTTAACTTTGATGAATATTTATAACATTTTATGTTTATCTATATATTCGAATGAAAACATTGATTAATATAGATATAGAAATACATAGCATATTAGTAATGCTACTATATAGCAAAAAAACATGTTATAAATTTTGTTCCATGTTTTTTTGTCTATTTGACATAAATTATAATAAATGAAAACCTTATATGTAATGTTTCAAACAAAAATTATTAATCATTCATCATTCTTTTGAAATATATATTTTCTTTGATCTCATCTAACAATATCAATATTTTGTACTTGATTTCTAATTATATGCTTTATTACATTAAAAACACATCACATCTTATATATTTTCATTTTTTTTTAAATATAAGCAGTTAATTAATTTACATTGTTTAATATTTTGATTAATTTTATTTTTTTAAATGTGATTTAAATATAACTTTTCTTACCCTATGTATCAAAGGCTGTCTTAAAATCTAAAAAAACTATGAATTTTATTTTCAAATAATTATATTTTTTGAAAATTTGAAATATATTTTTAAACATCTTACATCTGTAATTTGTTTCCAATCTTCTGGTAATTCTAATTTTAAATTTTTAATGTTTTAATTTTTTTTTCTTAGTTTTTTGTTTATTTGACATAAATTATAACAAATAAAAACCTTATATGTAACGTTTCTAAAAACATTATTTATCATTTATCATTCTTTTGAAATATATATTTTCTTTGATCACATCTAACAATATCAATATTTTGTACTTGATTTTTAATTATATGCTTTATTACATTAAAAACTACATCACATCTTATATATTTTCATTTTTTTTAAATGTAAGCAGTTACTTAATTTACATTGTTTAATATTTTAATTAATTTTATTTTTTTAATTATGATTTAAATATAACTATTCTTACCCAATATATCAAGAAAAAACGTTTATAAAAAAGTATTTTTAACTTTGATGAATATTTATAACATTTTATGTTTATCTATATATTTGAATGAAAACATTGATTAATATAGATATAGAAATACATAGCATATTAGTAATGCTACTATATAGCAAAAAAACATGTTATAAATTTTGTTCCATGTTTTTTTGTCTATTTGACATAAATTATAATAAATGAAAACCTTATATGTAATGTTTCAAACAAAAATTATTAATCATTCATCATTCTTTTGAAATATATATTTTCTTTGATCTCATCTAACAATATCAATATTTTGTACTTGATTTCTAATTATATGCTTTATTACATTAAAAACACATCACATCTTATATATTTTCATTTTTTTAAAAATATAAGCAGTTAATTAATTTACATTGTTTAATATTTTGATTAATTTTATTTTTTTAAATGTGATTTAAATATAACTTTTCTTACCCTATGTATCAAAGGCTGTCTTAAAATCTAAAAAAACTATGAATTTTATTTTCAAATAATTATATTTTTTGAAAATTTGAAATATATTTTTAAACATCTTACATCTGTAATTTGTTTCCAATCTTCTGGTAATTCTAATTTTAAATTTTTAATGTTTTAATTTTTTTTTCTTAGTTTTTTGTTTATTTGACATAAATTATAACAAATAAAAACCTTATATGTAACGTTTCTAAAAACATTATTTATCATTTATCATTCTTTTGAAATATATATTTTCTTTGATCACATCTAACAATATCAATATTTTGTACTTGATTTTTAATTATATGCTTTATTACATTAAAAACTACATCACATCTTATATATTTTCATTTTTTTTAAATGTAAGCAGTTACTTAATTTACATTGTTTAATATTTTAATTAATTTTATTTTTTTAATTATGATTTAAATATAACTATTCTTACCCAATATATCAAGAAAAAACGTTTATGAAAAAGTATTTTTAACTTTGATGAATGTTTATAACATTTTATGTTTATCTATATATTTATATAAAAATATTGATAAACGTAAATATAGAAATACATAGCATATTAGTAATGATACTACCCTGGTAGAAAAAAGCCTGGATTTACGGTGTCATTATGGTGTATTTTATGGTTTGCAACCATAATATGGCCACAAACCCAGTCTTATTTCGACGGAATATGGCCAGCTTATGGACTTGACAAGGCTACAAACCCAGTCTTATTTTGACGGAATATGGTCAGCTTATGGACTTGACAAGGAATACAAATTTATAATTTTAAAAAGATAATTAAAATTTTGGAATAATAATTAAGGAAATTATAATTTAGAATTATCAGAAAATGATTCATTTTAATAAATTATCATCATATATTATTCATTTTTATAATTAACAATAACACATTAAAGTTTCATTTATAAAGTTATAGTTAATGGTCTGACATTATTTACAATTAATAACAATTACTTGTTAGTATATCACTCGAATAGACAAAGGTTATAATGAACAATACAAACTTTATAGGTTATGATTTATTTTAAAAATAAATTTAGTGTTAATATAAATTAATGAGATATTAGAATTATTTAATATTAATTGTAGTTACACTCATATAAAATATCAATTAATTAAGAACTTAAGGTATCAAGCCCAAATTCAAGCCTAAAATAAAAATTAAATTTAAATGTCATAATAATTTTTTTATAATAATATTATTTAAAAAAAATTTTTTTTACCTTAGATATATAAAATATAAGACTTTGGCCCATGAATAATTTTAAATAATCTCATGAAATGATTAAAATTCTTTCTTTTATTCGAACACTTGATTTTGGTGGTCACTGCAAGCTTCCTCAGCCAATTTTCAACGAATTGACTTCAAAATTTCCAGAGATCTTTAATTTATATGTATTCACAAAATAACACTTTTATTTAAAAGAAAAGAAAAAGTATTTAAAAGTTTGTCGAACAATTGGTTAAAAATAACTGAGAAAGCTTACGACAACCACCAAATTGAAGAAATCACATTTTTGACTAATCAAAAGGATTTTAAGCATTGAATGAGATATTTTAAAATTATTCATAGACTTTGTAAATAAATTTAGAATATTCTGTCTATTATAATATCAATACAGATCCATGTAATGTAGGTTGTATTGTAATTTCACTTTAAAGGAGTTGGTGGCAAGTTTAATTTTTGGTCTAGCGACAACTAAAATATTTAAGAATACACATGTTAGAATTTTCTTTTTAAAATTATGGCACTCAAAGTTCTAAAATTTTGCAAATAATTTTAAAATGTCCTACTGTAACATAATGTCAATGCAAATCAATGTAATCTAGGTTGTATAATAAAACATAACATTGAATTCTATAGTTTGAAAAGAAGTATAGTCTGGTACGTATAATATGAAAGGACTCATCATAGACTAAATCAAATATAAAACTGCTTACCAACTTTTTAAATCAAAACAACAGTACAATATAAATTACATTTATATGAATTGATACCATGTTCGAGGAAGATATTTTAAAGCAATATACAGAGTATCATAGCTTTAAGTACTATAGTTAAAAAAAAATCTAACAAGTACCACATGAAACATTTCATTCGACATGGACTAAAAATGAAACTGGCCATCAAGTTGTTTAAAGTGATATTATAATTTCGTTTTTACTTATTTGTTTTTAAAATTATAGCATTTACAATCATGAAATTTTGTAAATAACTTTAGAATGTTTTGTCTAGCATAATATCAATATAAATCCATATATTGGGAATTGTATTGTAATTTCACTTTGAAAAAATTGGTGTTAAGTTTCATTTTTGGTTTAGTTACTAACAAAATATTTCATAATACACATATTCGTTTTGAAAGTCTGGTACTCAAAGTTCTAAAATTTTGCAAATAATTTTAAAGTATCCTGCTATAACATAATGTTAATGCAAATCAATTAATTTTATTATATAACATAATATTGAGTTTTTCAACTAACTAACAAAACTTAAGAACTACATTAGCGCGTCTATTTTTAAAGATTAGGGTTAGGTTAAGATGTCGAATATAAAGTCATATCAGAAAATTAGGTTATAATAAAAAAAAATTCATTTGTAATTAAAATCTGAAGAATAGTGAATAAAAAATAATAGAGAAGAGTAGAGAAAGTTCACAATTAAAGTTAAACTTGTTATACTATAAATATAAGTTTATTATAATAGTGCGCACAAATCATACATTAGAATAAGTCCATATTATGGCCAACTTATGGTGAAATTTGACAGTGTAATTACACCGTACAAATATGGTCATATGTTGGTGGACACGCCATAATTTATGCTAAACTTTCTACCAGGGTATATAGTAAAAAAATATGTTTTAAATTTTTTTCCTTGCTTTTTTGTCTATTTGATATAAATTATAACAAATGAAAACCTTATATGTAATGTTTCAAAAAACATTTCATGTAAAGTTTTAAAATTTTTTTAATAGATTTTGCAATTAAATTTTACAAAATTCATAATTAAATTTCACGAAAACTTTCGAAAATATTTAATGAAAAATCTTGAAATATATTAGAAATATTGCAACAAAACATTTCATAATATATTTAAAAGAGAACATATATATGAGTCAATCCTCCATAGTGTTAAAATTTCACCTACAATAAATTAGAAAAAAAAAATTACAGACACACGTATAAAATAAATTTTTTCTGAATTTTAACATATTATAATAAAAGAAAAAAACCGTGTTACTCACTTTAGAGAATAGTCTTTTTGAGGTACATCTATGAAACTAGGTAATTAATGTTAATCCAAAAATATAATATAATAAGTATTATTATATTAATTTAGCAATAAATGTGTTTACTTGCACTAAATGCAATCGATCATTTGAGAGACATAACCATTTATTGAAACATAATAAGAAATTTCATTCATCAAAAATATATATTTGTCATATATGTGGAACAATATTAAAATATAAAAGAGATTATATAAGACATTTAAAAAAACATAACGAACCTGAAAAATTAGAATGTTCTATTTGCAAAAATAAATATATAAGAAATGACCATTTAATAAAACATTTACAAAGTCATGCATATAATTATAATAATATTTGCGACATTTGTGGAAAAGGATTTCATCGAAAAGATAATTTATTATGTCACATAAAAATACATAAAAATGTAAAGTATATATTAAAAACATTAAAAAAATTAATACAATAAATATATAAAAATAATATCTTATTTATAATATTTAATTACTTTTATATTTATATAATACTTTAAAAAAAAAATACATTATAAGAAATGTATAATCAATTTATTTATCATTAACATTTATTAAATTATTAAATAATTTATTTATAGAATTAACATGAGTGAAAAAAATTTAAAAAGAAAAAGTGATGATAAATACCAAGATCATATTTCCAAAAACGAAAAAAAAATACCGTTTTCGTCAACGGAATTCTTAAAATCTAAAATTATAATAGGAGATCAATCAGCGTATGTATTGAAAACTTTATTAAAAAAATCAAAAATATAATATATGATATAAATATTTTTGATTATATATAATAGATCTCTGGTTGCATATATTGAAGGAATTTCAGAAGAACAAGTTTTTGTTAACAAACAAAATCAGACTGATTTCAGGATTATAAAATTCATATTAAATAATTCTGAAGGATTCAGAATTCAATGCAATATTTACAATAAAAATATTGCAAAATTCAAAAAAAATCTAAAATTAATCGAAGTAAATTTTTATAATATACAATATTATTAATTACAACTTAATATTAAACATTTTTTAATATTTCAGAAAATATTATTGGAGAATGTTAATGTATCAAAAGCAAGAGGATACAATAAAGGAAATCAAATATATGACTTAACATTAAAATATCATTCGAATATTACTCATTTAGGCGAATGCAACATATTGAAAAATAAATCAATTAAAATAAATTTCGAAGAAATAAAATTAAGACCTGGATTAATAAGTAATTAAATATTATTGAAAAAAAATATAATAATTTGAATAAATAATTTTTTATTTTTTAGAAATACAAGGGTACTTAAGAAATTCTTTTGTACAAAAACATAAAAAAAATTAATCAGAATATATCGGAACAATAACGGATGGACAATATAAATTGGATGTCTTATTAAATAAATTAGAAAATGAATATGTGAATTGGGAAAAAGGGACAAAACTAGAAACTATCGGAGAAATAGAAGAAAATAGTAAAAACAATTATAATAATATATTATATGCATATACACTCATGTATATTTATATATAGATGTATATTTATATATTTAAAAAATTTTATAGATATTTTATACATATTGAAAGTAAAAAGATTGGAATTCATTAAAGTATTAAATGATGAAAACATGGAGTTAGAGGACCTTATATTAGCAAATGAAATAATTTTTAATAAGGTAAATTAAATATTTTTATTTCCTTACATTAATTAATATAATATTCACATTATAAAATAATTATTTTTCAAGGTTACAGAAAAACAAATTGATGATAATTATAATAATATTGATTATAAAATAATATTGATTTAATACAAAAAAAATAAATTTATAATTTTTTTAACAACAATAAAAAATATATATGTAAGCTTGTAATAAAATATAAATTTGTAAGCTTATCTTAGCGTCAATAAAATTTAACGACATATTAAATAAATATTTGAAATTATTTGAAAAACTGTACAAGCTTTTTCAGCGACAATGAAAAATAAATATGTAAGCTTTTTATAACTACAATAAAATTTAAATTTGTAAGCTTCTATTAGCGACAATAGAAAATAAGTCTATAAAATTATTTCAATAATAATAACAAATTAATCTGTAAGCTCCTTTTAGCGACAATAAATTTGTATGCTTATATGAAATTTTTTAGCGACAATAAACAATAGATCTGTATGCTTCAGCGACAATAATAAATGAATTTGTAAGCTTTTTTAGCGACAATGAAAAAAAAGTGTACGCTTCTTTAGCATGAAATTTAACGACATATTAAATAAATATTTGAAATAATTTAAACTTTTTTTTAGTAAAAGTACAAAACAACTATACAAGCTTCTTTAACGACAATAAAAAATAAAAATGTAAGCTTTTTATAACTACAATGAAATTTAAATTTGTAAACTTCTATTAGCAACAATAAAAAATAAGTATATAAAACTATTTCAGTAATAATAACAAATTAATTTGTAAGCTCCTTTTAGCGACAACAAACAATAAATTTGTATGCTTATATGAGATTTTTTTAGCGAAAACAAACAATAGATCTATATGTTTCAACGACAATAATAAATTAATTTGTACACTTTTTTAGCGACAATGAAAAAAAAGTGTACGCTTCTTTAGCGACAATAAAAAATAAAAATGTAAGCTTCTTTTAGCTACAAAAAAAACACTCTTAATGCAGCCATATATTTATATATGTTGGTCTCAAGCCCAAAAATAAAAAATGCAGAGAGGGAGCGTTTTCTTTGCATTTTATATATAAAATTTATGACATAAGAAGATAAAAATATTTATTTATAATTATAATTTTCAATTATTCTATTACTCTATTTTTTAATATTCGCTAATAATTATTATTAAATATTATTATATACAATCATAACTTGAAATTTTAATGTTATTTACTATTCTATTTATAATTTATTTCAAAAAGATATAAGTTTGATTCATTGTAAACTTTTGAATATCGCGTTAAACCATCTTTTTTCTATTAATTCTAATCCTATAACTTCATATCTTATATTTTTATGTATCGATGTTTTCTATTGAACTTTTTTCACATTCACAAATATGAAATTTCAACTCATTATGTCCTACTGTTCTATTTACTTTGGAATGTGTGTATTCGAGGGGTTGGCGAGCGGAGCGAGCAGGAGAGAACCCCCCATAGTATATATATATATATATATATATAAATCTTCGTTAATAATTTCATTGAGAATAGAGGTTTTCACATCCACTGATCGCGTCTTAAAATTATATTTGTTCCATACTGCTCTTATTAGAAGTAATCTGAACACAGATGCATATGTTCTATTCATCTCATAGTTATTTGTATTCTTGAGTCCACAAATAATTATTCTTGCTTTGTATCTGATTTTATATTTCTTCCATACACCCGCATAGAATCTACATTATTATAGCCTTTTGTCTTTTTTTCTTTTTTAACAACCTTTTAACAATTATCGACTTTCCATTTCTCAGCATTGACTTCAACTCATCTTCTATGGGTGTTTTCCAAATAGCTTTATCGCTTCTTTGCACAGTATTTTTATAATTAAGTGAACCTGAATTAATGATTGCCTTTAAAGCTTATAACACCTTATCATTTGCTTGTTTAATCTCTAAAGATTTCTTGTCTTGTATCATTTTCAATTTTTTCAATTTTTCACTTCTTTGTAGCATATTGAATTAATATTCAGAGATGTCATTAACGCACATATTGTTACATCTTGTTTGGAGTTAATTTTTCTCGTCTTCTTCTACTAAACTTATACAGACAAAGAGAGCCTATTGTTCTTTTAGTGTTTGATCCACCTGTATATCCGAAAAACTTGCGACTTTAATAATTTCTTCATTTTCAGTATTTGGTCCAGCTCTAATCTTTAAGGTCTTTCCCTTTTAAATTTAAACTGTCCCTCCTGTTTCGATGCTGTCTCGTCTACATTTAAGTGTTGCTCATTTTCATCAAACTCTTTGATCCTATTTGTTTTATCTACTTTCTCATCTTATTTTGGTAAGTGTCAAAATTCTACTTCTTTTTAATTGTATTCATGTACAATCTTCTCGTTACATTCCAAGCCAACTAAAATAACTTTTTACTCCAACTCTTAATTTAATGCTGACTCTTCTTTGTATTTTAATATAAGTTAAACAGCCAAATCTTTGAAGTTGGTTGATATTAAAGCTGTAATAAGGATCAAATTTTCTAAAGGAGTAATTATTTTCCTAGTGTGTAGTGCGATTACAAGCATACACTGCTGCAGATATTTTGGTAGTTTAGAGTCATACTAGATCTCATCTTCTTTGGAGTTGTTTACTTAAGGGGGAAGCCTGCTTTAGAGGCTTTAAAAAATCGATATTTTCGAGGATTTAATTGAAAAGGAAAGAAATGTCTAATTAAAATGAAACTTTTAGGGTTTATTCTTATATATTTGAAGAGTCTTCTCAAATTTTTTTATTATCATACATAAGATATTCTTCATGTTTCAAAAAATTTACGGAGGCGCCTCGAGTGTGCACTTTCTGTATGGCGGGCAAGATGCAATCTGCAATTTTCATCCAAAACAAAAAACCAAAAGAAATTTTTAATTTTCAATAGTGTAATTCCTAGGTGAACCAAGAAAATTCAACAACAAGTGAAAAATTCAACAATGTTTCGCCGATTAAAAAAAATGCATTCAAAAAAAAAAATTCACTTTAGATCGTTTAAAAACCGAGTTGATGTTAACTATTTTAAGGTATTATAGGTTCACCTAAAAAAGAATTTAATCTCGAATACAACGCGTTTTGACTCGTTTCGATAGGACGTTTACTTTTTATCCTATTTTGCCCGCCAATTTAAAAAAAAACATCAAAATGGAAATCCGAGAAATCGCGTGACAAAGTTTTCGTTCACAAAAAATCGTAAATTTCTTGAACTTACCCTAATAATATGCTAATCAGCGATTCCTGCTCCGTATAACTGCCCTTCAGACTCTTTAAAAAATTGATTTTCGGCCAATCACTCCATTTGACGGGTTGTTCTGGCCTCTTTGGTCACCAATGAGGCGCGCCTGTTTGGACGCGTAATGCGCTCCTCGTTCGTTTTATCACAAAAATTTTTGCACTGGAGCCCAATTTTTAAGTCTAATAAGTGCATAGTCTTTAATACTGCACTGTAGCCCTTATTAAACATCCCTCCAGCGATAAAAGTAGCAGTCTCAATTATATTGATCCCCAAATGAAGGTGTTTGGGCGTCATGCGCTATACGGTTGAATTAAATGACTCGTTAGCATTCTGCATCTGTCCACCCAAGCACCTTGTCACTGTACACTTGTCGCCGTATGGATTATTTTTCACGATACTAAGAAATGTTTTGGAGTCACCGTTGCCAATATAATTGCTATACATTACTCCAAATTTCTCGATGGATCTTGAGAACATTTCGGTGATCGAATCAACTTTCATCTTTCCGGCGGAGCCTGCATGATTCAAAGAACAACTTTTTTCATGGGTTTCATACCATTCTTCATACTCGTTGTCGTTCAACGTATTTTTCTCGAGAGTACAGGTATGGCAATATCCGCTTTTAACATCGAGATCAATCACTTTGCCACTATAGTAGCCAATAAGTGTAGTTACACCGTACAGAGAAGTGAATCCACGTTTTTTCCACGATCCATCGCCCGAAATTTTCAAATGGTCACCTGGTCTTTCATTTTGCACATTTAGTTGTTTTTCCTCTTCGACAGTACTTTTACATGCACTTTCAAACATCGTTTTCGATGCTGTATACAGATGTTCCACGATTTTGTCATACGTCGATTTTGCTAAGCCTATGCCTTGAGATAAATCCAGAAGACCACAAAAAATGTTTATGCCTTCTCGTGCGACACCCAAAAACCTCATGACGAACACAATTCTTCTGTTGATTTCGTAGCCGGTGTGAATCAACGGTTTGGTTTGGATTTTTCGTTTACCACAGTGACACGACAAAATAATTTTAAATCCTAAACCTCGATGGTTGCTTTCGGTGAACGTTATTCTTTGCTTACGCAAATTGCAAATAACTAGCTCCGAAATTGCTAAAAACATAGACACAAACTCGATTATGCGGTAACAATGAGACGGATAAACTATAAGGTCGTCCGTAGTCTCCGATACCAATTTCTGCTCACTGTTGCTGGTATTAGCTTCTCCATCGTTCGATGAAGAAACATTCAAAAATTGATTGCCGTGAAATTTGCGCTTCCGTGGTCTTCCACTACGCTCACTTGCAGATTTGCTCGTTTTCGGATAGGTCTCCGTATTTTTAAAATGCTCACGTACTGAGAGACAAATAAGAACTCAACCGTAAAGCAAAATGTAGCTCTGTTCGAGCCGACGTTGCCAGCTCATATATACCGTTATAATAATAGTTTTGTCCTTACCATAGCTTTATAGAGACCTTCTATGGACAGTTAAACTGTTTCGAAAGACCGTTAGTCCCTTTCCATTATAATATACATAATAGATCGAGGGGCGGAGCGCACGCGCTCCGGGCGGTCCGGCCGCTCGGATACCTGCTCGACGCTTGCTCACTATTTCTTCTGTATCTCCGAAAATATTCCGAATTTTTTTCTGAAATTTTAGAGACATATTCTTGGATAGTTTAGGAAGAGATTTAGGCAAAAAAAATTTCGACTTTTTGAAGCCTCCAAAGCAGGCTCCCCCCTTAAGTTGACAAGATACTTCATTTAGTTGAAAAGTATCTTTAGGAGACAATTGTAATTCCGCACCCAAATACTTTAACACTTTCACGGTAAAGCAACCTGTATTCTCTCTCCTTTGATTAGATCATAAATAGCATACCCTTGCATCATATCCTAGTATATTTCTTACACTTCTCATGGATATTTTAAACAGTCTCACCTCTCACTTGTTTTTCACGAATACAGAAATAATTTCTCATCTTTTAGAGGACATGCCGCTGGGTCCGATGATATCTTAGTAAACACTCTGTAATGGCACCGTCACACAATTTTGTGATATTATAAACTATAATTTATTAAATTTAGAAAATAAACACACCATACAATCTAATATAGAATCATCAAGATAAAATCAATTGCGATGCTCGCAAATAGGCAATAGAGGTATGACTAGAACGTAAACGCCACAACACTCAACTATTGCTCATGTTAAACTCCTCACATTCCACTCACAAAGGAGACTTCCTTTTTCCCGTTTCTATCACGCGTATACCAGATTGTAATATCTCCATTATCTTTCACAATATTTTTCTCACCTCTCAAATTCTCATTCTTTTCTGCATAACTAATTTCATTTTCTGTTAATAGGTTTTCCTTATTCACAGTTAATTTTAACTAATGATCTTCGTGTTCAGCGCTTTGTGTGTGATACATTCTCGTGCTTGACTCTTTACTCATCAAATGAGCGACTAAACGTTCAGTTATCATTCTAGAGAAAACTCATCATTTGTCTCATCTTTTTGTATTTTTAATTCAGTAACTCTATAAAGTTGTACACACCTGATATAAATAACTCATTCAAAACTGGATGAAAATATTAATCAAGGTAAATTACAGGTCTCATCTCAGTAAGTTAGTAAAGATAGTAAACTTTCTTTCAAAGTCTCAGCCAAAATACTCTTATGTAATTTTAACCTATTTCTATTGTTGAATTATATCTCTATTTAATCATTACTCCCTCCGTTCTCAAATCTGCTTAGGAGTCTTTATTAGCATATTTAATTACACTTCTTTTAAAAGTATTAAGAGTTTCGAATATTATTTTGAAATGAGTTAGATGTTTCATTAAACCAGTCAGCAAAGAACTTGTTGCATTAAAACATAGACATAGTATTATTACTATATTTTTCTTATATGAGTGCATTCTGCAGCTTTGTGGCCAAAATCTTGGCATTTGTAACGCTTCATACCATTATTTTTATTAGGACAGTTACTTCCTCTAGGGTTTTAGCTCTCAGCATCTGACATGAGTATTGACGAAATTTGACACATCTTATTTAACAAGAAGTTTTAATTCTTTATATTAAGTCCCTCGATCTTCAGTACTTAGAGATAAATTCTATAAATTAAATCGTTGGAACTGCATTATAAAACGCTTCTCTCCTTTCATTGACTGTCAAATAAGTGGTATATGATTTTTAATTATTTCTTTATACTTTTTACAATATGCACTCACTTCATCCTTTTTGATTTTATATCGCCTATTATTTAATTATTTTCTCATCGTAAGCGATTTTATGTTTACTTCACATCTTTTTAAACTTTTAAATTTATAAAAAAAATTTTTAATGTATCTTTTAATATAGTCCTTTAGCATGGTAATTATTATCTAAGTCGTTTATTAACATATCACAGACTTTAAACTTTTGCTCATCTATCACTTTCTTATCTACGCTCGTTGTTTTAGAATTCTCATCTACAATACGTAACAAACCACAAGATCTTAATTCAGAAATGAAGATATAATTTAAGAGCTAGAATTTTATCTTACTAATCAATTTATGATCTTCTTGCATCACATTTTTACCAACCAAAAAAAAAACTTTTATAAAAAAAATTCAAGGGTTTATTATTTAGCCTCATCTCATCATGTATCACCTAGTCCTTATCTATTTAAATTTTACTCTCCTCACTCGTCTTTTTATAACTTTCCCGTCCTGCCTAATTCATACTAATTTGATCGCTTTGGCCATTCTAAACTTCCTCCTCTTTATACAATTCCTAAATAATAGAATCCTGAGATCAAGTGACTTTGCGGCTGTCTTGATGCCAATAAATTGTTTAACATAATCCTCTCAGATTAATGCTTTTAACTACTTAATTTTTTCAGAAGCTATCGTGCATCGCTGATTTTCAACCTCTCTTTTTAATACACTCATCGTATTTTCTGTTTACTCTCACATCTTTGATGAAGCTGAACACATTTTATTCACAACCGTAATTCATTTACACATCTTAACTTCTTGTATTTCGAATCTTCTCATTTGTTGACCAAGCGTCTACCAATAAATCGGTAGTAGTCATCTCGTCTCTTTTACACTCGTCCATATTTTTTCTCTCTGTTACTTTCTCCTCTTTTGGTTGATTTTTAGAATTTAAGGTTTTATTGAAAGATTTTTCTGATGGCTCAATGAAATCTTTAAGATATTTAATCCCCTTGGCCGGTTCATTCCAGACATCAGCAGGTAGTGACTGTTTGTCTTTGGAAAATCATATTCTTAATTCAATCCTATTAATTTATTATTTACTGTGATTATATTTATTTATTATGTACTATGTGGTGAGAATGGTTGATCGAACAACAGATATGGCCACTCTTACCACGAATGAACACTTAAGAGTCCGAAAAACAAGATATTCTCCATGCTCACTCTAGTTAATCGAAATATGTAGACCAAACAACAAGCCGACACACTTCGACCAACTAACCTCAAATTTATTGAATTTGTAACATAAATAGTATTAAATGTAAACTTTATTTCCCCTCTTTTTCACCTCTTTTTTATTTAAACTCATCTTACCTGAATTATATTTATATTTTAATTCGGGAGTAAAAATCATTTCCATTCACAATAATGTTAATTTTTGCTTAGGATGATTTTTCTGAATCTTAGAAAAACTTTGTTCAGATTTTGCCGAAATACCTGGATATTGATTCAAACGAAATCAGCTTACAAGTTTTTCAATCACTGAACAACTCTCCTCTCCGCCTGTAAGTATTCACTGACACGTTGCTTCGGCTCTGTCTTTTTGTCTTCTAATACTTTTTATTTCACTCTGCCGAGTGAATCTTTTTACAGAAAATCGTCCAGCTGGGGGTCCTCAAGGCTTGGCTTGACTTGCTTGCACTTGTGCATCTGCATCTCTCGGACCCTGGACGTTTTTCTGTCTTCGTGCAATACTCTACCAGCATTGTCATTTTTTTTTGTTGCTTGTGCTGCTGTTGCTGACGGTTGCGGAATGGCTGGAGCATTGCTGGTTTGCTGTTTTGTCTGTGAAGTGGGGTGTTGAGTGGTGGTGCAGTGGGGGGGATGCAGTTGCATCTTTATGGTTTATGCATGTGTTGCATATAGGTTATGCATTTGCTACATAACCTACAATATTTTTGGCGCCAAATTTACTATCTCTTAGGTGAATCTTTTAAGTGCGTCATTAGTGGCTCCATCTATGGGTTACCTTGTTTACTGTCTTATCTACTCTATGGATAAGTGACAGGTAATTAACATACTTAAGGCGCGTTTCCATCTGGCCTTTTGATTTTATATATTTGATGCGCGAATTTCAAACAGCTTATTATGCTGCTTTTCTTTTACTATATAACTTATTTCTTTTATATTTAATTTTAAATGTGATATACTTGGGCGGAGAGTTTCACAGGCCATCTATATTTTTGTTTTGCTTTTATTGCTATTTTTATTTCTCTGGCGCTGCTCTTGCTGCTATCTTTTATTTCTTTTCTATTATATTTATTCTCTCACTTCTCTTGACATCTTATACAGCTTAAACCATGTCACAAATTACCATCAAGGACTGCTGCGCCATCTGCGGTTTTCCCGCTGATAATATAAGAGGGTCGAAAAAATTAATACAGTGTTTTACATGCCGGCAGCGCTGCCATGTAAAATGTATGAAGCGCGTGCCTCATGATAATGATGGTAATCCGAAATATGATTGTGAGAAATGTATAGCTGGCCGACTTATCGCTTCTCCCACTGCTCCACTCACTGGCACTGGCGCTGGACCACGCAGTGCCACTATGCGAGGTGCTCCTATAGCCCGGCCTATCGTTGCTTCTACTCCATCACGAGGATGCTCACCTGTCGCACTGATTAAGAAAGCTCAAGAACACTCTGTGATTAAGAAGAGGACCAATTCGCGCTGTTCTGCGGTAGCTGGAGGGGAACATAGCATAAGTATCAATTTAATTATTAAAAAATTTAGAGGTGGTGCTGCATTGGTCACTCCGGATAACAATATTAGTAAGGGCAAAAATGGTGGTCTTAAGCAGAGTAATGATGGAGCTGATTCTTCCTCAGTAAAGGCAGCTGTGTCTGCTTTGGAGAGCGCGCTATCCTGCAGGCTCGATCTGATTCAAAATGATCTTAATCGACTTCCGGCTCTTGAGAGCCATATTATAAATACTGACAAGGGTCTGCAGGATATCGTGACTAAAATGGAGAGTCAAAATGAAATTATTAAGAATTTAAATGCTGGGCAGACGCAGCTGCTAGAGGAGAATCGTAAACTCAGGGGTATGATAGGTACTTTAGAGAAGGAGTTGTTGTCTGCTCTAAATGGCATGTATGAAAAGTTTTTCAAATCTCTCACGACTAATTTTAATAATATGCAAGCATTTTTAGGTAATGAATTCAATGGAGTGGACAGCAACTTTTCTCAACTTATGACCGGGGTGGCTGAGGTGGTGCAGACCGTTAATGATCTCACGGCCCAGGACGAACACTTAATCAACACCAACACTAACACTGATATGCCTGTAAATTCGAATATAACACAATCATTTGAACGTAAAGATAGTAGCTCTCATAACACATGCACTGAAGCACCTGTTGATTCAAACGATGAACAATTAGTAAAAGCACATACAGATAGTACCAGAGAGGCATCCTGTCATACTGTGAAGAGGTGTGGTTCTGGAAATAGTGTCTTGGTGATATCCAGCGGACTGGACTGCTCTGCGGCTAATGTTGGGCTGGAGGATTATGCTTGCGCTGTTCTGGGAACCATACTTCCGATTTTTGAACGTTCAAATATTGTATCTGTTACTGAGATCTCTAATTCTGAAAATAAAAATAAGGGCAGGATGTCTGCTGGGCCTGAGATCGTTGGCGGTCCGAGTATTGCGTTCTCATTGTTGGTTGGACTTTCTGGAGATGACTTGGCGCAGAAGGTATTTATGGCTAGGCGTAGATTAACGGGTTTTTGACAGCGGATCTGGATCCCTCCCTCCTCGGCAGTTTTTCTACCACCAAGCACCATTCTCAAATATATATATAAATGAGTATCTTGAAAAAGATAAATATATTAAATTTAAAAATCTTAAAAAGTATGCTAAAAGAAAAGGTTGCAAGTTTGTTTGGCATAGAGGTGGTAAATTTATGGTGAGGAGGGAGAGAGGGGAGAGAGCGCACAAATTTGAAAGTGAACATGATTTGAATAAAATATTAGATAAATCTAAATGTATTGTACAGAAAAATGTTGAAGTAACTGATTTTGAGAAACACAATGAAGCTCTAACAAATAATGGAACTACTGATAATGATAAATGTAAACCTCACAATAGCGGGATGAGCTCGCATCAGAAATTAATTAAAAATCATGCAATATCCTTAGATAGAGCCTCTCCCCAATGACTGCGCTGGTCCTCTTCAGAGAGTCGAATAGGGAGGAGGGGTGAACTGCGCGCGTGCTTTCTGAATGTGACCTCTTTGAGAGCTCATATTGGGCAGGTGCGTGAACTTTTAAGTGGTTATCATTCTTACGACATATTTGGAGTTGCTGAGACCTGGCTGGGTCCGTCTGTATCGGATGACGTCATTCGAGTCGGGGGGTACAAAGTGTTTAGACAGGACAGAAACTTGCGTGGTGGAGGGGTTGCCTTGTATATTAAGGATAATCTAAAATGCACTATTTTGGCCACTTCGGAGACGCAAACTAGTAATAGTAGCGGTAAGCCGGAGGTGCCTGAATATATTTTCTGTTCTGTGCAAGTTGGCGGCTCCGAGCCCGTGCTAGTTTCTGTCATTTATCGTCCTCCTGCTGTTTCGTTTACTAGAAACTCTAATTTGTTGATTGATTTGAGAAATTTTTGTACGGACTATTCCCATGAAATTATAATGGGGGACTTGAATGCCGATCTCCTTAAAGAGAGCAGTGATGCTAAGTTTCTTAGTAAGCTGTCGGCTGAGCTTTCGTTATGGTTGGTCCAGCACGGTGCTACGCATCATACTCCTACGTCTCACACGTGGATTGACCTGATCTTTGTTGATGACAACGACGTGGTGCTTGATGCACAGAACCTACCGGCGAGCTTTCACAGTCGGCATAATTCAATTGACGTCTGTTTGCCTTGCAACACTATAACTTTAGATCAAAAACCTATCATGTATAGGAACTATAAAAATATTTGTCTAACTGCATTGGGAGAGAAACTTGCCGGCTGTGATTGGTCGCCGCTTATGACTGACACAGTTGACCCTAAATCTGCACTTGGTTGCCTCTGTGACAATCTCACTGCTGCAATCGAGAATTTGGCGCCGTTGAAAGCGCTCAAGCCTAATAAAAATAAGTTTCCATGGGTAGATGAAGAATTATCGCGGATGCGGCGTAAGAGAGATGCTACATATCGTAGATACAAACGGACAGAGGACAAGCAGTATCTCCTTGAATTTCTGCGGTTGCGTAAGGTGGTAGACGAACGCACAGACCATGCTAAGACTGCTTATATTCACAATAGACTGTTTGATGCTCTTGCGGGTGGTAATGTCTGAAAGGAGTTGAGAGACCTGGGACTGCTATCCGGACCTCAAGGGGATTTGAATGGATTCACTCCGGATGAGCTTAATGCGCACTTTGCTGGGGTGTCAGTCTCGCCGCAGGAGGATAGTGAAGAGCGATTGAGAATTCTTTCTCAATGCAATGAAAGTGGGTTTACCTTTATACCAATTAGTTTTAATGATGTTGTTCTTGCAATTTAACATTTTTCCTCACAGGCTTGTGGTGAGGATGGCATTCCGCAAAGCGTGATAGTCAAAGCTTTACCATTTATTGGTGAACATCTTGTGACTCTGTTCAACTCCTCTTTTGCACGGGGGGTCTTCCCTTGCCGTTGGAAGCAAGCACGTACTATACCATTGAAAAAGTGTGCTGCACCTAAGCAACCAAAAGATTTTAGGCCTATAGCCATCTTATGATTTCTTTCAAAGGTTCTTGAGAAGATCGCCCATGACCAACTGCAGGAGTACATTACATCCAAAAAATTGCTCGATCCTATGCAGACGAGCTTCAGGAAAAACCATTCTACGCAGACTTCTGTACTTAAGCTTACAGACGATATAAGGTCAGGTCTAGACAGGAAACTTGTCACGTTACTGCTACTTTTTGACTTTAGTAAGGCATTCGACACGATCTCTCCCTCCAAACTTCTTGCGAGGCTTAGATCGATGGGGTTCTCCAGGGCCGCACTCGGATGGATTAACTCCTATTTATCAGGTAGGAAACAAATGGTTTCCACACATTTAAAGGAGGAATAGAATTGGCTAACAATCAATCTAGGAGTACCTCAGGGTTCCGTGCTGGGGCCTCTGTTGTTTTGCCTTTACATAAATGACGTACTTGACGCACTGGACTCTGGTTGCGTCGGGCATCTGCTGTATGCGGATGATCTTCAAATTTATACACAGGTCCCTTATGATGATGTGGACGAGGGGATTCGTATTTTACAGAGGGCGGCCAGGGCGGTGTTGGGGTGGGCTGCTGGTGTTTCTCTCACTTTGAATGCTAGTAAAACAAAAGCGATCGTCTTTGAAAGTAATCGTTTTATTAAAAATTTTTATTCGGGTGAGCCAAGGACGATTGACCTGGGGAGCGGTATCGGTATTCCTTTCTCTGACACCGTTACGAGCCTTGATGTTGTACTCGACTCTAAACTGTCGTGGGAACCGCATATTAATATGTTGACTAAAAAATTCAATAGAGTGATTTATAGCCTGCGGTTTTTCCGTCGGTACACCACTGAGGCTCTACGTAAGCAGCTCGCAACCGCCCTGCTGTTTCCACATCTTGATTACTGCTCAGTGGTTTTGCTCGATGCTTCGCAGGAGTTACGAAGACGGCTACAGACAATGCAAAATTCATGTGTGAGATATGTATTAGGCGTGAGAATGGGTGATCACATCTCTCCCCATAGACATGCTTTGGGTTGGCTACGTACTGATTCGAGGAGACAGTATTTTATGGCTGTACTTATGTACAAAATCGTACGTATGAATACTCCCGAATATCTCGTGGGTCTCTTCACTAGATATATACCCAGAGCGACCACTAGGGGTGAGATTAAAGATCTTGCGGTGCCCTTCATGCGCACTGAGACTGGAAGAAATTCCTTTCAAGTTCAAGGTGCGCATTTTCGGAACTCCCTACCTGCTGATATTAAAAATCTTCCATTAATCAGCAGGTTTAAAGCCGCTCTGAGGAGGTTTTTACTCGACCTCGATTAAACAGTATTATTTTCGGACTATATCATATGTGTTAATTCATTATGTGATGTACCCTCTATAGATTTAAGGCATGATTGTATTTATTGGCGTGTATGTAGGATGTGTGTGCATAGAGTGAATGATACTTGTTTATAGAATAAAATCATCTTCACATAATTTTTAATTTACACTTATCTCAGTCTTACTCTTCTCAAACAGCTGTATCAATTTGTTTACTCATATACATGAATGTATGCACACATGTGTACACACACACATATATATATACATAAACATCCAGATATATACACACACATAAATATAATCCTTTATACCATTTGCACTAACGTATTCGTGATCACATTTTACTTATAAATGTACCTCATATAGGTTTGGCTAATATATAAACACATTGCAACTAAATACAAATACACATCTCTGTTAATTACAATCCTCAATTGATTGTTTTAAGTGTGCGTGTGTTAGCTTGAATTCAAGACTTATATCAGTTATATATGTATATTGTAACGTTTCTATCCAATTGTACACTAATTATTTATTGAAATGATATTACGTATTATGTTTTTAAGAAATTATTACTTATATTTAAAAATTCTTTGTAGTATCGCGTTAAAGGATCGTTAAATAGCTAGCGCGCCACGCCTAGCTATTGCGGACCCTGTATTTCCTTTTACTATTGTTAAAGTCGTTTATAACTAGGACGCCTTGCCTAGCTATAGCTGACTTTTAGGATATATTTGTTAGTACGAATTATGTTTATTATGTGAAAAGCCCGTTATTATTAAGGACCAAACGCCTTAATATTCGGGGCTTTACCCTGATTAATAGGATAGGGAAAGGTATTTCTTGGATAGGCTCTTTATTTTAATATTCAATACAAAGAATAATATATGTTAAACACTAATTGTAATAAATAAAAGACCACTGCTAGCTTGAGGCACGTGTTTAGCCAATCGCCTGTTATACCTCGAGCAAGCGCACGTCTAGGCTTGAAGAGAGCAGATCCAAGAGTGACGAGAGTCACGAGCTCCTCGCACTGCTTGCTTCAGCTCTCTTCGGTCTTTCTCCCACTCTTCTAACTTAGTAGAAGAGAGGGAGAGCCGCCGTATACTTTCAGCGGTACTTATACAAGCAAGCGCGTGTACGTATATACGCGCGCTTGCTTGTTCAACCACTTTGGTCTTTTTGGGTGTTTGCGCGCGCATCTTCCAGTATCGTACGGTTTCAGGGCCGTACATACTCGGGCGCTCACAATATATACATATATACATGGGGACATTTCACACCAACTGAAAGAGCAAAATAATTAAAATTGCTGAAACTCTAAGAAATTATTCTTTTTGTTACCCAAAATATGTAAAAAACTTTTCAAGCATCTAGATTAAAAGGATCAAGAGCTACAAGACCTTAAAATATGAAAATTTTTCAAAATTTTTGGAAAAGTCCCAACTTTATCATTTTTTTCTGAAAATCCTGATGTTTTAGAGAAAAATCAATAAGAACACTTCTTGTTGTAAATGAAGAGAAGAGTTAGCATGATTTTTTACAGACCTGAATTTTGCAGTTTTCTGATTGGTTCTTATATGTATAACATAAAAATTGAAATTATTTATTGTTCGCCACTCAAGAAATTGGCTTTTGAGGGCTTATTTTCTTCAATTTTTATAAACTTTAAAATAAATTTTTGAGTGTGTAAGTTAGAGCCACCAATAAGGAGTTATGGCAGTTTAAAATATAAATATTAATGTATAATTCATTTTTTTTATTGAAAATAGCCTGTTGTATATTAAACATAAGCATCTGATTTTAATACCTAAAAACTATTAAAATAAGTTTAAAAATCTTATAGTGGGATGTTACTTATCAATTAGAAGCCTAATTATTAATTAAACATTACTCGTTATCATAATAATTACAATTACTTTCAAAAGGCAAATAAGACTTTGAGTTATTGTAAGCTTAAATAATTATTTTTTAATAAAAATTTACTTATTTTAAAGAGTTGTTTCATCAATAAAAAAGAATAATTAAATATTCATTATTTTACTCGGCTTAGCTTTCTATAAAAAGTATCTGTTAAATGGAAAATGATGATATAATTTTGGAACATACACCGTTAAAGGAAATGATGGTGGCTTCCAGTACATCTAAATTCAGGATCTGTATCATCTTTTAAATAAGCTGTTTTAATCGAAGTACTGATTTTTAGATTAGCATTAATAATTTCATTAATACGAGGTTCACCTTGAGTTATGTTCATACATGCTACACAAGCGAAATGGAAAGTTATGAAGGTTATTGAAGTACAAGGTTCTTCAATACTTAGTGCAGCTAAAGCACCAACTGCAGTGCCTTGATCGATTTTTGCTTCCACACATTTATCCTTACTTGTATAAATAAATTCAACAAATTGTGACACAGTTAAACGTACAATATACCTGTAAACTGTGGCATCTGATTTAGTATGATGTCTAATCCTAGCAATTATAATTACAACTGTTTTAAAAAATTGAGCTTATTCTTGCTTAAATTCTTCACTTACACAAGAATAGTCCTCTGACATCAAAAGTTCAGAGGTTACTTTTATAACACCAGGATCACGTACGCTAGGATCAGACAGCATATTAAATCAGATGTCTTAGTTTACAGGTATATTGAACGTTTAACTGTGTCACAACTTGTTGAATTTATTTATACAAGTAAGGATAAATTTATGGAAGCAAAAATTGATGAAGACACTGCAGATGGTGCTTTAGCTGCACAAAGTATTGAAGAACCTCGTACTTGAATAACCTTTAAAACTTTCTATTTCACTGGTGTAGCATTTATGAACATAACTCAAGGTGTACCTCGTATTAATAAAATTATTAATGCTAATCTAAAAATCGGTACTCCGATTGTAACAGCTTATTTAGAAGATGATGCAGATCCTGAATTTAGATGTACTGGGAGCCACTATCATTTCCTTTAACGGTGTGTGTTCCAAAATTATATCATCATTTTCCATTTAACAGATACTTTTTATAGAAAGCTAAACCAAGTAAAATAATGAATATTTAATTATTCTTTTTTATTGATGAAACAACTCTTTAAAATAAGTAAATTTTCATTAAAAAATAATTATTTAAGCTTACAATAACTCAAAGTCTTATTTGCCTTTCGAAAGTAATTGTAATTATTATAATAACGAGTAATGTTTAATTAATAATTAAGCTTCTAATTGATAAATTACATCCCACTATAAGATTTTTAAACTTATGTCAATAGTTTTTAGGTATTAAAACCAGATGCTTATGTTTAATATACAACAGGCTATTTTCAATAAAAAAAATAAATAATACATGAAAATTTATGTTATAAACTGCCATAACTTCTTATTGGTGGCTCTGACTTAAACAATCAAAAATTTATTTCAAAGTTTATAAAAATTGAAGAAAATAAGCCCTCAAAAGCCAATTTCTTGAGTGGCGAACAATAAATAATTTCAATTTTTATGTTATACATATAAGAATCAATCAGAAAACTGCAAAATTCAGGTCTGTAAAGAATCATGCTAACTCTTCTCTTTATTTACAACAAGAAAAGTTCTTATTGATTTTTCTCTGAAACATCAGGATTTTCAGAAAAAAAATGATGAAATTGGGACTTTTTCAAAAATGTTGAAAAATTTTCAAATTTCAAGGTCCTGTAGCTCTTGATCCTTTCAATCTAGATGCTTGAAAATTTTCTTACATATTTTGGGTAACAAAAAGAATAATTTCTCAGAGTTTCAGCGATTTTAATTTTTTTGCTCTCTTAATTGGTGTGAAATGTTCCATATATATATACGTTCTCACAGCACATGCATACATATTCTATATACATGCAGCTTTGAAGGCACGCGTATAACGCACGCGAATATAAGCGAAGGAAATATATGTCATTTTTGTGCAATTATCTCTCTCGCACTCATCCTTTTCTTACACAGGTTAAACTGTATTGCGGTACCGCGTTCCCTATGTCTCACATCATACACATCCATACGCGCGTACTCCTGCGGATTTTTTTATGTTTGATATTTTAAAATTATATTATATAGCGTTTGTTTTAACCGCGCACTCTTGTACGTCACCAACCCGAAACCCTAGCAGTTCTCCTGTAACCGTTAAAAATTCTCAGATCTCACATAAAACGTGATTTTTTTCAATTTTCAATTTTTAATTCTCGTCTTTTTTTCTTTTACTCAAAATCTGATATACGTATAAAACTTTTATTCACGCTTTTTCATCAAACTTTTATTCTTACTCTTTATTTTTAAATTTTCATTACTTTCGTATTAAATTCTTATACACTTCTTACTCCTGTCTATTCGCATCTTTATTCAAATTTAATGCGTGTTTTATTCATTTTTATTTATCCTTTGTTTTCAATATTTAACTCACTTCTTTTAATCAGATTTTTTACTCGCGTCTTTTATATGAATTTTCTTTTGTTACTAACTCACTTCTTATCAAATTTTTGCTCGCATCTTTTATTTGGATTTTCCTTTCTTTAACCTCACTCATTTCTTTTATCAATTTTAACTCACGTCTTTTTAATTAAATTTTTCTTTGTATGCAACTCACTTGTTTCATCGAATTTTTACTCTCATTTTTTAATTCAAATTTTTTCTTTGTGTGATTTTCATTTCTTTTATCAAATTTTAACTTGTGTCTTTATATTCTAATTTTTCTTTGTGTGATTTTAACTTTTTTTTACAAATTTTAACTCGCATCTTTTTATTCTAACTTTTCTTTGTGTGATTTTCAGTTCTTTTCACAAATTTTACCTCGCGGCTTTTATTTATTTACCAGTAATATATTTACATAATATATACATACACTATGAAAATCCACAGAGGGACATTATCCCTGTTCGCGGAACTGGTTATTACAAAATCTTAGTTAAATAAACTTAACCTAACTTAATACAATAAAAAAACACATCCTACACCTACAACCTAAAGACAAATAAAGCCACACCATAGCCCAAAGTGAGCAAACCATCCTATAACAAATAATAATCATTCATCTCAAACACACTAAACATTCCTTATAATCCAATCTTTAATCCTTCTATCATTCATAGACACGAACTTTTAATCATTTGGTAATGAGTTAAAACATTTCACGGCATTAATATAACTGATCTTATTGCTGATTTTTCTATATATTTTTGGTAGTATCATACTCTTGCATCTAGATGCACTCCTACTATTTTTAAAATTAGTACTCATAACATTATAATGATAACGCAAAGACTCATAGTTATAAACCTGTTTTAAATTCATAGGATACCCTTGTACCACAAATACACCTCTATATATGATTCGCAATAATTTGTTTTGAAAATTCTAAAGTAATCTTATCACATTATTATATGCACCACCCCAAGCTATACAGCCATAACACACTACAGAATGAAAATAAGCGAAACAAATAATTTTTAATACATCACGTGACATAACTTTGGATAATTTATGAAATACAAAAGTCAGATATTTAGTTTTTTTAAACACACATTCAATATGTTTATCCTATTTAAGCCTACTGTCTATAACAATGCCAAGATATTTATAACTATCGACTCTATTTTCTTTCCATTTATTTCTATAACCAACTGTTCAGGTATCGTAACACAATAATTACTAAAAACAATATACACCGTTTTATCAATATTTAGCGCAAGTTTATTAATAGATAGCCAGCTATATATCTTATTCAGTTTAACGTTCATACTATTATGTGATTCAATCAACGTATTTTCAGAGACCACCAATGCTGTATCATCAGCATATGAAACAATCAGTTCATTTTTCATATTTAATAACAAATCATTAACATAAATAATAAATAGAAGCGATCCCAATATTGTATCTTGCGGAACACCTGCTCTAACCATCCTAAATTTACTTATTTTATCAATGATTCTAACTCTCTGTTTTCTGCCTGTTAAATAATCAACAATTAAGCCTAAAGCTTTGCCTCTTATGCCTGTTTCCTCCAACTTACTTAATAAGATTTTGTGATCAACAGTATCAAACGCCTTGGCCAGATCAAGGAAAACAGCAATTATAAGCTTACTCTTATCCAGTTTATTATATATATATATATATATATATATATATATATATATATATAATTCGTAATATTAAACAGAGCATCCTTGGTACCTCTATTCCTTCTAAAACCAAATTGCTTATCCTATAGTATTTCGTGCTTTAAAAGAAGTTCATAAATTCTTCGATAAATTATCTTTCCAAAGATCTTAGCAATATTGGATATCAAAGAAATAGGGCGATAATTCTTTACTTGCTCCTTGCTACCTGATTTGTAAATAGGAATAATTTCAGCAACCTTTGAAGCATCCGGCCAAATAGCCTTTTCAATACACATATTTAATACATGGGTCAACACATCCACAATAAGCACACTAATCGTTTTTAACACTCTAGTATTAATACGATCTATCCTACCATTCCTGATTTTCATACACTGAAAAAAATAGAATCTAGAACCGATGAGAATCCGCTTGGTGGTAGAAGATTTTCGTTTTGTTTTAAGCCATAGTAGAATTCCGCTTGACTCTAGAGGAAAATCTGCTTCAATGATATCGACTTCTTTCTAATAGATATTCTGCTACCACCTAGCAGAAATATTTTTAAAGCAACTAAACTTTAATATGATGAATATTCATCTTGATTATAGTTATTAGGTACAACTAGATTTCTATTTGATTCAAGAACTAAGAATCAAATAGATTTTTCCTCTTACTCCTAGAATCTATTTTTTTCAGTGTACCATCTATTATATTCAGAATCTCAATCGGACTAGTCGGGTCCATAAATATAGAGTACAAATTAGTCAAAGAAGTATCTTCAAAACTTCCAACCTGTTTCGGCATTTGTTTCCCAATATTTACACCAATATCACAAAAATAATCATTCATGAAATTTGCTATATCTTCGGAATTACTAACTTTTATGGAATTATCATTTACAAGGCAATTTACAGTACCATCCATAAATTCGTGAACAAAATTTTGAAAAACCTCGCTCCTTTAAAGAGCATTATCTCTGGTTCTAATGGTCGCAGAATAAAAATCAAAAAAATAAATTAATGTATACGAGAAATACTAACTTTTTATGGTGTTTGAAATTTTTCCAAACAATTTTTTCCATTTTTTATTCTTCTTTAAAAAAATGTCAATTTTTCACATTTTTAAACATTTTTTTAATCACTTATATCTTTTTTGAAAATGATTATTAGTGAAAAATTCTGACGGAAATAGAAAGAATTCTAAAAAATCTAAAACTTATCACTTATGGTTTTTTTTTTCTACAAAGCTTATTTAGATAGTTATAAACGATTCAATGTTGAGAAGTACTATAGTAAAAATATGAATAATTTAACAGAAACATCAATGAAAATTTAATTATTTCAACATATTTGTATATAAACTTTTTAAAATTATTTCTTGTCATAATTTTTTAGGAAAAAACATTAATTTTTTATAAAATAACACTCAATTTTTTAAGAAATGTGAAATAAAATATTATGAATCATTATTTGCATATTATTATACGTGTTCTTATTATACTACATCACAACATTCAATTGCTTATAACTACCTAAACAAGCTTCGTAGAAAAAAAAACCATAAGTGATAAATTTTAGATTTTTTAGAATTCTTTTGATTTACGTCAAAATTAATAATCAAAACTAATAATCATTTTCAAAAAAGATATAAGTGATTGAAAAAACGTTTAAAAATGTGAAAAATTGACATTATTTTAAAGACGGATAAAAAATGGAAAAAATTGTTTGGAAACATTTTAAACACCATCAAAAGTTAGTATTTTTCGTATACTTTAATTTGTTTTTTTTATTTTTATTCTGCGACCATTAGAACCAGAGATAATGCTCTTTAAAGGAGCGATGTTTTTCAAAATTTTGTTCATGAATTTATGGACGGTACTGTACATTACTACTCTGACTAGATTTATTACCTATCCTAGCATTCACATACTTCCATAGTTCTCTAGGATTATCACTAATTCTATTTTACTTTTAAGATAGAACTTTAGCTTTTTCGTGATCTAGTTTGGCCCTTTTTATCAGTTTATTTAAAATTTTAGTACAACTTTTATAGTGCTCCTCTAGTTCCTTATTCCCAGGACTACGTAATTTACATTTATATAAAATTTCTTTAGTAACACAAGACTTAGCTATTGCTCTCGTGATCCATTCTTATCTTAAAACTACATTATTGTTACGCCTAATCTTAGAATTATTCATGCACGTTTTAATTTCATCAATCATAGCATCAACGGCCCTGTTTGGGTCCTGCATTGACAACACCTCACTCCAATTACTCCTCATCGCTTCTCTTTGTAGTTGAGATCTATACATCGAGGAGACTCTAACAGTCCTACCATCACACAACTTAAAACATGTAGTTAATATCTTCAGTATGCCAATTTCCTCAATCATGGTTTCCTGACATATACAATTACTCCATCCGCTTGGTTCAGGTAACTTTGATTATAATACATCTTGTATCCAAACATATTATAATATTCTGGATGATCCAATATCCAAGACTCGGTACATTTAATATGTAGTAGTTACTTCTTCATTCTGTGAATAAAAACTTGTAATGCTTTGAAATTAGCATTTTAACTAACAAGGAGAGTGTTTCACCTTCGGGTCACCGTTTTTGCTTAAATTATAGGAATGTTTTCTAGATGCAGAAATATGAAGAAAGCCAAAATTTTAGAGGCCAACGCTCAATATTTCTCTAGTTACAGGCCATCGAAGAAAATCACTAAAAAAGTTACTAGATTTTCAAACGCCTATAGTTCCTCAGAATTACTAGCTAGAAGCTTAAACCTTTTTCTAAATGAAAGCTGAGCTCAAATCCTTTCGAAATAGCACCTATACCATCTCAAAATATTATTTTCTCCTAAAGTTAGAGCGTAATAAAGATTGGACCTGAATTTTTTGTTTAAAACATTAATTAATAATGAAAGCTAAAATTGGGTTCAATCTTTATTATGCTATAACTTTGAGAAAAAATAATATTTTGATATGCTATAACTACTATTTCGAAAGGATTTGAGCTCAGCTTTCATTTAAAAAAAGGTTTGAGCTTCTAGCTAGTAATTCTGAGGAACTATAAGCGTTTGAAAATCTAGTAACTTTTTTAGTGATTTTCTTCGATGGCCTGTAACTAGGGAAATATTAAGCGTTGGCCTCTAAAATTTTGGCTTTTTTCATATTTCTGCATCCAGAAAACATTTCCAAAATTTGAACAAAAACGGTGACCCGAAGGTGAAACACTCTCCTTGTAAGTATGTTAACGTACAGTATCAAATCATCACAATCCATTACAGTTTCATTAAAACAAAACAAGCCCTCAATTTTTTTTCTTCTGCAATAATATCATTGTTAACCTGATCCAAAATATCATGTAAACACTGCATATTAAAATTAATATAGAAAACTCGAAAAGACACTTATGAATATAAAAAATATGAAAATTTCTATACATATGATATTTTAGTCTTTTGATAGTTTACCTAAGCTTTATAGCTTTCACATACTAATATGCCATTTGCTTCATGATCAGTTTTCCTATTTAACTTAAATTGACTATTGGCATCTATACAGTTAAGGGGGTATATACATATTGGACCTTGAGAAATAAAATACGATTTTCTTATTAATGTTTAAATTAATCTTGGAATATTTAAAATACGAACTTGAAGTAAATATAAACACCTTTATTTTAAGCCTTGTTGGGCTTATTTCACTCCAGCCATACTCCCATGATCACTCGATGAACCTTCGAATCCATAATTCCTGCACCGTGAGGTTTCTGATGACTTAATAAACTAATTTAACTTTACCAAATAGATTTGGCTTCAGTATGGATGTCATTCTTGCATGAATATAGGGTTTTGAAATCAAATGACTGGAAGTGGTAAAAAAATCCAAAAATATTTAAATTTATTTAAAAAATTGATATTTTTTGTTAAAAAATTAGAAATTTTTCTTAAAAAGTCAAAAATTTTTGGTTTTTTAAAAATCGCTACATTTAAACAAAAATGAAATCAATATTGAAGCCAAATCCGTTTGGTAGAGTCAAATCAGTTCATTAAGTCATTAGAAACCTTACGGTGCAGGAATTACGGATTCAAAGGTTCATCGAATGATCATGGAAGAATGGCTGGAGTAAAATAAGCTTATTTATATATAAGGCTATTTTAAAATTAATTTAAACAATAATAAGAAAATTATATTTTATTTCTCAGTATCCAATATGTATATACCCCCTTAATACATTTGTAATTATCATAAACCTTACAATTCCTTGTTTCATACAAAATGCAATGCTAGCAGGTTGTTTATTTGAACAACACGCAAAAATCGTTGGACTAACAATCTCAGTATTTTCAAAGGTCCAAATTTCTTTTAGTGTATGTCCAACATTTATAGGGACATCATCATTATGCATTTCTGATATATATATATTTTTTTTTCCTCCTAATATGTTCTTATAGTAATAATTTAAGATTCTTTCAATTTTTATGCATTTTTATAATTATTTAGGTATATCTCGAGAAAAAAACGAGTTGGATTTAGATTCAAGTTGATATCGATTATATTAATGCTTCTGGATAAGCTGCTGATGGAATTTTTTTCCAGCAATAATTGTCATCTAAAATCGAAATTTTTCACCCGTGAAAAAATCAGTGCTAAATAGATTGAAAGTTGCTATTGATATATGTAAACTTTTTCGAGAAATTTGTCTACCCCTGCATTATAATTCGAGGAATTTACAAATCGCAGGATTTACAATACGAAGTGAAGCACTTAACTAATGTATAAGAATATCGAGTTACAGCATGGAGTTACACACACTGACTGATGTATAAAGATAACGGGTTACATTATTGAGCCCATTATAAGTCCAAATTCATTTTGCTCCCTAGGGTAGCAAAGAGGTATTTCGCTCTCCCACAATAGCTGGTCAAAATAGTATTTTGCACTCTGAGTGCGAGAAAAAAATTTATCAACTACTTTATTAATGATTAATAAGTACATGATTTGTTTTAAATTCACTCTGTAAAGAATATGCGAACAATCACACTAATGGTCGACAGTATCAATCCGAGCATCTATGGCCAATGTTATTTAATACCGTTAAACAGCTGCATCTACCACGCTTGGCGTGATTCCACGTGAAGGGTTGGAAAGTCCATCATTATAATGTGGAAAAATGATTTGTTTGGATTCGCTACATTGAAGACTTACAAGGAGAGTATTTGACCTCCGGGAAACGGATTTCACTAAAACTGCTGAATATGATTTTTTGATGAAAAAAAATAAACTTGTGTTTTTTCTTTTGTGCTTATAGGCCCTAGAGACAACGATATAGATATTTTTTTTTAAAAATAGTGAAAAGAAGTTTTTATAAGAACTTGAATAGCTGAAAAACTAAATCTCTTACAGAAAATTGTGAAATGAATAAAAAAAATTATAAGTTGAAAATTGAATTTAAGCTCTGTTGCATTGAAAAATCTTATATGGTTCAAAAGTTGCAGGTGATTAAAATATGCTAATAAAATAGGGTAAGGATTCGATCGTATGTTACATGCTAAAAATATTAATAAATATGTAGTAATTTTCAATTAGGCGCAACTTTTGAACTACAAAAGCTTTTTTAATAAAACAAGGCTTAAATTGGGGCTTTTAACTTTTACTTTCTTCTATTATTCATACATTTTGCTATAAATCTTTTAGTTATTTAGTTATTGAAGTTCTTATGAACGCCTCTTTTCTTTATATTTCTGAGAAATCTTTATGTTTTTGTCCATAGGGCTTTTAGCACAAAAGAAAATACACTGATTTTTTTTTTTTTTTTAATCAAAGAATCATATCCTGCAGTCTCATTATATTTATATTGAAACTAATTATTTTTTTGCCTAGTGGGCTAAAAAGGCCACTTTCACTCACTATACTCGATCGCAGAAGTTGAATTTTCAGGTTTGCTAGACGAAAATAGTAAAAAAAATAGTAAATTTAGGGGTATAAAAAGGCTTTATTTACGATACGAGAAGTTTACAGCTCAAGCCATAGGCAAGAATCGTAACGACGTTTATAATAGTACATTATGTACCAAGCGGGCAACATTGGAAATTTTATCTCTAGTGTGAGTTTGTTGCCCAAGCAAAGCAAGGGCGCCAAATTTACACAAGGAACATGAATTTCCGTCGCACCCCTGGTGCATATACTACTTTTGAACCCAAAGGTAGTGAAAAATACTTTCTTACGCGTTTAAGCGGGTGGAAAAGTGCTACTCTGCACCCAAATGGTTAAACATTAGATTATAAAAGAATAATATGCAAGGGATAAGAGGCTTAACGCCAAGGGCTTTTAACATCCATTAACATTTACAACTCCAGCAAAACGAGCGTAAACGCACTTTACAAAACATTAAGAGCACATGTAATGAAAAAATTAATTATGATTCAATAAATATTAAAATCCTTAAAAAAAATACAAGGTCAACCTTTTCGGAGTAATCGTCAACAACATCATAAAAACAACGATTACCGTCATCGTTAAAACTTTCTTATTTTTATAAAAATAAATAAGTTAATTCTATATACTGATATCAACAATGTGCGTGTGTATGCGTATATCGATGTCCGTGTATAAGAGTTTATGAGCCTAAGCTTTTATCTGTCTAAGTGTTTGACTATGTATAATCGTGTGATATGGCATATGAAACACCTGAGCACACGTACATACGCGCATACACACGTGCGAACACGTACAGACACGTATAAATAAGTACACATGCAAACAAACACGCGCGAACAAGTACGCCCCCGGAGAGACACGTACATACACTTGCTAACCCGCATGCACTAATAATAAAACGTAAAAAAACGTACACACACGTATAAACACCCGTACACACAGACGAACACATATTTCCACAAAGAAACACGTACAAACACGTATAAACATGTACAGCTACGTACAAAAACGTACAAACGCGTATGCACAAACATACATTCACAAACACGTATATGCATACAGACGAACATAAACGCCCACAAAGAAACACTTAAACACGCGAAGAAACACATACAAATAAGTGCAAGAACTAATAAACACGTTAACAATCAAATAAACAGCTGCACACACTTATAAACGCATACAAACACGTACACAAACCTAAAAACACATACGCAAAAATGGAAAAATGTACGTACACGTTAAAACACGCATAAACACCTGCACAAACTTACAAATACATACAAACACGTATACTCACGTATGAACATGTACAAACAGGTATACACATTTACGAACACGTACAAACACGTAAACGGACGTACAACTTCGTACAAATACGTACACACATATATAAAAACGTATAATCAAGTACAGTTACGTACAAACACGTACAAATACCTTCATACACGTACACACTTGTGCAAACACGAACAAACACATACACGCAACCATGTACAATTACGCACAAAAACGTACACAGGTACAAAAAATGTACAAGCACGTGTAATCACGTACAGTCACGTACGAACACGTAAAAACTTGTTGATACACGTACACACTTGCGCAAAAACGAACAAACACGTAAAATCACGTACAATCACGTACAATCACGTACAAACAGGCACGCTCACGTACATTAAAGTGCGAACACGTACAAACATGTGCATACACGCACAAACACGTATACACACGTACAAACACGTGAAGTAACGCAAAAAACGTACATACACGTACAAACACGTACAAACATGTGCAAACGAGTACAGACACGTACAAACATGTACAAACAGGTGCAAACACGTACGGTCACGTACAAACACATACAAACACGTACATACTTGTGAAAACACAAACAAACACGTACAATCACGTACAATCACGTACAAACAGGTACGCTCACGTACATTAACCCTTTGAGGCATGAATTTTTGTATCAGCCCTTTCCTTCCGGAGAAAGTCACTCAGGAGGTTTTTGGGGTCGCTGATCATGATTCCGGGGTCAGATTTGCAAAATTTGCAGATGGCGCCACTGTATCCCTTGGAGCCATAGTAGGATGAATATGTGGATGTAATTGACGTATTATTTTTCAACAGACTTGGATGGAAATTTTCACTCATGGATTTTTTGGGTCGCTATTGTTGAATCTGAAGTCAGAATCGGATAATTCTAGAGTCCAGGATACCTGGTCAAATATGATTTACTTAATGATTTTCAATCTGCGCATGCGCCGTACAGCGGCGCCATCTGCAAATTTTGCAAATCTAACCCCGGAATCGTGATCAGCGACCCCTAAAACCCCCGAGTTCAAAGTTTCAAGGCATTATGTAGGAAACTTAATGATTTTTAATCTGCGCATGCGCCGTACAGTGGCGCCATCTGTAAATTTTGCAAATCTGACCCCGGAATCGTGATCAGCGACCCCAAGAACCTCCTATTGATAATTTTCATCCGGATATGTTAGAAAACAATGCGTTAATTTGATCCACAAAAAGGTGGGACGCATGCGTCCCACTATGCCGCAAAGGGTTAACGTGCGAGCATGTACAAATCGTGGATACACGCACAAACACGTACAAAAAGGTACACAAGTGTACTGACACGTACGAACTCATACAAACACGCCAAATCACAAACGCACAAGTACAAACACGTAGACACGCGTACCAACACGTGCGCACCCGTATAAACAGATACAAACACGTAAGAACAAGAACACACATACAAAAACTAGCGAACATGTGAACACCAGTACAGGCATGTTTAACCACGTAGAAATACGTACGTACATTTACAAACACGTAAACACACGTACAAACGCGTGGAGTAACGCAAAAAACGTACATACACATATAAACACGTGCAAACATGTACAAACAGGTACAAACACGTACAGTTACGTACAAACACACACAAACACGTACAAACACGTTTATACACGTACACATTTTTGCAAACACGAACAAACACGTACAATCACGTACGAACTGGTACGCTCACGTAAATTAACGTGCGAGCACGTACAAACACGTGCATACACGCCTAAACACGCACAGAATAGTACACAAGCGTTCAGAGAAGTATGAACTCGTACATACACGCAAAAACACAAACGCCCACGTACAAACACGTACGCACGCGAACCAACACCTGCACACACGTACAAATACGTACAAATACGTACACACACTAACAAACATGTACAACTACAGGGAGTAACACAAAAAACGTACATATACCAACAACCACGTACAAACACGTGCAAACAAGTACAGACACGCACAAACATGTACGAACAGGTACAAATACGTACGCACCTGTACAAGCAGATATACACACTTACGAAAATGTATAAATACGTATAAACACACAAACATACGTGCAAACACGTACATACACGTATTATCACGTACAGTCACATACAAACTCGTACAAACCCGTTTATGCACGTACACAATTGTGCAAACACAAACAAACACGTACAATTACGTACAATCGCTTACATGCACATGGACAGACCGTGGCACCGTACACTCGCTTCTTCGGTAGTGGTGGAAAGAAGTTAAGTATAAAAACTAGTAAAGTATATAGAAATAACGTACAAACCCGTTTTGCGTAAATTAACACAAACAAACACGTACAATTACGTACAATCGCTTACATGCACATGGACAGACACGTGGCAACACGTACAAACAAGTACACACACACGTTTCCTAACGCACCAACACGCACACAAACGTACAATCACGTACGAATACGTACAAACACGTACAACCACGTTCAATTACGTACAAAAAAGTACGCACACATGTCAACTAACCTACCAATATATACACAAACGTGCAATCACGTACTACTACGTACGCACATGTAGAAACACGTATGTATACTTACGAACATGTACAAACACGTATAAACACGTATATAAGCGTACCAACAGATTCTCACACGTATAATCACGTACACTCACGTACAATCACGTACAAACACATGCATTGATGTACAATAACGTACGAACACATGCATTAACGTACAAACGCAAACTTACACGCGCACACATGTACAGACACGTGCAAACACGTTTACACACGTACGAACACGAAAAACTACGTGCACACCCGTACAAACACGTAAAACAACTTAAATCACCTACGGACACATACACTTATGTACAAATACGTACAAACACTCATGAACACTTACACACACGTACAGACACGTACTCACACGTACGAACCTGTACACACACGTACAAACACAAATATATACGCCCAAACACGTACGAAATTGTATAGACAATTAAAAACACGCAAATACAGAAGCAAGCAAACAGGTACGAGCTTACAAGCAAGTACGAACACATGCTTACATTTACACACATTTGCACACTTAGGAACACATATGCCTACGGAGAAACAAGTTGGCAGACGAATAAATACGTATACACACGTACAATTAGGTACAAACACGTGCAATTACACACAAACACGTACTTACACATACACACACGTACGGACAAGTACAAACACGTGCAAACGCGTAGAAACATGTACAGTCATGTGCAAACATTTTCACAAACGTACACGTAAAAACACAGACACACACACTTTTATAATCACGCACACACAGGTACAGATACGTGCAAACGTAAAACACGTACAGACACATGCTAAACTTTACATGCATCTACACACATACGCGAACTCGTACACCCACGGAGAAACACGCACACAGATGAACACATGCGTGCGCACGCATAGAAGAACGTGCCACGAGTCCCCACAAGTACACGCAAGAAGAAAAACGTACAAACACGTACACACGAGTATAAACGCCTGTACACACTCACAAACACATACAAACACGTACAAACACGTACAAACACGTACAAACACGTGAAAGCTGGTAAAAACACGCAAAAACACGTACACATGTACAAACACGTACGAAAATGTAAAAACACGTACACACACGTGCAAACGCGTACAATTACATAGAAATACGTGCAATGACGTACAAACAGCTACTAACACACACACACGTATAGACAATTACAAACACGTGCCAACGCGTACAAACACGTACGAACACGTACCCATACGTACAGACATGTGTACAATTTTTACAAACGTTCAAACACGTAAAAATACGAACACACACATGTATAATTATTTACACACATTTACACACATGGACGAACACGTACACCCACGGAGAAACACGTGCACGGATGAACAAACACGTAGGCACGTGTAAAAAAACGTGCCACTTGTCCCCACACGTACACGCAGAAAGAAAAACGTACAAATACTTACACACACGTATAAACGTCTGCACCCACACTCACAAATATATATATAAACACGTACAGACAGGTAAAAACACGTAAAAACACGTATAAACACGTAAATACACGTACACACGTACAAAAACGTACGATAATGTAAAAACACGTACACACACGAGCAAGCGCATACAAACACGTACAATTACATACAAACACGTGGAATGACGTATCAACACGCACTAACACATACACGCACGTACAGACAATTACAAACACGTGCGCACCTGTGCAGACACGTACAAACACGTACACACACGTACAGACTTGTGCCAACATTTTTACAAACGTGCAAACACGTAAAAACATGAACACACACACGTATAATTACTTGCACACACGTATAGACACGTGCGAACACGTACGGACACATGCTCAAATTTACACACATTTACATACATAGACAAACACGTACACCCATGGAGAAACACGTACACAGATGAACAAACACGTAATTGTATGCACACATACAATATACAGGAGAAAATAGCTAACATTTCAAAAGTTTCTGTAACGTCATAAATACGTCTTAACCAAGTCATAAATGAAAAAAGTTTTGATTTCCACAAATCGAAACGCTTAAGAACGTCTAAAATAACATTATGGCACGTTTTTATATTTGCAATTTAATTCCCGTTGATACAAAATATATATATCTTCTGATTTTTATATGAGAAAATGTTATATTATGAATTTAGAATTTTATATTACGAATGAATAGATTATACGCAGATTTTTTTTTTTTTGACCCAAAGTATTTTAACGTTTAGGGGACGGGAAAGCCACTATAGTAGCTCGACCATGGATAGACACTTTACATATGAGTATTTCCCAATATTAAAGACACATATTATGTGTTTTTTATAGAAAATACTGAGGAATTAAAAATTCTAAATTCCTTGTCCTATAAAGGTTAATATAACATTATAGAGTATAGATTATACAACGAGAGAGTAAATTCGCATATTTTCTCTGTATGAGGTATATGACTTTGCTTCCGAGTTGTATATTGTGCTTCATTTCTACCTTAATAATAAGCACTTTGTTAACTGAAAGAAAAACAAGTTTAATTGAAATACACTGCCAAGTCCTTTGGCACAATATTATTTCATAGAGGTCATTGAGTCAGAGTAATTTGATTTCATTTTTTAGAATGTGTTTTTAATTTTTAAAAATATCATTTCCATTAAAGAAAAATTCGTGAGTGCGAGAGAGTGATTAGGGAATAGGAAGAGAGAGTCAGGGTCGGATGAAAATAGGGTGGAAATAAGGATTAATTTAAGATAAAAGGACAGAGAGAAAGTGAGGATGTGAAAAAAGAGTAAGTGAAAGCGTTTAATCAGAAATCAAAAGAAGTGATCAAAGAGCTACGCAGAGAAAATTTATTTTTTGCCATTCTAACCTTAAAATTGCAATTTTGGTGTTTTTTTTTGGTTCTTATGGCGAAAAATACGTTTTGCAACTGGTATAAAAAAGCTTTTTCGCCATACCCTGCCCGAAACTATGACTTTCGTCCCAGCACAGAAAAACAAAAGTCATAATTTTGACACGGGTATAGCGAAAAATAGTATACACTCCACGGGAGGTAAAATGGCGACCCCATAGCACATATTTGCCACCCTCGCCTTCGGTTCGAGGTGGCAATTATATGTGCTATGGACTCGCCAACACTTCACCTTCCTTGGTGTGTAATATACTATTTTATCTATTTCGGTGCGACCCTTACTTTCGGTTAGGGTCGTAAACTTCTCGTTTCGTAAATAAAACCTTTTGATACCCGCTATGAAATGTATTTTTTAAAAAGCTTGTTTTATAAAGACAGTAGCAAATAACTTGAATACAAATTTTAGAGAAAATTTATCGAGTAATTAACTTGAAATAAAAAAAGAATAACAGATGAAATTTTTTTTTTATAATTGAAAAAATTTTCTAAAATTAAAACTACACTTAGAAAATCGATTTCACAAGCCCACAAAAAAAATGGTGTTTCTGGGATGGAGACTATACTTTTCTTTTGTATTTTCTCCCGCTGAATCCGAATCCAGCGTCAAAAATAGGAGATTGGCCGCATATTTTGAACATAACCTCAAAAAACTGTCAAAAAACCGTGTTTCTGTGGAAAAACATGAGAAAAAAAAATGAAAATTGTTAATTTTTATGCATTTTGACCTGCTGAATCCGAATTCGTTAGGGAAAAAGAGAGTCGACCGCCTAATTTTGAACATAACCTCAAAAACTGTCAAAAAACCGTGTTTCTGTGGAAAACCCTGAGAAGAAAAAATGGAAATTGTTTATTTTTATGTATTTTGGCCTGCTGAATCCGAATTTGTTATGGAAGAAGAGAGTCGACCCCTTAATTTTGAACTTCACCTCAAAAACGGTAAAAAAACCGTGTTTCTGTAGAAAAACATGAGAAGAAAAAATGAAAATTGTTTCTAGCACATCAAAAAAATTTTATTTAACTTTTATCTCTAGTTTTCCTCATCACTGTCTTCGGACATTGATGAGGAATATGTTCCCATTGGTAAAGAGAAAAGCCAAAAAAAGATCTTTCAAGCTTAACTCAATGACATGTTTAGAAATGCTGGATTAGCAAAAGATGCAGCTGAATTAACAACTTCTCAATTAAAGTCTTTCAATGTATTAGAAAAGGACGTAAAAGTTACATTGTATCGAAACCGAGAAGCAGCGTTTCGATCATACTTCACTAGCAAATCTGATCCAGTGTATTGTACCGATGTACGAGGAGTTCTTGATGAGTTTAAACTAAATTTATACAAGCCAGAAGAGTGGAGGTTATTCATCGATTCATCTAAGCAAAGCTTGAAGGCAGTTCTTCTTCACAATACAAATGAGTATACTCCGTTACGATTGGCTCATTCAACTGTACTCAAAGAAGAATACTGTAACATTGAAAACGTTTTAAATAAAATAAAGTATAGTGAGCATGAATGGTTAATTTGCGGAGACCTGAAAATATTGTCAATGATACTAGGTCAACAATGAGGTTTTACCAAGTACCCTTGCTATCTATGCATGTTCGACAGTCGGGATAGAGCAAAACACTATAATATAAAAGTGTGGCCAGCGAGACCATCACTTACTCCAGGTTCCAGCAATGTCATCAATCGTCCTCTTGTCGATCCTAGCAAAATCCTTTTACCGCCTTTACATATTAAATTAAGGCTGATCAAACAATTTGTTAAAGCTCTCGATAAAGAAGGGTGATGCTTCAAATACTTAGAAACCATCTTTACGAATATAACTCTGGTTAAATTGAAGGAAGGTATCTTTAATGAACCTCAAATTCGCAAAATGTTCAGGGACGAAGAATTCGTCACAAGTATGAATGATATCTAGAAGGCAGCCTGGTTGAGTTTTGAAGATGTTGCAACAAAATTTCTTGGTAACAATAAAGATGAGAACTACAAGAGCATCATAGAAAATATAGTACAAAATTTCAAAAAATGAGGTTGCTTAATGAATTTGAAACTCCACTTTCTCGATTCGCACATTGATGAATTTCCACCAGTCCTAGGTGAGTACAGTGAAGAGCATGGTGAAAGATTTCATCAAGATATGAAGGAATTTGAACGTAGATGGCAAGGAAAATATAGCGTAAACATGATGGCGGACTATTGCTGGATACTAAAAAGAGAAGTACAACCTAATAAGAAAAAGAGACGTAAGAATCCTTTGCATAGGTCGTTCGAAGACAAGCGTATATGCAAGCGTAAGTCAATTAAGCTCTTGTGCAAATTGACTTTTGAGTAGTATTTTGAGGTCATCTTCAAAATTAGGCGTTCGACTCTCTTTTTCCATAACAAATTCGGATTCAACAGGCCAAAATGCATGAAAAAAAACAATTTTCATTTTTTCTTTTCATGTTTTACCACAGAAATACGGTTTTTATAGATTTTGAGGTTATGTTCAAAATATGCAGCCAACCCCCTATTTTTGACACCGGATTCGGATTCAGTGGGAAAAAATACAAAAGAAAAGTATAGTCTCCACCCCAGAACCACCAACTTTTTTTTGTGGGCCTGTGTTTTCAATAGCTTCCCACCTACTAAAGGTGGTGCAATACGGTGTATGTTGAATGCGTAGTAACATCATTGCAGTTTTCTAAATTTTTAATCTTTATTTAATAATTTTTCAAAATACCTCTATATTATGCTTTTGATAAATTAAAATAAAAAGCTGTAATCTAGAGATATTTTTAAAAAATTTTGATTTCAAATAAAAAGTTTGAAAAACTGTAATATCGGTATTTTACATCCCCTTAACTAAAAAAATAGATGATATGCAAAATTTGAAGCAAATCCATCGAGTGATTTTTGAGATCTAATTGGCTAAATAAATACAATTTTCTTTTGAAAATATTCAAAATGTTCAATACTTAAAACTTCGCAAGAAAAATCAGTTTTAAAAAATTTCCTTTTTTTGGCAGTTGAAAATAATTTTCCTGCAAATTTTTTAGAACGAATCTATCAAGTATTTTACATAAAATAAAATTTTAAGCTAAATCCATTGAGTAGTTTACGTAAAATACCAAAAATATGAAAAATTAATTTTTTTCAAAATTTTTAAAATGTTTTAAAGTTTAAATTGCACTAAGAAAATAAGTTTCTCAAAGCTTGTTTTCTTCATACAATAGCGAATAACTTGCATTTTCAGAGCAAATCTATCGAATAGTTTTATTAAAATAAAAAAAAAATAAATAGTAAAAATTTTTTTCTTAATTTTCAAAATACTCTAGAATTAAAAATACGCTAAGAAAATCAGTTATTAAAAGGTTTTCTTCTTTTTGGCAGTCGCAAATAATTTCCATACAAATTTTTAAGCCAATTCTTTGAGTAGATTACGTAAAATACAAAAAAAATGAGAAATTGAATATTTAAAAAATATTTTTTAAATGGCTCTAAATAAACTACCCTAAGAAAACCAATTTTCAATGGCTTTTCTCCCCCCCCCCCTCCCACCGCAGTTAGATAAGAAACTAAATTGTATGCAAGATTGGAAGCAAATCCATCAAGTAGTTTTAGAGATGAAAATGGCGTAACAAACACACAGACACACACACATACCCGCACACATACACACGGACATTTTATGGAAATCACTTTTTTCGTCTCTTTAAGTCCAATAAAAATTAATGAAAAAATAAAAAAATATTTCTTGCCAATACATAGCTTTCTCTCAGAGAAAGCAAAAAAAATTAAAATTGAAATTTTTATATTATTATTTTATAAACTTTATAATATATTGAGTTTATTATAATTTTATACTTTCCATATCATTATTATTAATTCTTTAATCAATAGTTTGATATGAAATTGTATAAAAATTCAAACGATTCATTCAATTTATCAGTTTCTAAATTTGCGGGAAAAAAGTACTTCATGCTACTAAGATTTTAGAAGTCAATTATATCTTACTTACGGCCCACTTTCCGTGCTAATACAGTGGCCATCACTGTTAAGTTGAGAATGAAGATTTTATAATTATTAGAGATAAAAAAATATTCATGTTTAATTTTATAAAATATAAACTTAATTAATCACAAATTATATTTTTTTAAGAATATTTATTTATCCAAATTAAATTTTGAAGCAATGATACAAACACATTAATTTTTCAATGAAACTTTTATTGGTAAATTAATAATAATGACATTAGATCTGACATTAATTCTTTTTTGAATACTAGTTTATCGACAATAATTTATTACGGCCATATATAGCTCTAAAATAATTTCTTATAAGGTTTAGATTTTTAAATGTATTTATTAACTTAATATATTATTACCTTTTATTTAAATCATTCATTTTAAGATGATTCACACAACAACTATAATATTTGAAATTATAGTTGCATCTGTAATTTTTTTTTAAATTGAATTAATTAATTTAATTTTGAAATAACATGATACCAAGTTTTAAATGCTTTTATTTGACTTGACTGTGTCTAAATATGTCCTTAAATCTTGTAATTGAAAATTAACGTACTTCCTATAGACATAGACGATTAATATTTTTAGAATATATATATTTTGCTTGACAAAACATGATTTTGTAATTATTTTTAATTGTTTATGTTTAAGGAGGCTCTCCAGTCTTCAGTGTTATTTTCTAAACTAAACGGACGTTTATAAAACTAAAAACTCATAGGGTAAGCCATTAAAATATTTATAAACATTTTTGAATGGTTTAGATCAGTTTTAAACAGTTTCAAACAGTTTTAAACAGTTTTAAACAGTTTTAAACAATTTTGAACAGTTTTGAATAAACTTGGAGAGTTCTAGCCAGTTTTAAGCAGTTTCGAACAGTTTTAAATAGTTCTAAACAGTTTCAAACAGTTTTTAATCGTTTTAAGGAGGCTCGCGCTCAGGATCATACCTAATCAGGGCCCTTTAAGGGGTGTCCTCATACTGGCTCATTATTTTTACCTTTATATTGTCTTTTAACGTTGCAATAAATTCTTTGGCATGTTAAGAATGTGCCTCTCCTACGAATTTCAGTCATGAATAGTTAAATATTTATTAAAATTCACAATTCAAATGTAGATAAGGTAGAACACTATGTCGGTATAAGGATTCCCCTTGATTAATAACATGTAATTTTTTTGACAGGTTTGAATTAGTGATGAAAAAAATTATTATATTTGTTTTTGATTTATAAGAAACTACTTATTTATTACTGAGTTATAAGCATAAATCATCAAATTGGCGAAACAAGGATACACGTCGTTTTTCATTTGAGAAAGGAGACACCTCCGTGTTGGATTAAATGGAAATGTTCCCTTTTCCAAACAAAAAACGACGTGTATCCTTCTTCCGCCAACCCGACGGAATGTTATTTTTCCCATAAGAGCCCATGTTAAATTTTCAAATTTCTATAATTTTTTTCTTTTTCATTCAGTCGATAACCTTGTTTTTAAAATTTTTATGAAATACTCGTAATTAATACTTTTTTTGATATTTTTTTTACAAAATCTCCTTATTAAAAGCCTTATTCGCATGGGCCTCCTTAAATAGTTTTAAATTAATTTTTTTTTAAATTTCGTTGTTAACAGAAAATTTAATAATTAAATTTTTTTTTTATTATTCAACATAAATCAATATTGTTCAAAATCGTTCAGAATTGTTTAAAATTATTAAAAGCTATTTAAAATTTTTTTAAATTGTTCTAAAAAAAATTTTTACAGAATAATACTATTTTATAACAAAAGTTTAAAACTGTTCTCATGTGTTCAGAATCATTTAAAACTACTCAAAACTGTTTAAAAGTGTTCGAAAATGTTTAAAACTTTTCACGGTTTTGCTTGTTTAAAAACACGCAATTTAAGCGGTAACAAACAATTTTGAACAGTTTCATATACTTATAAATGGATTAGAACAGTTTTAAACCTAAATTTCCACTAGGCTATGTTAAACATCCTTTTTGAAAAAGACATCTTAGAAAAAAGGTTGTAAAAGACTCATCTTGCGACGAGTTGAAAAAAACTCATCTGCCAGCTAAAAAAATAAGCATGATAAACTTTAGCAATAAAGGACAGACTTAGATGAACATAAATTTTCATTATTAACATTTGTTAATCAGAAAGGAATGTACCAATCACTAGCTTTTAATAATAAAAATTTTCTTTATTAAAATTTTTTTTACCTGACTAAAGTTTCTAATTTTTTTAGTAGACGTGATAAGTCTTTTCCAGCTTTTCACACGTGATGAATATTCAAAATTATACGTTTTAAACGTTAAATGTTTTAATTATTTAATTCGTATCGTTCTATAGTTTAATTAGCAGCCTTACGTAAATAACTTGCTTCTATGTTTTTAACTTCTATCTTTCTTATTCGTTCCTTCATCGTTAGTTGCTCGAACACATTTTAAAAAGTCTTGTTTCAAAGTACTGTTATGTCGGCAAAACATAAGCCTTAGCGCGAGCTACAAGAGTAAAATTCCCATGAAGATCTCGGGTATTTCACCGAATAATCTTCAGGTTATAGCAATCTTTTTGAGAGTAAAAACAAAATTAAAATAAAGAAAAATAAGGAAAGCACTTGAAAATTCTCAAAGAGAATTTTCTGTCAAATCTCTCTTTTATGGAAATTTGACGGAATGCCAGAGTTAGAAAAATAATAAAATGCTATGCAAACAACTGCTCTAATCGGCAACTGTCTACAATTATCGTTTACACAAACTGATTACAGTTGGTAAACGATGCTCATTAATTTGTTAGTAGAAAGGAAAAGTAAAAGGAATAAGTAAATAAAATAAACCTTCTATTATAATATTTTTACTTACTTTTATTTTCTATGATGAGAGTGAATGTCACAAATCAATATTTTATAATTTAAACTTTGTATTAAAAATGTTGAAAGGTAATATTTATAAATTTTAAAGTAAAAACGAATTGTAAATTTGAATAATTGTTAAAAATTTTCAAAAAGTACTGACTTACTGTCATGTAAGGGCCAGTCCTTTTATATCAGAAGGCCCGAGCTTACACGAAAGCTGCCCCTCTTTATTGTATCATGTATTATTAATGAGTAGGGATTTTATTGATTTTATTTCGCTTTCTCTTTTTCTCTCATTATTCTTAAGGACGATCAATACAAGTCTTATAAACTAAATAGTAATTATAATTAAAATATAAGAAAAAGGAATCATATCTTAAAAATAATTTGACAGAACACCGTATTAGTTTTAAAATAATTTAAATTAATTATTATATTCTTACATTACATAATATATAATTATTTAAATATAATATATATCTTAAATGAAATAATTTTAGTTTTATATATATATATATATATATATATATATATATTATATAGTTATATTGAAAAATTCAGTTCCATCAGCCCCCCCCCTCCGTACCCCCCTCCACTCTCCTCAGCAATTTTTTTTTAAGGACCCCCCACAAAATAACGTAAAATTGTTTGTAATTCTACGATACTTTGTGACCACTCGCTCCCTCTATATTCCCTTACGACCCCTCGTACCTCCCCCCCCACGCCCCCCGTACCACCCCCACGCCCCCCCATCACCCCCCACTGGCCCCCCCACTCATAGAATGATACAGTTTAAAACTTTTATGCATTATTATATGTTAATTAATATACTGTGGTATATCTAATGAAAAACGAAATTATATTTTCAAGAATAAAATTTTATCGTACAATACTTTAATATTTATTCATTAATATTATATAAAATTATTGATAGATTTAAAAAAAATTTGTTCTTTATATTACTAATCAATAAATTAAAACTTATTGTTTAAACATTTACATGAAGAAAAATTAATCATATTTATAAATCACATGATATATCTGAAAAATAAAATAATCTATTGATAAATATATTTCAGCTGAAATACCTCCATCAGAAAATACATATTTACAAAAATTAGTACTTAAACATATGCTACACGGACCACATACTGATAAATCTGAAAAATATATGTAAAAAAAATTTTCCTAAACCATTTATTGGATGTACCAAAATTGAAGAAAATAAATATCCACAGTATAAACGAAAAAATAATATTTATGAGAATCATATCTGTAATCTTAAAAATACAAAGAAAATTATACAAGTTAATAATTCAATGGCAATTCCTTACAACAGTTTTTTATTAGCAAAATATACTGCTCATATTAATACTGAACTTTGTGTATCAATACAAAGTATTAAATATATTTATGATTATATTTATAAAGGAGTAAATAAAGCATATTGTAAAATAAAGCAAAGTAAAATTAACCCTTTCAGAACGGAATTATTATTTCATCATGAAAAGTTCTGATAACCATTTAGCGATGATAAGTGTTCATTTATTAAGCAATTTTCGCGATAAAAAATTTTTTTTTTTTTTTTTTCTTTTCAAGTTTTCTCAGTTTCTATCAAAGATATAATAACTTAGGCCCTCAGTTTGAGATCGAAAATAGTCCAATTCAATCTAATACACATATTTTTTTTACAAAATTTGAAGCCACTTTTGCACAATTTCAAAAAAACCAAAAAATGTCAATGTACATTGTAATGTACATTGGTTCTGAAAGGGTTAAAAAAATAATAAAGATGTCTATGATGAAATAACTCAATATATATGGTAGATATTTAAGCCCGATGGAAGCAGCATGGAGATTACAAGAATCACCATATGCGGTAGGAGTCATTCCGTAATAAAATTAAGTATTTATACAGAAAATCAACAAAGAATAATTTTCGATGAAAATGATATACATTCAGCATTAAATAAATACCAAACAACATTAACTGCATGGTTCAATTTAAATAAAAAAGATGATTCTGAAAATTAAATATGTTAATATACCACAATATTATATTTTCAATCATAATACAAAATCTTGGATAAAACGATCAAAGAATAGAAAAAACATAGCTATTGGTAGATTAAATGTAATATCTGCAAAAGATAGTAAACGTTTTTTTTTTTAAATTAACTAGCGACATTCATGCGCGCGAAGCGCGCAACAAATTTATACTCCAGGGTCAACTATGGATATAATAACATCTATATAAGTAATTTTAATAAACGAATTTATTTTAGTAGCAATTTTATTGTTTTTAAAAAAATGATGAGTGGTTATCCATCAAAAATTAATTTTAAATAAAAAATAAAATTATGAACCTTAAAATCAAACAGTACGAAGTGCCTTTAATATGTCATCAAAAAATAAAAAAATTAAATTAAAAAAAATTTTTAATATAATTTTTCACATACATAATTTTCAATATTTATATTAGTTCTTTGGCATGTAGGATATAAGATCAAACTCTAGACATCGTAGCATACAACTGACCATGATCAAAAACTTCTCTTCATCAATCAATAATTATATTATTCTTGAGCAGCTGACAACAGCTAAAAATTTTTTTAAGGAACTGAATAAACTAATAGTAGTATCTGTTTCAATTTTTCTTTATTTACAACATATAAGTGATTTGAAACATAATAGAGACAAATCTGCGTTGATTACACACTGTAAAAATTCTGGCCATAGCTTTGATACAAACATAGGAACCTCAAACATATTAGACATTGAATGCAATTATCAAAAAAGATTGCTATCAGAAATGATACATATTAAAGAATATAAAAATTGCAATAATACACGACACTGAAAAATTAAACAACGTATATAATAAATACATAGTTGAATTATTAAAAATAAATTAATTTTTTTGATAAAACGGTTTCAAGAATAAATTATTTAAAATAAAACGCAATAATTGTTAAATTAGATTAAATATAATTAAATCAAATTCATTCATGTGAGTCAAAATCTTGAATCAAATACCAAGTACATAAAGGAACGCACTTGCTGGTCACTTTGTACAAACGTAACTCACCTAAATTACCTATGTCAAAGATTTGTATAAGGTAAAGTAAGGTAATTTGGGACGGATTTTAGCATCCACTAAACATAACTCTATTTTTGTTATTTTATTTTTTTAATTTTGATAAATTCGTAAATCAAGGCTTTTAGTAGGCTGTATAGACTTTATTTTCCAATAAGAATAGAGTCAATATCTTTATAATTAAAAAAATTATAAGGTTTTAATTTTAGAGTATTAGGGAGTTGAAACTGGACAATGTTAAATAAAATGGAACCTAAAGCTGGACAGCATAGGGAGCTAATTGTGGACTATGCTGAACAATGCACTAATCAGTATACTAAATACCACAAAATTTCTTCAACACTCTCCAATATTCAAAAAGTCCTTTTTGACTGTCTTTACCTTTCCACAACTCTTTAAATTCATTGTTCTTGAATGTATGTAAAGTTTTAGCAGAAATAACAATCTGTTCAAATAAATTCAATAGATGCAATAATTTATTGTTCATCGTACTGCTTAGACTTTGTAACTGATCAGATGAAGATCTTGGATTCTTTTTCTTTTTTTTTATTTAAAATATCATAATTAACTGCACTCAATTCAAATGGATATAACCTACATGCCCTGAATCCATTTTTAATTGTCTCAGTCACATCAATAGAATCAAGAGTCTTTTTTAAAATACCAGCGAACATTGATTTTTTAACATCAACTATATTATTGTCAATCCTCCATGTTCGTAGAGTACTTTTGTATGCATCTTTCAATGGATGGAATAGAGCCACATCCAAAGGCTGGATTATATGGGTGGCATTAGGATATAGTGCTATTAGTTCTATTTAAAATTCTTTACAGAAATTTATTAAGTACAAAGTGAGATGAGAGGCATGACCATCTACGTACAGAATTATTGGAAACTCCACTTCATTATCTATCAGCCACTCGTAATAGATATTTACTATGTAACTATAAAAGGTCTCCGATGTCATTCAACCTCTGTCACTATGTCCTATGCCCCAGCCTTTTAGTATGCTATAAACAAGGCTTTTCTTTGGAATAGTTTTCAAATCAAACAGTACCATAGGAGAAAGTATCTGGCTTGAAGCAGATGCAGTAACGAGTACTGTCATACAAGCTTTCTCATCGCCTTCAAAAATTTGATATACAGATTTTGCACCTTTTTGTGTTATAACTGTATTATCTTTTGGTACTAAATTGAATGAAAATTCATCCAAAATTCATGAATCTATTGTACCAATCTTTACCTGGTCTGTTGTTTTTAAAAGTATTCTTTCTCTTCTCTGCAATTATAAATTTCTGTACCCAGTCTAATAAATAACTTTTTGTGACAGGAAATCCTCTTTCTGCACAATAAATAATCCATTCAACTATTTCTAATTCTTCTTTGGGACTTAAAATAGTTGGTGCACCTCTAGCACAGTCTATTGATACACGACAGCTGAATTTAGTATGCAGTGTTGACTTTGGTATTCCAAAAAGTGTAGCTGCCTGTCACAGAGTCTGTCCATTTTCTATTCCTGTTAATGCTTTCATAAGTGTTTCTTTATCATATTTTTTTCCATTGCATTTATTTGATTTGACTTTTCTTGTTTTATTATTATTAATACCAGTTAATTTTTTTACTTCATTACACTTTTCTTGAGATTTGGTTTTGTTTTTGTAATTCTATTCTTATTTATTACTTTATTATTTTCTCTACTTATTATAAATCTGTAAATAATTTAATTATTTAAGATAATTAATTAATTATTTTAAAAATTAAGTACATTATACATAAATGTAATAGTGAGTAGTACTTACATGAAGAGGTTAGGTTTGAACTTAAAATTTTTGCAGGTAAATAATGTTTTTAAATACTCCAATTATATATATACTAAACACCGCAGCCACAAATACAACAAAGTAAATATAATTAGCATATTATTTCAGACAATTTTCGTAAAAAATTTTATCTTGTAACAATGTTATTCTATGTGTCTACAATTAGAGTAACGCTGCAGAACAGTAAGCAAATTCGGGACATGCGCGAGACTTCTGTCCAGAATTATGGTTCCCTTTTAAAAAATGGGTGCAAAATTTAAACATGTTTTTTTATTAATAAAAAATTTATTTTGACTATGAATGTACTTCTAAAAAGTATCCTTCACTATCGTATTATTAATTAAAGTCATTATTTACATGTGATAAAAGGAATTCTTTGTTTTTTCATCGTATGTATAAATAGCAGTTTTAGCAATGGATAGGCCCATATGTATGTCATTTTCCAACTTATTATACAGCCTCGTTTCTTTTATTTATTTAAATTATTTTTAAATTTTTATTTAATTATTATAAACAACAGCTTAGTTTACTATAAATAATTTTACTTTTTAATATTTGTCATATTATCATATTTAAAAATAGCAATCTGTATTGATGTCCAGAGTTATGTCCCAAGTTGAACGTTGTCCCAAATTACCTTACTTTACCTTAACCCATTAATGCCCATGCCTAGACCAGCAGGGGTAGCACCCCCGAACCATTCTAAAAGGGGACATTAGGTCAAAGTAAGTTCAAATATAGAAAAAAAATTTTTTTTCCATTTGTTTAAAAAAAAATTGTTTAAACGAATTGCTTAAAAAATGGTTTTTCGTTTATTCTGATGGCGTAAATGGATTCTACGCCAAAAATTACTACAGGAACCATCATCAGATTACCAGAATACGCATTTTTTATTTTGCAATTATATAATAAATAATTTTAACAAGGCCCAGTACCCCCATGTGCCCATGACTCGGCTACGAAACATAGCGCTCTGAAACTTTGTGAAAGGGGACATTAGGCTAGAACACGATAAATTACAGAAGAATATGGTTTTTTCCATTGGTTTAAACAATTATTGTTTAAACAATTTATTTGCAAAATCATTTTTCGGTCTTTTTGATTACGAAAATTGATTCTACGCCGAAAATTATTGTGAGAATTGTAGTCGGAAGCCTTAAAATACTGTTTTCCATTATTTCATGAGCCTTGTATATTCTGTACATAGTATCTAAGAATCAATCCGTATCTATCAGTTTTGAAGAAAAAAATTATTGGTTCCGAGTGTCGAGTTCGAGTTTGTGGTAAGTAAATTTCTCTAAATTATGACAGCTGCAGTGTACACGTAATCCAAATAAAATCAATATTACATAAGAAAAAGTTTTGAGGTACAATAAACTATATATTGTGAAATTTTTCTCTATCCCTTTATTGTTGAGGTGAATACTACATAAATGCCTCGAAATCGGCGTAATATGAATCAACGGCTACAAGTTGACGATTTTCAACATATTGACGTGGACAGAGATGAAATAGCTCATCAAAGTCATGTCAGTATAGCATTCGTGCCGGCAAATGATGACGCGAACTCATATGATTCGGATGAGTCTGATGTTGAAAACGAAGGTGTGGTTCAGCCAGATTGCTTATTGCCTTACGGTTCGATTGAACATGTCGTAAGTTCTTATAACAACGATCAAAAATTGTTGGAGGCAAACCACGAATATTCATGGAAAGAAGGTTGTGTCGAAGATGGAATTCCGGATGCTTCTGATGATCACTTGTTAGATAATAAACTTGTTGAAAAATTGAGTAGAATGAATGCTTACGATCTTTTTGAAAGATTTTTTTCGAAAAATATGAAGGAATTCCTTATTGATGCCACAAAAGAGAATAATTACGATTTGTCGGAAAATGATCTAGATCGTTTCATTATTATTCTCATTCTAACTTCTTTCAACTCACGCAAACGGCAAAGACACTATTGGTCAAGTTCAGCTACTCTAAAATGTGACCCTGTAAGAAATCTTATGACTAGGAATAAATTTGAAACCATTAAGAAAAATATCAGATTTTATAGAGCAGGAGATAGAGATGAGCATGATCCTGTCTGGAAAATCCGAAAACTAACTAATTTATTTCGAGATAATTGTACTCAATATGGGTGGTTCAAATGTAACTTATCTATTGATGAAATAATGGTCAAGTATTTCGGAAGACTTGCTATAAAACAATGCATTTTGAATAAACCAATCCGATTCGGAATAAAAGAGTGGGCTATATGCTCTATCGATGGATTTCTGTTTGATTTTGATATTTATTGTGGTAAGAAAGGTAAAGGTATCGATAAATGTCTTGAGAAGATACCATTAGGTTCGAGAGTTGTAATGAAAATGATACAAAAGTTATTGACAATGGTAAGATCGGAAGACTTAACAAATTTTCGATTGTTTTTTGATAACTTCTTTACCTCGCCTGATCTTCTAGTTCATTTGAAAAAATTGAATTTACTAGCAACTGGTACTGTACGAAAAGATCGCGTGAAAGTGGATACGAAAATCGCAGATAAATCTGAGAAAGGGTCTTTGAAAACATATTTTGATGGAACATCTAAGCTAAACTGTGTAACAGTGATGGATTCAAAGCCTGTCAGTATTTTATCTACTGCTCATGGTATTGATCCTAAAACCCCTTTGACACGATACAACAAGGAAATGAAGAGTAAAGTACCCATCAATTTTCCTTATTTTTTCATTGCATATAATAAAAACATGGGCGGCGTTGATTTACACAATGAGTATTGTAATAATGTGCAACCGAGTATACGAAGTAAGAAATGGACGTTTTGCCTTTTTGAAAGGATTATCCAAGCATCTATAAGCAATGCTTTAGTACTGAAGAATACAGTTTGTCCTGAAAATAAAAAATGGAGCATTTGAATTTGCTTACGAAATAGTTAATTTTTATATCGATCGATATAATAATTCACGCGATAGGCGCAGTAGAACGGATTCTTGTAGTCAAGAACTCCCTGATCAGGATCATAAAATTCTTCAAGGCTTAAAACGGCGCTGCGAAGCACAAACTAACGGAGAAATGTGCTCTAAGCGTATATCATATCATTGTAAAACGTGCCAGATTTGTGTATGCAGAACTCATTTTGACTACTGTAAAAATTTACCATGACAAAATTAGAGAATGAAAAAAAATATGAAAAAACAAAAAAAATATAAAATAGAGAAAAATAAAAAAAAAAAAAAAAAAACAAGAAAAAAAAAAAAAAAAAAAAAAAAAAAAAAAAAAAAAAAAAAAAAAAAAAAAAAAAAAAAAAAACAAAAAAAATACAAAAAAAAATACAAGGAGTGTAAAAACCTACCGTAGCCTCCTCGTGGCATACTCTGGGGTCGTGATAATCACCAGCTAATAACGGGGGTAAGTATTTTTCTGGGTAGAATCAATTTCCGTAATCAAAAAGACCGAAAAATGATTTTGCAAATAAATTGTTTAAACAATAATTGTTTAAACAAATGGAAAAAACCATATTCTTCTGTAATTTATCGTGTTCTAGCCTAATGTCCCCTTTTACAAAGTTTCAGAGCGCTATGTTTCGTAGCCGAGTCATGGGCACAGGGGGGTACTGGGCCCTGTTAAAATTATTTATTATATAATTGCAAAATAAAAAATGCGTATTCTGGTAATCTGATGATGGTTCCTGTAGTAATTTTTGGCGTAGAATCCATTTACGCCATCAGAATAAACGAAAAACCATTTTTTAAGCAATTTGTTTAAACAATTTTTTTTTAAACAAATGGAAAAAAAAATTTTTTTCTATATTTGAACTTACTTTGACCTAATGTCCCCTTTTAGAATGGTTCGGGGGTGCTACCCCTGCTGGTCTAGGCATGGGCATTAATGGGTTAACTTGCGAAAATTTTTATTATTAATAGAAATATCTATTATTATATATTTTTATAAAACAAAAATAGTTTGACAGTTATGTAATACCACATGTTTAATACTTGTAAGTTTCATTTTTTATTTTTATTGTTACGCCTAAAATGTATTGTTTTAGGTGATGTTTTTTTAATGTATTGTTAATGAATTTAGAAATTTTTAATCATTAAGAAACTGTTATCAGTTGTTATTAAATTTTATGTTTTAGCACCTGAAGAAGCCTCTCTAAAAATAGAGGGGAAAAGTCATTTTTTCTCTTATAGAAATAAAGAAAAATTGAAACAGCTGTTGCTATTAATTTATTCACAGTTAGAAATATTAAAGCCAAAGTCTGTTAAAACCAGTTAACAGACAAAAATGTGTGTTACTTTAACAGACAAAATGTCTTTAAACGATTTAACAAACAAATGTCTGTTAAAATTTTACTTATAAATTACAGACATTGTCTGTCAATGTACTAAAACTTTTTTTGGTCTTGTTTTCCGTACACATACATACACGTTTTATATATAGTTTTATTTTTTTTCAAATTCACGTTTAAATTAATAAATGTACAAGAACTCAAGAAATATTAGAAAAAACATTTTTTATTATATCTTATACAATATTATATTCGTTTATAATATGATATTCATTGTCTAATGAATAGCTTTCATGACATTTACAATGATATAATTTTAATAATTATTAACAATTTTTATAAACAAATTATAACAATGCGTATGATTAAAAAAAAAATTTATGATATTTTTAGGTCATTTTGAGTAAAAAAGGTTCTCATGAACATATTGCTAAAATGAACTGAATCAGCAGAAAAAAATCGCAGTTTGAAAAAACGCGATTTTTTAAAACTTTGACAGCCTATAGCTCAGCTTCTACTAATTTCATTTTAACTCACAATAGCTTAAATTGTTTGTTAAAATATAAACTTAAAGATTACAGTAGTTAGCGACCGTATTTATAATGATTACATTACCCATTAAGAGGCGGTCGGGACTATTTGCCGCATGGGGGCGTTGCGGTCAGGTGAGAGAAAAATGTAAAATAATTTTTCATTATATCCAACCCGAAAGTTTCTACTTTCATCCCCACTACTTCAACCGAAAGTCCCGTATTCTTGCCAGGGCAGGAAGCAAAAAGAACGTTCTGCGCAGGCGCTAACGACAGAGTATAGCATACGTTATATCTCTCCGTCTCTTTCTTTTCCCCATATAATGTCTAATATACCCAGCCTTTTTGCTCTTCATCAATAGTCATAGTAAGAACAAAACAAAGGCAGATATCAAAATCTTTTTCTGTTTCTTTTTTAAAATCTCTTAATTAAATTTGAAACAAAAAAAACAAAAGGTATACATTATAATATATATGTATACATTGTATTATATTATTATTCAGTTAAAAATGTGTGTAATGAAAAATGTATGCATTGAAATAGAGTGTATCGAAGAATAACTCTATCAGATTAAATAATAATTTTTTTTTTTAATTATGAATTATCATTACGAGTGTTACCGTGTAGTGTGTTATCGTGTAGTGTATGTAGTAGAACAAAGCATAGAATCTTTAAAAATGTATGTGATGAAAAATTAGAATAGTTCATAACATCTTTTTTTATTAATGAATTATCATTACGAGTGTTACCGTGTAGTGTGTTATCGTGTAGTGTATATAGTAGAACAATATAGCATAACGTTTACGTTATACGTAATTTTAGTTGACAACTTTCGGCTTGGCTATGGTAAAAAATTGTATACGTGCCACGGAAGTGAAGGGGGACATCTTAACCCGCGCGTTTATCGCCCTCGCCTTCGGCTCGGGCGATAACATACACGCGGGTTAGAATGTCCCCCTTCCCTCCCTTGGTGCGTAATATACTATTTACTCAGCGATTTACAATTTACTGAAACAATAATATACCCCTAATGTTGTCAATAACTCCAGCCATATATATGTAGAATAATTATTGATGCTAATCTTGTTTGAAAAGTCTAAAATATTGTTGTAAAGCGAAAAATGCAGCGCGAGATAGAACCGGTGTGAGCATATGTATTCATCGTTCTTTGGTATTACTTTCTCTGTCGCACTAAAGAAAAATACACATGTTTACATCGACTCTATTATGCACAGAATTTTTCACTTTACAAAAATATTTTAGACTTTTCAAATAAGATTAGCATCAATAATTATTCTACATATATATGGCAAGAGTTATTGACAACATTAGAGGTATATTATTGTCTTAATAAATTGTAAATCCGTGTATAAAAAATATTTTATATTCTTCTCTCAGTTGCAGCGCCACCAAGCGGCAAATGGTTCCGACCGCTTCTCAATCGCTCAAAAGAGTACCGTTTTTGAAAAATCGCGTTTTTTCAAACTTTGCGATTTGTTTTCTGCCGATTCAATGTATTTTAGCAATATGTGCATGAGAACCTTTTTTACTCATAATAAACTAAAAAATATGATAAAATTTTTTTTTTTAAGCGCATTTTTATAATTTGTTTATAAAAATTGTTAATAATTATTAAATGCGCCATTTTCAGACTTTTTACCCAAAAAAATTCGGATTCAGCTAGTCAAAATACATAAAAAAACCTGGATAGAATCGAGGATCTCAATCGACCAAGACTTATGTAGTTTGCCCCTGGAATATCTGTTCTAGTCGTTTGTTACGGACATTTTCAGAATCAACTGACATAAAGTCTGTTAAATCGTCACATCCTTGTTTGTTACTTCAACAGACAATTTAGTAGCAGAAAAAAAAGTTAGACTACACAATCGTTTTTAACCGTGTTCAGTTCCTTAAGGGTATGGTTTCACGCTACTTTACCGATCGAAAATTATAATTTTATAAAATTACAATTTTTGAAAAAACTGTAAATCGGAATGAGTTTTCTTTTTATAGATCACTTCATTTAATTTCGATGGAGGGCGGAAACTCTAAAAATTAGCGGAAAAAAGCGTTAATCGAAGATGATTAGAAAAACCAATTTCTCAGTTCGAAAAAATCAAATTTTTCAAAAACCGTGTTTCGTAGGGAAATTTCCTATTCAAGATCATTTTATTTTTAAAAAATGAAGGGCGGAAACTTAGTTTGATAAATCATATCGCAAAAAAGCAAAATTACATTTTTCTAAAAAGATGCGATCAGCTGTAAGAATACAATGGCCGTGCAAGAAGCCAGGTTTCATAGTTGGCATCAATGCTAATGTATAGTTTGGTACGCGCCAACTTTAAATTCGAATTTTAAATGTAAATTGAATTTGTTTTATATGTACAATTTCTACAAATGAACACTTTTTCAACATAAAACTGTTTTATTTTATTTAAAACATAAATATGTAAAAAATTCAATATTATAAGAGAGAACAATATAGTTTACATCATTTGCGAACTCATTATTTTTTTTTAAATTTTCATTATAGCAAAATAAGTAATCTATTCGTTTCTTTGTTTGAAACAAAATATTTTTTGAATGACTTTATTGAATTAGCGAAACTTTGGCCTATCCTAACCTTTTTAGAATGAAAATGTTTTCAAAAGCGAATAATAAGGATTACTTAATTTTATTGATAATTATGGTTTTTGAAAAATGAACAGTCATAAGTAATTTTATTAAGATAAGACTTTGAAAAAACGTGAGAAAAATCACTTAATTTTTTTAATCTTAGTGTAATGAGTATAAAATAAAATTTATAATATTATTTTTGAAAAATTTGTAGAAATCCATTTTTCAAATTCATTATTTTCCTAATATTTATCTTTTTATTCGGAATTTAAAGTTTACATTCATGTTATATATAGATTTATCAATCAAACATAAATGGCTGATTCCATTCAGATTCATGCAGGCCGTCACTGATCGAATTTTTTTTTTCTTCTAAGTAATAAAAATACCTTCTATTATGTATATGAAGATAAAATTTACCTCATAGAACGCTCAAAAATTTTTTGTTTTCACTACAGCAATTTCAGTGTTGGATGTAAAAACGGAAATTCAAAAATTGAAAATGAACCTCTACTTTCAAATGACTATAGCTCCGTCAATTTTTAACCTTTTTGGACGTTCTTTTAACAAAAGTGTGCAAAATTTGGTCTAGTTTTAAATGCGATCTCGATTTGTGTAATACAATTTGATCTTGCTGAGTTATTTACGAAAAACCGAAAAAAAGCGATTTTTTTCAAACACGATTTTCTCAAAAACTATATTTTTTTTTTGAAATTTTTATATGATTTTATACATAAAAAATACTAACTTTTAGGGTAGGTGAGAATATGCGATTTTGCCTTATTTTTTTAAACAGATTTTCAAACGTTTTTTTTATATTTTCGATTTTAAAACATTGATACCATGGCGCATCGTACTATTTTTCCAACTTTACGTGTTCTTACAACTATTTTTATGCTTTTATTTATTAATATATCAAAAATATTAACAATAATCTTTAAAATAAACCCTGGATCGAATATTTTGATCAATTAGAACAAAAGTTATGACGATTTAAAGTTTAAAAAAAAATGCTGAAACTTTAAATAAATATATTTACTTTGAATTTTGAATTTTGAATTTGAATTTCAAATTCTGAAAAGGTGAATTTTTTAAATACTAAAATATATTATTTGGTCATTCCCAATGAACAAATAATATGCGATACAATTAAGAAATGAACACTAATGAATTGAGAACTAATATGAATAAAAAAATCTGAATTTGAATAAAACCTCTCAATTTACTTCTTGCCACTCATGTCTCGAAGTTTTGACAGTGTAGATTTGGTTTCGTTTACTTTTTCTACAGTGAATCTTTTGAATACCTTTAATTTCTTTTGCATTTTCTAACTATTCCATTTTTTTTGTCAGTCGAAAAACTTCTAACTCATCCTTGCGGGTAACAAGAATGTTAATCGACGGAGTATATTTTGATACGTGAGTGGCGAAATTTTCAGCGTTTCTAATAAAATCTGCATTCTTCTTGGACAGATTATGCGTGGTAGCATAATGTATAACTAAATCACCAATACCATCACAAGCGCCTTTGCCATGACCTGTTGCAGAAAAAAGCCATTCTCTGTTTACTTTTGTGTTTTGAAACTCATAGAATTGATATCTATTTTTAAAATGACTGGCAGCTTCATCAGAAATGGTTATGATTTCATCAAGATCTTGCGCAATATGTTTTTGTTTTAAGTTGTCGATAATTAAATTTATAGTCATTAGGGCATGAGACGAATCATGTTTAATATCGTCAGAGACGGTGACATAACTGACTGTCTTATCATTTCCAAAATAGCATACTGACGTAAATATTGATATTTGGTTTTTACTCCAATGATAGCTTTGAATTTCATTTTGAAGCAGAACTGTCCAATTTTCTGCAAAATCGACATGAATAACTAATTGGAAGTCATTATTTTTCGCTAAAAGTTTAACCTCTTTAATTGCTATACCTTGAATTTCTTCGACCAATTTATGAGCTCTTACAGTGAGAGCACGCTCTCTTAACTCTATTAAGAAATTTTCAATTGTGCTAGTTTTATTCAGTAAATTTGATTTTTCTGAATAAAATCTGCAATATCTTGTTTATTCTCTTTTTTATAATTATTCAAAGCATCTGTAAATATCATATTTATTTAAAGTTTCAGCATTTTTTTTTAAACTTTAAATCATCATAACTTTTGTTCTAATTTATCAAAATATTCGATCCGGGGTTTATTTTAAAGATTATTGTTGATATTTTTGATATATTAATAAATAAAAGCATAAAAATAGTTGTAAGAACACGTAAAGTTGGAAAAATAGTACGATGCGCCATGGTATCAATGTTTTAAAATCGAAAATATAAAAAAATCGTTTAAAAATCTGTTTAAAGAAAATAAGGCAAAATCGCATATTCTCACCTACCCTAAAAGTTAGTATTTTTTATGTATAAAATCATATAAAAATTTCAAAAAAAAAAAAATATAGTTTTTGAGAAAATCGTGTTTGAAAAAAATCGCTCTTTTTCGGTTTTTTGTAAATAACTCAGCGAGATCAAATTGTATTACAAAAATCGAGATCGCATTTAAAACTAGACCAAATTTTGCACACTTCTGTTAAAAGAACGTCCAAAAAGGTTAAAAATTGACGGAGCTATAGTCATTTAAAAGTAGAGGTTCATTTTCAATTTTTGAATTTTCGTTTTTACATCCAACACTAAAACTGCTGTAGTAAAAAAAAAAAAAAATTTGAGCGTTCTATGAGGTAAATTTTATCTTCATATACATAATAGAAGGTATTTTTATTACTTAGAACAAAAAAAAAAATTCGATCAGTGACGGCCTGCATGAATCTGAATGGAATCAGCCAAATATAAAGAGAATAGAAAAGATTTTGAAATATATTTTTTTTGACAAAATTTTTTTAAAGATAAATGAACAAGACTCTCCGTAAAACACAAACTGTAAAAAAACTTTCTTTTATTCGACAAAGAATTCAATTTGGTAGAAATGAATGATTAGTTTTTGAATTTTGTAAATAAATTAAATCATAAATAAATGTACATGTTGAACCTTAAAACTTCAATTTTATTTATATATTATAATACTTATCATTTTAACCAAATATTATTTTTTCAAAAAACTGTAAAAAACTATGAAAAAATATAAATAATCGTAAATAAATGTGAATAATTGTAAAAAAAAATAAATAAATGTAAATAACTGTAAATAAATATAAACAACTGTATATTTTTAGTTATTTACAGTTATTTACAGTTAGTAACACTTATTTACAATTATTTCCAGAAATTTTTAGGCCATATGGGCTTATCTTAATAAAATTATTTGTAACTGTTTATTTTTAAAGAACGATAATATAAAATAATATTTGATAAGATTATATTATATAATAAAATTATATTGGCAACAAAATTAAGTAATCCTTATTATTCGCTTTTCAAAACATATTTTCATTATAAATAGGTTAAGATATGCCTAAGTTTCGTTAATTCAATGAAGTTATTCAAAAAATATTTTGTTTCAAGCAAAGAAACGAATAGATTACTTATTTTGCTATAATGAAAATTAAAAAAAAATAATGAGTTCGCAAATGATGTAAATTATATTGTTCTCTCTTATAATATTAAATTTTTTTACAGATTTATGTTTTAAATTAAATAAAACAGTTCTATGTTGAAAAAGTGTTTATTTGTAGAAATTGTAAAAATAAAACAAATTCAATATACATTTAAAATTCGAATTTGAAGTTGGCGCGTACCAAACTATACATTAGCATTGTTGCCAACTATGAAACATGGCTTCTTGCACGGCCATTGTATTCTTACAGCTGATCGCATCTTTTTAGAAAAATGTAATTTTGCTTTTTTGCAATATGATTTATCAAACCAAGTTTCCGCTCTTCATTTTTTAAAAATAAAATGATCCTGAATAGGAAATTTCCCTACGAAACACGGTTTTTGAGAAATTTGATTTTTTCGAACTGAGAAATTGGTTTTTCTAATTATCTTCGATTAACGCTTTTTTCCGCTAATTTTTAGAGTTTCCGCCCTTCATCGAAATTAAATGAAGTGATCTATAAAAGAAAAACTCATTCACTGCATCTCGCACTATTGCATGAACCTTTATTAATACTTATATTTCTTATGAGCATTACAATAATTTTTTCTCTCAAATGTAATTTACCGGAAGAATTAAAAGAATTTAAATATTCTAGAAGAAACTTTTCATCTGATTCATTAATGATTTTCATCACTATCAATTTCCGAGTTTTAAAATAATGTATGAAAATAATATAAATTTTGCAATAAAAGATCAAAAAGTTTTTCACAAAAAAAACATTTTATTTTTTACTTTTGCATTAAATTTTGTTTCAACTCATTCATAAAAAATTGTTTTCACAAATTATTATATGCGTTACATCTTTAGTTTGGATAGCATTAAATAAAATAAAATATTACAGTAAATTAAATTTTTAAATACTATTATTGGTAATAAGAGTTTAAAAATCCCTTATAATTTAAAATTACAAAAGCATCTTTTTCATCTTTATATATTTAATGACTATTAAATAAATGACTTCACTTAGTTACTTCATAACCGCATTATAGGTAATAATAAATATATCTATTACATTTATTTGAACTTAAGCATTTACAAAAACGCTGCCAAGTGCTTTGGTGTAATGCTTTCTCATAGAGCTCATTGTGTTAGAGTATTTTGATTTCATTTTGCTTTTTCATAGAAAAATTATTGTATCGGTGAAAAAATTTTTTTCTATTTTTTCGTTAATTTGTATATATTTAGACTCAAGGAGTCGAAAAAAGTGGTTTCAAATTAAGATTTTTTCAAAATTTTCAAAATGCTCTAAAATTAAAACTGCGCTAAGAAAATTAGTTTAAAAAAATTTTTTTCTCCTGACAATAGCAAATAACTTGCATGCGAATTTCGGGGCAAATCTATCGAGTAATTTACGTAAAATAAAAGAAAAATGAATTTGTTTTGCAAATTTTACAAAATAATTATCTAAAATTAAAGCCACGCTAAGAAAATCAGTTTTCAGAAGTTTTTCTTTTGGTAGTCGCAAATAATTTCCAAGCAAATTTTAGAGCAAATCCATCGAGTACTTAAAGTAAAATACAAAAAAAAAATTAAAAATTAGAATTGAAAAAAAATGTTTTTATTTGTTCTAAAATTAAAACTACGCCAAGAAAACCAGTTTTCAATAGCTTCCGTACCAGTTAGACAAAAAAATTAATTGTATGTACAAATTAATAATAAAATAGAAAAAATTTTTTTATTGATACTATGTTTTTTCTATGAGAAAGTAAAAGTGTATTAAAATATATTTATAACTCATAAATCTTAAGACATGATACACACACAACATTATTTCATTTTGAATAGTGTTATTAAATAAACAAAAGGGTTTTTAAAACTATTCATGGATCAAACTTTTTTATTTAAGGGGGCCAGATACTATTAGAAGCTGAAATATATTGCTGAGATATATTGATATAAATTGCTGATGTTTAAAAATAACTAATTTCATGTTAAAATACATTCAATTTCAAACATTTTTTGGTTTAAAACATTTTCTATATCTTGAGAATTGAAGTGGTGGTGCTCGTTGAAAGTCTGGAACAAAAAACCCTTTACCGCAAGGTTTCTTCATGAGTTTTCATAGGATTCACTTGAAATTTTCTGGAGATATTCAAAATTATAGTAGAATCCATATAAGTGGAGCAGATTTTGAATTAATTTATTTCTATTTATTTATCAACTTATTATTTATAATAATTAATAAAAAAAATTTTTTTAATTGTTTTATTTTTCAAAAATTTTTTAATTTTCTGAATTTTTTATGAATGTTTTACATTTATATGAATTTTACTATAATTTTGAATATCTCCATGAAATTTCAAGTAAATCCAATGAAAACTCATGAAGAAACCTTGCGGTAAAGGGTTTTTTGTTCCAGACTTTCAACGAACACAGCCACTTCAATTCTCAAGATATAGAAAATGTTTTTAACCAAAAAATGTTTGAAATTGAATGTATTTTAACATGAAATTAGTTATTTTTAAACATCAGCAATTTATATCAATATATATCAGCTTCTAATAGTATCTGGCCCCCTTTATGTATATTTAAGCTAGAAAGAAATTTTATTAGTTAATATTATAATAACAAAAAATTATCAATTACATTTAAATCTGATTTTTTTTCAGGCTGAAACTCAGGTCTGATAGCTCTAGTAACTACAGTTGAGTAGAAAGTGCATAGGCGCCCAAGTTATTTCAGCTTATGTCTGTATATTATAAAATAACCCACATGTATAAGTAAACTAATCAGTTAAATATATTATATTAAATATTAATTCATTGTATATTATAAAACAGCACACCTATATTAGTAAATATTCAAATTTTTATTGAAAATATAGTCATATTGCTTGTTTGTCAACTGTAATGCAAATTTTATATACAAATCTATAAAAAAGATGCTTACTATAGTTATAATTTTATCAGCATGTTAATTATTTTCAAGCTTTATTCATTAAAACATAAATTGTTTTTCCATTTTTTAATTTCATGTATTAATGTTTAGTTAAATAGTAATGTATATAATAAAATAACTCACTCGTACAAGCAAACTATTCAGTTAAATACATTATATTAAATATTAATTCATCGTATATCATAAAATAGCACTCTTATATAAGTAAATTATTCAAATTTTCATTAAAAATAGACATATAGCTTGTTCGTCAACTGTAATACAAATTTTATATGTTAATCTATAACAAAGCTGTCTACCGTAATCATATTTTCTTCAGTGTGTAAATTATTTTCGAACTACATTTACTGAAAATACACATTTTATACTTCTATTTATTTATGTATTAATATTTAATATAATAAGTTTAACTAAATATTATTGTATATTATGAAATAGCACACTCGTATAAGTAGATTCTTCAAATTTTCATTAAAAATAGACATACAGTTTGTTCGTCAATTGTATCATCCATTGTTATCAGTAAATTTTGATCTTGATTTATTCTAACCTTATTTTTTTTATTAAAATATGCACATAAACTTATCTTTAAAACATTACTAAAATATATTACTTTTTTTTGGTACTTTGATGATTTTGCTTTCTCATAGAGAAAGCATTGTATAGGTAAAAAAAATTTTTTTCTATTTTTTCATTAATTTGTACATATTTGAACTCAGTGAGTCGAAAAAAGTGGTTTCCAGAAAATGTCTGTATGTATGTGTGTGTGTGTGTGTGTGTGTGTGTGTATGTATGAATTCAGTTAGTAAGCTGTATCTCGAGAACTACTCGATGGATTTGCTTCTAATTTTGCATGGAATTTAGTTTTGTGATTAACTTGCTGGGAAGCTATTGATAATTTGGTTCTTCCACCGTAGTTTTCATTTTAAAGTTTTTTTAAAAAATAAAAAAAATATTTGATTTTTCGTTTTTTGGTTTTTTTTTGTTTACTACGCGATGAATTTGCTTCAAAATTTGCATGGAATTTATTTCTGATTGCCCGGATAAAATAAATTTTTAGAAACTGATTTTCTTAGCTCAGTTTTAATTTTAGAGCATTTTGAAATTGTTGAAAAAAATGTTTCTATTTATTAAGCCAATAAAATCTTAAAAACTACTCGATGGATTTACTTCAAATTTTCCATACAATTCAATTTTTTGATGAACTGGTGCGGAAGCTATTGGAAATTGGTTTTCTTAGCACAGTTTTTTTTTTAGAATCATTTTAAGAATTTTTAAAAAATTTCGATTTTTCATTTTTTTTGTATTTTACGTAAACTACTCGAAGAATTTGTTCGAAAATTTGTATGGAACTTTATTTCGACTGCCAAAATTATTAAAAATTTTGTAAACTAATTTTCTTAGCGCACTTTTAATTTTAGAGCATTTTTAAAATTTTTTAAAAAATTTTTATTTTTAATTTTTTTTTATTTTACGAAAACCATTCGATTGATTTGCTCCAAAATTTGTATGCAATTTATTCGCTACTGTCTGAAGAAAACAAGCTTTGGAAAACTAATTTTCTCAGTGCAGTTTTAATTTTAGAGCACTTTGAAAATTTTCATTTTTTATTTATTTTCTATTTTGCGTAAACCATACTATAAATTTTCTCTAAAATTTTTATACAATTAATTCGCTATTGTCTGAAAAAAATTAGCTTTTGGAAACTAATTTTCTTAGAGTGGTTACAATTTTAGAGAATTTTAAAGATTTAAAAAAAAATTTTGATTCTTCTTTTCTTATTTTTTTTTATTCTTCGTAAAGTACTCGATAGATTTGTTCTAAAAATTACAGGGAAATTATTTGCGCATGCCAAAAGAAGGGAAATTTTCAAAAATTGATTTTCATAGCGTAGTTTTAATTTTAGAGCATTTTTAAAATTTTTAAAAAGAAATTTTGAAAAGAAAATGTTATTTATTTAACCAGTTAGATCTCGAAAATTACTCTATGGATTTGCTTCAAATTTTGTATACCATCTATGTTTTTGTATAACTAGGCGGGAAGCTATAGAAAATTTGTATTCATAGTGTATTTTTTTATTATAGAGCCATTTTAAGAATTTGAAAAAATTTTCGATTTTTAATTTTTTTTTTTTGTATTTTACGTAAGTTAATTGATGAGTTTGCTTTGAGATTTCCATGGGAATAATTTGCATCTGCCAAAAGAAGGATAACTTTTATAAACCGATCTTTTTAGCGTAGTTTTCTTTTTAGAAAATTTTAAAAATTTTCTTAAAAAATTTTCATATTTCAGTATTTTTCCATTTTACGTAAAGTACTTGATAGAATTACTCTAAAATTTGTATACAAGTTATTTGCTACTGTCTTTATAAACCAAGTTTTAAATAAATAATTTTATTAGCGTAGCTTTTTGATCACTTCTTTTGTTTTCTGAGTTACTCTTGAAAATTTATAATAGTACTACTGAATTTAATTACCGTTACTAAAATTGACTACTTGGATTTACCAAGCTTAGTCGTGATAAAAAGATATCCACAAGATAACAAAAATAATAAATTCGAACCTATGTATAAGGCTAGCTAAAGTCAACAAAATTAAACACTTTAAAAGCTAACATTTAACCCAAACAAAATGTTGAAAAGGCAATCAACTAGCATATAAATTCAAAATTTATAAAGTACAAAATGAATAAATATTAATGATGGACAATTTTTTTATATTAAAATCACATTTAAATAAATATAAAAAAATAATGAAACTCAAAGAGCTCTATGAGAAAGCATTCCGCCAAAGCACTTGGCAGCGTTTTTTAATCTGAGTAATAGAAATATAGAATAATAAAACTTTCATAACCTCAAACCTTCATTAATTGCTATTACTATACTTATTTTTAAATGAAAAACAATTAAAAATATATACATATTGTACCTGCATTAAGCAATACTTATGCAATAAAGGAATAAATTACTTATTTGAATTGTTATATTATTTGATGTCTTTACAATTTTACTGGAATTTTTAAATAAAAGATAGTCACCTTGCTTGTGCTCATAGTTATATATTTTATCATTAAACTATACATTGGTTATATACATAAATAATATTGCTTGGTTTAAAATAAAATATTCTTATTCTATTTTAATTGAGTTACTTCTATTATATTTAAAAAACAATGCCTAGAAATTAATTTTTATTTATTTAAAAAATCTAAACCCTTTAAAATTTAATTTTTGGCGCCTATTCTATATCGACCAATCAGGATTCGATCTTTAGATGCTTCAACATGGCGGCTCATCATTTTTTTAAGAAGGGATATTAAACAGAATAAAAGGTGCAACATCTTATATCGATTGACGAACTCATGAAAATATAACTTATAATACTTATAAAGAAACAGCTTTAGCAATGAATTTAATTGAACATGAGAATCAAATCTATTATATTTTTGAAGAAGCATGTCAAGTTATGTTACCAATACAATTACGTAAATTTTTTGCATGTTTTTTATTATGTGAAAATATTCAAGGTAAAATTATTCGGGACAAATATAAAAAAATTTTTACAGAAGATTTTAAAGAAAACAAAAAAAATAAAGCTTTATCACATATTTATGAAATATTAAATTTAGAAGATATGTCATGTGAAAATTTTGGTTTACCAGAACCAAGTAAAACGTATGTTGAAGAAAATGAAGAAATCAATAATAAAACTATAGATTTTAGTAGAAAAAAATTTAATAAAATGTATAAACAATTAAATGAGCTTCAATTTTATTACCTGAAGGTTTAACAAGTCATTGAACTTTCAGATTACCATTAGATTTAAATAACATTGAAAGTGCATTTTTAAAATTTAATTTGGATAAAAAAAAATGAAGACAAACAGATATAATTATATAGGACGAAGCATCAATGATTCCCAAAAAAGCTTTAGAAATTGTAGATAAAACATTAAAGGATGTTTGTCGTAATGATAAAAGTTTTGGTGGAAAAATAATCTATATTTAAATATTAAAAAATTTATACAATCAAATTAAATGTATGAATGCAATTGATCATAATAACTAGTTTGAAATGTAAGGTGGTGTAGAAAGTCGTTACTCAAGACTATATGTCTTGACTTTTATAACGATAAACAATTAAATATGAAATAACATTTTTAAAAATAAAATTGAATATAAGGTCAATGATCCAACTACGGATAGCATCCAAACTATGATAATTTTGTATACTTTGTATTACGAAAAAGGCAATATTTATAATATACAGAAAAAAAATCACTTTATTAATTAAAATATTTTCGCGCGTATCCACATTATTGCTGAGCAGAAAAAAAAACAAGTTAAAAAAAATATTAAAACAGCAGTCTTGTCTCAACTCACAAAATTTAAAATAGCGTTTTAATGCGGTATATAAATAATGAAAATTAATGATTAATTGATTGAAATTATATAATATTATAATTATTTTATAATTTAAATGTTTAATTACAATATTAATCTATTTTATTAAATTGTATGTGATGAAGTGTATTTTTTTATTATTTTATTACTCACGTAACCTTAAACCATCCGCAGTTGGAACATTGATATTTAAAAAATTTGTATTATGTAACATAGTATTTTTAATTAATGTATAATATATAAGCTTTATGTATTTATTAAAAACATTAATAATAAAATAATTTAAAATTAAAAAGAAAAAATCATTAATTTTTTTTTGTTATTTATAGAACAAAATATTGCTTAAGGTAATATAATGTTTTCTATAATTGGTAAGATATATATGTATATGCAACATAATAGTTGGGGGTTGGCGAGCAGTGCAAGCAGGGGGGCACTCCTCTAGTATATATATAAAAAACAATGGTAATTAAATTTAGAAATGCATCTAAACATGTATAAAAATAAAATATCCTTATTTATAAAAGATTTTGTTTTTAAATAAAATTTAATGAAGAAAGATTGAAAAAAAAGATAACAAACAAAAATTTTACTAAAGTTAGAATAGAAATAACATTAATTATTTTTTAATTTCTTTAATTAATTTATTTTATTTACTTTGACTTTTTGTTCAGTCTGAATGAAAAAAAAATATTGATTTTCTTTAAATGAGTTTATGGTGTCCAGTATTTCGCGAGGGACATTTGATCGTTAACATTTGAATATGGCTAATCAATATTCATAGCAGTTTCACAAGACGCTTTAAGCATAGGTATAAATACAATTTTAAAAGAAAAATGAAATTTTATCATTAATTCAAAATTTGTTTCTTGAGAAATATATCAGCGTAAAGAAAAATGAAAAAATTCTTAAATCTTTGTAACGTCCGAATAAAAGTTATTAATTTTAATATTTTAATTAACCCGTACGTTGCAGTTCTCGTTGCGTCGAGCGGTTACGCAAGCAAGAAGGTTTTTGCGTGGCAGAGACTATAGGAGATAGAGTGAAGTTATTTGCAAGCTCGAGAGCCCTTTTTAGAAATCGAGGAAAGAAAACAATATAAATAATTATTTTAATTATTACCTTGATTTATTTGTCGGTTTGGTTTATAATGGCTCTTTTCCTTGGTACAATATTAATGTAGCGTTGTAATTTAATATAATAATCACTTTTAAATTGAATATAAAATGTAAAATCGATAACTAATATGGTAATCACTTTGAAATATAAAATCGATAAATAATATAATAATCACTTTAAAATATAAAATCGATAAATAATATAATAATCACTTTAAAATATAAAATCGATAAATAATATAATAATTACTTTAAAATAGAATACAAAAGATTATACTGAGTTGAACTTATAAAAATTCTATTGCCTTTTATGGCTTTTGAAGATACAACTGACCTGTACTAGGTGCAACAAACGACTTTGGTAGAATAACATGTATTATGATTAGTTCAGAGGATTTTATATTTTTTTTTGAGAAAACCGAAAATCATGATGGAAAAAACCTCTGAACTTCCGGTGACTTATTTTCTAGTAGAGGTCACCATTCATTGTTTTTATCTAATTGAGAAAAAGGTAACGCTTTTTCATTTTAATTAGATGATTCTAATGCTCATTTTTTTCCGATGACCCCTTGAGTGGAAAAGCTAAAACTTTTGGAAATCTCAGCCAAAAAATTTTTATAGCAAAATTAAAAATTTAATAATAAAAAAAATGTTTAATAAGCGAAGACATTACATCTTAGAGGGTACGTGACATTCTACGCCTAAAACGGTCGCTAGAAGGCAGTATGGTGATCTAGCAAACGCATGCCTCTGTACTTAAGGTAAAAAGACATGTTTTGATTTCTGATCTTGGGTTTCCATTTTATTCAGTTCTTTGTTTGGATAAATACTTGATTTCTCAGATGTAGTTGTGTCATCTTTTGTTCCTGTACTAGTATTTTTTATATCAGATGATTGATCTAATTTTTCACTTTCGGTAGGTGCACGGGTTCGGTGTAGTTGTAAAAGTATGTGCGCAAGTGTTCCCCATATAGCACTCAGAAGATGTATAGACCATCCAAATATTGAGTGTAGTGTATATCCACGTATCAAAACGTCTATTACAAGTTTAATGAACTGTATTATTGTAATTACCGCTATAATCCCTGCACTAACAGTACCAAAACTGATAAACTGTTGCCATATCTTCAACCATGCAGATATTTCCATTCCTATGATTACTTCTTCATTTAGTAATTTTATTATAGCAACATCATTATCGGAAATGGGATGTCCATTCAATTCTCTGGCAATGTCGTTTAATAATGCTGGTCATTTAACAGAAAACATTATACGTTCCCTTAGCTCATTCAAATCTTTTTTAGTATAAATACCGCTAGTAGCTAGGTCAGCTGGGTTTGTATATTTCCAAGTCGGTTTAGCACTTGGTTTCAAGGTTGCGGGAGCTAATGTTTCTATGGATTTTGGTAGAAATTTATACCAAGTTTCTCCTAAAAAATAGTATGCAGGTAACAATGCATTACAGGCAACTTTAGTACCTTTATTTTTTAAATATGAGTTTATGGTGTTAGAAAATAAGTTGTGTTTTTACGTGAGACTTGCATCTCAGCGTAACAGTGATTTCCATGTTCTAATTTAACTTCGACAGGGATGCATTTTACTATATGCACCACCTCTCCTGTTCCCGGGCCTTTCATTAAATTATATGTAAACTTATCAGGAGCTTGTACGGCAATTGACAAAGCATTTTTTAAAGTTTTTCCTTCTACGTTACATTTTTGAAAAATAACATCCCGATATGATTGTTTTATTTGAGTTCGGATATGTCTTTCTACATAAACAAATTTTGAATTTATGTACGCAAAAATATGTAAATTGGATACAGATGGTTTTTTAGAAATTGCAAATGAATCGCTTTTGTTAGTTTCTAAAATTAATAATTTCGGGTGTTCTGTCTTAATTAATGTATATCCGCAAATATTTTGCTTACCTTTAGCAGTTAATGCAAAGGTTATATCATCAGTAGTTAGTGAATATACTGTTTGGAACATTCCCATATCAGGATCTGTCATTTTATGAGCATATCCTTCATATAAAATTCCATGTTGATTGAATTTACAATTATAATATGGGAGGGGATTCCAAAAAGTATATTCTTCTTTGATATCTATACAATTTCCTTCAAATAAAGAACAAATATCTCCTGATCTCAGGTATAATAAATTTTTATCCAAAGATACGCAAGTGGTATAATCATATAACGTAATTTTAATTGTTCCCTGTAAACCACGGATTTTTAAGTTCCGTAAGAATCTGAGTAAGCCGTACCCGCTCGAAAACTATCTTTATCTATTTTACCTGCAAAGGTTACACAATGTGTAATCGAATTATTAGATTTGAGACTGTGCACTACATTTTGCGTGCCTAGTTTTAAAATACCGGTGAGGTGAATTTCTTGACAAGCCTTTTGACTTAATTCTTGGATGAATTCGCTTTCGCCATTTGCTACAATTAAAAAATGTGAAAACATTCCATATCTATAAAAGGTTCGATGAACTTCAAGTTTACATTGATATACTTGAGTTTCTATATATTCATTCAATTGTAACAATTGTACGTAAGTTTTTGTAACATTGATAGCTTTACTAGGTATTTCACATTTATTTACGTCCAATAAAGATAATGTAGTTACATTTAAATAACGTGATCCATAGTCATAACCAATCAATCCGTGGATACCTGTAGTAAGTAGTAATGGAAATAAAAATAGCATCATTTTGATTAAAATTTTGTTTCATGTAATAGAGAAAAAGAGATTAATTTTCATTTCATTTAATGGGTTTTACCTTTATTTTTTTTTATGATTGTTAATTTCTTTGTTAATAAATAAAAGTCTTATTCTATTAGAATGGACAATTTTACTTGTTTTATTGATCTGTATGCGAACATTATTTTTACTCAATACTTCAAGTATTTTGTGGGGACAAGAATAATGATTGTGAAATTTCCCTGGCTTTGGTCCTGACAACAAAAATACATAATCTCCAATTTTGAAATTTTTAGGATTGATTTTCCGATTATAATAGTGTTTTGATTTGAATTTGGATTGTAACAAGTTTTGGTAGGTAAGTTTTTGTATACCATATAATCTTGTAACTAACTCAGTTATGTAACCTTTATAAGTAGGTAATAGATCACCTACCTTTAGAGGGTTACTTGAGGGCATATGTGACAATCTACCAAAAACAACTTCAAATAGTGTATGTCTGGTGCTTTCATGTACACATGAGAAAGGCTGTTGTTTTGACCTTTTTTATTTCAAATCTTTTAGAAATTCTAACCATTAAACTACTTAAGAAGTTTTGTCCTTGATCTGTTAAAATTATTCTGGGACTTCCGAATATACAAATAAATCGTTCTATAAATACGTCAGCAATTGTAATAGATAAAGCATTTGGGATTGGTATTAACATACTAAATTTTGATAATCCATCTTGTATAGTTAATATATATTGATTTCTATTGCTTTCTCATAGAGAAAGCATTGTATCAGTAAAAAAAATTTTTTTCCATTTTTTCATTAATTTGTACATATTTGAATTCGGTGAGTCGAAAAAAGTGGTTTCCAGAAAATGTCTGTATGTATGTGTGTGTGTGTGTGTGTGTGTGTGTGTGGATGTATGAATTCAGTTAGTAAACTGTATCTCGAGAACTACTCGATGGATTTGCTTCTAATTTTGCATGGAATTTAGTTTTGTGACTAACTTGCTGGGAAGCTATTGATAATTGGTTCTTCTAGCGTAGTTTTCATTTTAAAGTTTTTTTAAGAAAAAAAAAAAAATTCGATTTTTGGTTTTTTGGTTTTTTTTGTTTACTACTCGATGAATTTGCTTCAAAATTTGCATGGAATTTATTTGTGATTGCCCGGATAAAATAAATTTTTAAAAACTGATTTTCTTAGCTTAGTTTTAATTTTAGAGCATTTTGAAATTTAAAAAAAAAATGTTTCTATTTATTAAGCCAATAAAATCTTAAAAACTACTCGATGGATTTACTTCAAATTTTCCATACAATTCAATTTTTTGATGAACTGGTGCGGAAGCTATTGAGAATTGGTTTTCTTAGAGTAGTTTTTTTTTTTAGAATCATTTTAAGAATTTTAAAAAAATTTCGATTTTTCATTTTTTTTTGTATTTTACGTAAACTACTCGAAGAATTTGTTCAAAAATTTGTATGAAACTTAATTTCGACTGCCAAAAGTATAAAAAATTTTGTAAACTAATTTTCTCAGCGCACTTTTAATTTTAGAGCATTTTTAAAATTTTTTTAAAAATTTTTATTTTTAATTTTTTTCTATTTTACGAAACCCATTTGATAGATTTGCTCCAAAATTTGTATGCAATTTATTCGCTACTGTCTGAAGAAAACAAGCTTTGGAAAACTAATTTTCTCAGTGCAGTTTTAATTTTAGAGCACTTTGAAAATTTTCATTTTTTATTTATTTTCTATTTTGCGTAAACCATACTATAAATTTTCTCTAAAATTTTTATACAATTAATTCGCTATTGTCTGAAAAAAATAAGCTTTTGAAAACTAATTTTCTTAGCGTGGTTGCAATTTTAGAGAATTTTAAAGATTTAAAAAAAAATTTCGATTCTTCTTTTCTTATTTTTTTTTATTCTACGTAAAGTACTCGATAGATTTGTTCTGAAAATTGCAGGGAAATTATTTGCGACTGCCAAAAGAAGGGAAATTTTCAAAAATTGATTTTCATAGTTTATTTTTGATTTTAGAGCATTTTTAAATTTGAATCTACATTAAATCTTAAATTATTCCATTTTTTAATAATTCTTTAACTTGACGGTCAATTTCATCTTTAAGAACATGTGAAAATTTATATTGTTTTACTACAATTGGTTCATAATCAATAGTTGGTATTGTATGTTCTATTACGTCAGTGCCTAATAATTTATCTCCCGGCAAATGAAATCTTTCTTTGTGTTTATTAGCCAATTTAATCACATATTCCTTTTCTTCAGGTTCGAGATGATCTAAACGTAATAAATCTTCTATTTTCGGAATTTTAATATTGTATATATTTTTAATTTCAAAATTATCTGGTGGTAAATTTAAAATAACCAAATTTTTAATAATTTTATTTAATTCTTCTGAATTTAATTCTTCACACATTTCTTGTAATGATATTAAATATTGATATTTTAAACTGATTTTTCCATTTTTTATATCAAATTCTTCCAAATCTAATTCAGAAGGAATGTATGGTAAAGATTCTGGTCTGTATAAAGGTTCTGTTGATAACATATCATCATTATCTACAGTTGATTCATTTTCTTGCTAAAGTATATATTAAACTTTGTCTTTTTCATCTTTTTCTTCAAATTCCAATGGAACTTACATATTTTGTAATCTTAATTCCAATAATTCATAATCAATTATTGCTTTATTTTCATTTGAAAGTTCAGCTTCTATTATACTGTATGTTGGCATGGCAAATTCTTCAGGTACTACACAAAATGTAGCAGATGTACTTAGGATTCCTATAGTTACTACTCCGATTGCAGCCATTAATTCAGTTCCTTTACTCTTTAAAATTAATCGTTTTTTCAGATCTATTTTACAATCTTTTGATAAAATATTTTTCTTAATTAGATTAGCTTCTGATCCAGTATCTACTAAAAATCTTCTAAATATATCTGAATCTAATTTTAATTGTATCGTTGGTAGAAATGTTTTAATATCATTTAATTCTATACAAATAAGTCTAGGATGTTCTAACTCTATTTCTTGATCATATTGTTTTAACGGTACTAACAAATTATTAATATCTAATATTTTTCTATCAAAATCTATTTTAGATCCTTCAAAAGGTATTGGAAATGTTGATGGTACAACTAAAAATATTGTAGGAAATCCTGCGATTCTCAGTCGCACAATTCCTAATGTTACTACTGGTGCAACACCAATTCCTTTAAGAATATAGGTTCCATCTCTATTAATATAAGAAAAATCTGGAGTAACATTAATTCGAATTAAATTAGCCTCTGAACCACTGTTCAACATTAAAGCTAATTGTGGTCCTATGTAATTGTATATTAATAAAAGATATATTTTTACCAGGAAATCTTAATCTGATGGTAATAATTCTGCGAGTAGGTTGTTGATCTCCTTCTCTTTTAACATGTGCTGTGTAGTTGAAATCTCTTGGATCGCACCCACATTCCTGGGACTTTTCTCGTTTCCCGTATTCCATTTTGCTTTCTCATAGAGAAAACATTGTATCGATAAAAAAATTTTTTTCTATTTTTTCATTAATTTGTACATATTTAGACTCAGGGAGTCAAAAAAAGTGGTTTCCAGGAAATGTCTATGTGTGTGTGTGTGTGTGTGCGCGTGCATGATTTTAGTACGCCAAAAATATCTCGAGAAGTACTCGATGGATTTGCTTCAAATTTTGCATGCAATTTATTTTTTTGTCTAACTGTGGGAGGGGGGGGGAAGCTATTGAAAATTGATCTTCTTAGGTCAGTTTTTTTTAGAGCCATTTTAATAATTTAAAAAAAATTTCGATTTTTCATTTTTTTGGTATTTTACGTAAACTACTCAAAAAATTTTCTTGAAAATTTGTATGGGCATTATTTGAGACTGCGAAAAGAAGAAAAACTTTTATTAACTAATTTTCTTAGCGCACTTTTAATTTTAAAGCAATTTAAAATTTTGAAAAAAAAATTTTTTCTTTATTTTTCTTTTATTTTACGAAAACCATTCGATAGATTTGCTCCAAAATTTGTATGCAAGTTATTCGCTATTGTCTGAGGAAAATTAACTTTGGGAAACTCATTTCCTCAGCGCAGTTTTAATTTTAGAGAATTTAGAAAATTTTTGAAAAAATGTTTATTTTTCATTTTTTTTATATTACACAAAAACCATTCGTTAGATTTGCTCTAAAATCATTATGAAAATTATTCGTTATTGCCTTCATGAAACAAGCTTTGGAAAACTTATTTTCTTAGCGCAGTTTTAATTTAAGAAAATTAAAAAAATTTTTTTTTTAAATTTTTCATTTTTTTTGGGTCTTACGTAAACTACTTTAAGAATTTGTTTAAATATTTGTATAGTAATTATTCGTTACTGTTCAAATAATAAAAACATTTGAAAATTAATTTTTTTGGCATACTATTAATTTGATTATTTTTCTATTTTACGAAAATCATTCGATAGATTTGCTCCAAAATTTGTATGCAAGTTATTCGCTATTGTCTGAGGAAAATAAGCTTTGGAAAACTTATTTTCTTAGCGCAGTTTTAATTTAGGAGAATTATGAAAATTTTGAAAAAATTTTTATTTTTCATTTTTTTTCAAAAATTTTCTTGACAATTTGTATCAGCATTATTTGCGACTGCAAAAAGAAGAAAAACTTTTATTAACTAATTTTCTTAGCGCACTTTTAATTTTAAAACAATTTAAAATTTTGAAAAAAAAATTTTTTCTTTATTTTTCTTTTATTTTACGAAAACCATTCGATAGATTTGCTCCGAAATTTGTATGCAAGTTATTCGCTATTGTCTGAGGAAAATTAACTTTGGAAAACTCATTTCTTCAGCGCAGTTTTAATTTTAGAGCATTTAGAAAATTTTTGAAAAAATGTTTATTTTTCATTTTTTTTATATTACACAAAAACCATTCGTTAGATTTGCTCTAAAATCATTATGAAAATTATTCGTTATTGCCTTCATAAAACAAGCTTTGGAAAACTTATTTTCTTAGCGCAGTTATAATTTTAGAGCATTTTAAAAATTTTGAAAAAAATTTATTTTAAATATTTTATTTTTTTTGGATCTTACGTAAACTCCTCTAAGAATTTGCTTAAAAATGTGTATGGAAATTATTTGATACTGTTAAAATAATAAAAACATTTAAAAACTAATTCTTTTGGCATACTATTAATTTTATTATTTTTCTATTTCACGGAAACCATTCGATAGGTTTGCTCCAAAATTTGTATGCAAGTTATTTGCTACTGTCTGAAGAAAACAAGTTTTGGAAAACTAATTTTCTCAATGCAGTTTTAATTTAAGAGAATTTTGAAAATTCTTATACATATTTTTATTTATCATTTATCTTTTTTCTTAGCGTGGTTACGATTAAAAATTTCGTTGTCATCGTTCTTTTAAAGTACAAATTTATAAATAAATATTAATGTTAGACAATTTTTTTATATTAAAATCACATTTAAATAAATATAAAAAAATTAATGAAACTCAAAGAGCTCTATGAGAAAGCATTCCGCCAAAGCACTTGGCAGCGTTTTTTTTATTATTATTCTTATATTGTAATTTTCTACATTCTGATGTTTTTTCTCTTTACAATAATTACATTCTTCAATTAATAATTTATCATTAAATGATTTTTCATTTTGACGATCTCTGCATGTTGCTGCGGTATGGCCGATTCTTTCACAAATTTGAAACATTAATTGTGATTTTGTTTCCGTTGGTTTCTTATTTGCAAAACAATCTTTTGCTGAATGTCCAATTTTGTTACACAGCTGACAAACCGCTAAATGGGCTTGATTACAATCTTTAGCTATATGTCCTATTTTATTGCAAATTTGACATTTTTGTATTAATCGATATTGCATTACTATATGTCCTGGTCTACTACATAATTGACATTCTGGGATATTTTTAGTTCTTGCAAAACATCTATCTTCAGAGTGTCCTAGTCTTTTGCAATAATTACATACAGTTCGTCCTTGATTTTTACAATTTAATGTTTCATGATCATCTGCTTTACAAATTTGACAGATGTTTATATTTTATTATATGTAGGTTTTTCAACTCTGAAATTCTGTCTTAAGAGGAGGTCACGTATCTCTGTCCTTTTCTAATCAAAGCATTGAGTTTTTTACATAAACTAATAACTTTAGCAAAAAATGAAGAGAAAGCCGCATCTCGTATCAAAAAAAGCAATATTTTCTTTGATGAGAAAGAATTAATTTTATTGCTTCGTTTTCAAGAAAACCTTGAAAAACTTAAATCATAGAGGTTAGGTTGAACAATTTTGTTTTTCAAGGTTTTCTTGAGAATGAAGCAATAAAATTAATTTTTTCTGATCAAAGAAAATATTGCTTTTTTTGATACAAGATGCGGCTTTCTCTTCATTTTTTGCTAAAGTTATTAGTTTTTGTAAAAAAATAATTTCTTTGATTAGAAAAGGACAGAGATACGTGACCTCCTGTTAATGCATTTTTTGCTTCTAATTTCTTTTTAATTGCAATTGCTTCCATGATTATATCTTAACTTTTTTCTTGTGTTAATCTTTCTTTGATTTCAGGCTTAAGTCCTCTTCTGAAACATTCAATTATACTGTTATCTAAACTGTCTTTAGCAGCTTTACTTAATTCTCCTTTATTTGCTATTTTTTCTGCTTCTACTATTTTTTGACCTAATTCACGCATCCTGTTTGCAAAAGATATTACAGTTTCATTATCTCTTTAAAATTCATTACCTTATTCACCTAATAATTGATGGACTGTTTTAGCAGATGAATATACTTGTCTGAAGAAATTTCGCATTTCCTCAATGGATATAAAAGTTACTCCATTTATACTCCATGCTGCTTCTCTGAATATTTTGTTTTGTACTAGTTCTACTAGATTTATTTCTGAGTCTAGTTCAATCATAGCTTTAACTTCTGATAAACCTAGCAGAAATGTACTTAAAGGAATATTTTTCCATCAAATTTGGGTACTGCTTCTGCTGAATCTTTTATTCCTACAAGTTGATTAGTTGCTAAGGTTGCCATTTTTACTGTTTCACTTACCAGTTTATTATTATCTAAACTGGAATTTTCCTCTTGTCCTGTGGAATTTATTTCCTCTTTTTGTTTAATTCCTTCTAATTCTTCTAAATTTATATCTGAATCACTTCCAAAGTCAAGTCGTCTAGAAGTAGATGCTTTATTTCCTAAGTTTTCTTGTTCTTGGTTTCGTTCGTCGCTCTGACCTTTTCCTACAGGAGTCGGTTGTGTTTTTGGTGGTGTTCGAAGCAATCTAGGTTTATTGGGTTTGAAGAAATTTATTTTTTCAATTAAATCTTCATTTAATTTAGATTGTCTCCTAATTACTCTTTTGTCAGTCATATAATCGCTTAAAGATTAAAAATGTTTTACTTTATTTATATCTTACACTTTTATTTTATTTTTAATAATTCAAAATACTTTCTTTAACTTTTTTTTATAAAATATTTTTTTTTTATTTTAATAATATGTTCTAAAAGTTATATATTTACTACTCTTTAACAATTACGAATTTACCTTTCTTATTAATCCCAATTTTCTATATTTTTCTAAAGATATTTGTCTATTTTTATTTTTTATTCTTTCTTCTCTTGCGAAGGGCTTGATTAATTCATTAAATTTTTGTGGATTGTTTGCACTAAGATAATATTTATTATAATTATGTTTCTCCCAGTGCTTTTTTCTGGCTAAAATACAATCCTGACAATTCAAATCAAATTCACCCTTATTTAGGTGTAATTTACAAATGGAATTCCTGAAAATTTCAATTTTTTCGTCTAATGAAACTTGGGCTGGTTCCCTTCTTAGGTTATCAAAATAATCTTTTAAAGAAGTGAACTCAATTCTCTGTTCTTTGCAATCCCTGATGCATTTTTTTAATAATTCCTTTCTCTGATACCTTGTACTGGGTTGGGGTTTTTGAACACCAGTACTATATCCTTGAAATTGTTCTATTAAAGTAAAAGAAAATTGTTAAATAGTTAATTAACAAGAAAAAGATAATAAATATGTAGAAGAAAAAGGTTCAATTGTTCATTCATAAAAAAAAAAATATTAAATTTTATTAACTTATTTATTTCAATTTCAATTTAGCAGTCTTTGCTGTTAAATTTTCCAGAGTTTTATTTTGAATTTCTAATTCAAAAAATTTTTTTATTGTGTAACTAGTGAGTTTGCCTGTATGTAAAGAGATGTTTTTTTCTTTTTAATGTTTGTTTATCTATTTTATTTTCCAAACCGTTATATTTTTTTATCAACTCTTGATTAAGTATTGATTGTTCTTTTAATAATTTTTTTAAAACTTTATTTTGGTCAGAAAGATAGGCAATGGTGTCCCATTAATCTTTATCAAACTGTTCCAAAATTTCTAAGCGTGTGTACTGGAGGGTTATTTTTTTACAATGTTGTGAAAAATCCAAATTTATTTTATTTTTATTAGTTTTAAGTGTATTTATCATGAATCGGGAAATCTATCGAGCAACTTTATGTTGCTCAGTTGAAAGATTTTCTAAAGAATCAGCCATTTCGAAATGAATATTTTTTGAAAGCTTTATTTTACTTATTTCAGAAAAATTTATGTGAGAATTTTCAAATAAAAATATCATTAGCTGATATTGTCTACAAAAGAAAAGTCGCTCTTATATAACTTATCACATTTGAAAGTTAATAAAATTAATGAAAGTTAGAATAAATAGAACGATCTCACTGTTTATTCGAATTAATAGAATATGATGCAGCTATTAAAAATATCGATGATGGCTATCCGTCCGTCAACGGCTGCTACAGGAATCAGATATGTTGCTGAAAGCTGACACAATGATGCTTGAATATACAGCATAACCTACAAAACATTGCTCTCTACGAAACAGTAAAAATTATTTACGATGCTAAATAGAACACCGCTGTCGACGAAATTTTAAAATTCACTAAGGATAAATTTTTGAAGATACAATCACTATCCGGTTCGAAGGACCATAAATGCTATTTTTCTGATTTGATGTTGAGACTTTCTCATTAAGTTGTCAATGTATGTTTTTCAAGTAAAAAAATATTTTAAAATTTAATAGTCTTCTTAAATTTAATTTAACAAATACTGCTTCAATTGCAATAGCAGCGTTGAAACAGTGTACTGTCACGTGCCCACTAAGATTTAAGAATTTTTTCATTTTCTTTACGCCGATATATTTCTCAATAAACAAATTTTGAATTAATGATAAAATTTCATTTTTCTTTTAAAATTGTATTTATACCTATGCTTAAAGCGTCTTGTGAAACTGCTATGAATATTGATTAGCCATATTCAAATGTTAACGATCAAATGTCCCTCGCGAAATACTGGACACCATAAACTCATTTAAAGAAAATCAATATTTTTTTTTCATTCAGACTGAACAAAAAGTCAAAGTAAATAAAATAAATTAATTAAAGAAATTAAAAAATAATTAATGTTATTTCTATTCTAACTTTAGTAAAATTTTTGTTTGTTATCTTTTTTTTTAATCTTTCTTTATTAAATTTTATTTAAAAACAGAATCTTCTATAAATAAGGATATTAATTTTTTTTATACATGTTTAGATGCATTTCTAAATTTAATTACCATTGTTTTTTGTATATATATAAAACTAAAATTATTTCATTTAAGATATATATTATATTTAAATAATTATATATTATGTAATATTAGAATATATTTATCAATTAAAATTATTTTAAAACTAATTCAGTGTTCTGTCAAATTATTTTTAAGATCTGATTCCTTTCTCTTATATTTTAATTATAATTACTACTTGGCTTATAAGACTTGTATTGATCGTTCTTAAGAATAATGAGAGAGAGAGAGAGAGAGAGCGAAATAAAATCAATAAAATCCCCACTAATTATATATAATAGATGATACAATAAAGAGGGGCAGCTTTCTTACAAGCTTGGGCCTTCTAATATAAAAAGTCTGGCCCTTACATGACAGTCAGTCAGTACTTTTTAAAAATTCAAACAATTATTCAAATTTACCATTCGTTTTTACTTACTTATTTTAAAAAAAAGAGACATAAATTAACTTAATTAACTGATTCATACATTAATAAATTAACTTATGTGTTTCTTTTTGAGCTTTAAGCTCAAAGAATCACATTTTATTCAAATAAAACATTTCTTTTTGTATAACGACAAGTTGAAATAACAAACCAATTCAAAATAAATTTATATAAACGAATAATGAACATGAAATTTTTACTAGATGCCCAAAGTTAGACGTAGCGGACGTCAGGAAAAAATACGAAGATTTATAGAGTTGAAGGGATATTCGAAGTCAATAGGCACTTTAATCATCAATATTCTAAACAGAGAATCTTAGGCGATTAATTTATAAAAAGCCAGGCCACGAATAAGGCCTGAAAATATAGCCATAGTTCCGCCTTTATCGAAGCCACTACCAGTGACTGTGCCTTTGCAACTAGAAGAAATTCCAACTCCGCAAGAAGTCATTGTCGACGCACTGGTTCTGCTAGAAAATAACGCAAACAGTGTTATAAAACGATATGATCCAGTAATTAATAGGATTGAAAATAACAATCAGATGAATCTTCCGGCGGAAGCAATTGATATCTAAGTCATTAATTTATAATAAAAAAATATATATGTCTATAGTATTATTGTTAATGTAAACATTTTTTATTTTTTATAAAAAAAAAGATGAAATTATATTGCGTAAAATTTTTTTTTTTTTGCCTTATAAGTTAACCTTTACCTCCCGTTAAACTTTTATTATTAAAATCTTAAGTTATTAAAGCTCATTTATTAAAAGTTAAATTGTTGAAAAATTAGCATTGAAATAATTCATAAAGTAAATAATTATTATAAATAATTCCACTTTCTTATATTTTTGTACACGTATATATTTGCATATAAAATTTGATTATTAAACTCAAGTTATTGAAGGCGTAAATATTAAAATTAAAAATAGTTGATTAAGAAAATTTATAAACTTATACACTCGTATGTATATATATATATATATATATATATATATATATATATATATATATATATATATATATATATATATATATATCGATGTAAGTTAATATACCCTTCGCATTGTACAACATAATCCCATGAATGCTGTAGTTTGTATAGAGTGCGTTCATAGTAACCATATCATACGATAAATGTCGATAAAGTAGGTTCGAATTTTTTTTTCTAAGCGTTTTAACAATTCGTACGTAATTAAGTTCAATAAATAAATAAATTATAATAATTATTAATAAAATTAATATTTATTCAATTCAAACTAAATTAATTTGCATATAATTAGATTTTATGCACCAATTTTTTTAAATAAAATAAAAAATATATCCACATGCTTATAAGACTTTTGCATGAATAATACCCATAATAGAACACAATAATTTTAATTTTTATGTTAACGGCAGGCCGGAGTAGAACCTGATATCGACCGAGTAACAATTGAGTTGTTTGTTATTTATTCAAGTATTAATCAGTGTATCTTCAAATTAAAGGTTGAGCGCAATAGATATTATTATTATGAACATCTATGCACAAGAAAAAAAAAATAAACCGTTTTGTTTTTGAGAAAAGTAAGTAACGCCGAAGTAAAAGTTTATGTTTATAATATTTTCGCGTTACTAATTTTCTCAAAAACAAAGCGACAGATTTTTTTCTTCTTGTGCATAAATATTTGTAATAATAATATCTATTGCGCTTAACTTTCAATTTGCAGATTCACCGATTAATACTTGTATAAATAACAAAAATCTCAATCAGACAAGGACAGCGAATCCGGCCTACTCTTAACACTTGTTTGAATAATTTAGTCTTATAAGCTAAGTAGTAATTATAATTAAAATATAAGAGAAAGGAATTAGATCTTAAAAATAATTTGACAGAACACCGAATTAGTTTTAAAATAATTTTAATTGATAAATATATTCTAATATTACATAATATATAATTATTTAAATATAATATATATATCTTAAATGAAATAATTTTAGTTTTATATATATAAAAAACAATGGTAATTAAATTTAGAAAAGATTCAGCAGAAGATTCACCCAAATTTGATGGAAAAATATTCCTTTAAGTACATTTCTGCTAGGTTTATCAGAAGTTAAAGCTATGATTGAACTAGACTCAGAAATAAATCTAGTAGAACTAGTACAAAACAAAATATTCAGAGAAGCAGCATGGAGTATAAATGGAGTAACTTTTATATCCATTGAGGAAATGTGAAATTTCTTCAGACAAGTATATTCATCTGCTAAAACAGTCCATCAATTATTAGGTGAATAAGGTAATGAATTTTAAAGAGATAATGAAACTGTAATATCTTTTGCAAACAGGATGCGTGAATTAGGTCAAAAAATAGTAGAAGCAGAAAAAATAGCAAATAAAGGAGAATTAAGTAAAGCTGCTAAAGACAGTTTAGATAACAGTATAATTGAATGTTTCAGAAGAGGACTTAAGCCTGAAATCAAAGAAAAATTAACACAAGAAAAAAGTTAAGATATAATCATGGAAGCAATTGCAATTAAAAAGAAATTAGAAGCAAAAAATGCATTAAGACAGAATTTCAGAGTTGAAAAACCTACATAAAATAAAATATAAACATCTGTCAAATTTGTAAAGATCTATCTCTGAAGATAGATGTTTTGCAAGAACTAAAAATATCCCAGAATGTCAATTATGTAGTAGACCAGGACATGTAGTAATGCAATATCGATTAATACAAAAATGTCAAATTTGCAATAAAATAGGACATATAGCTAAAGATTGTAATCAAGCCTATTTAGCGGTTTGTCAGCTGTGTAACGAAATTGGACATTCAGCAAAAGATTGTTTTGCAAATAAGAAACCAATGGAAACAAAATCACAATTAATGTTTCAAATTTGTGAAAGAATTAGTTTAGATTCTTATTAGGAATTTTTTTTAGTACACATCAAAAGCTGTCACGACTGGAGGGTTTTGAGAACTTCGAATATTTAAAAAACGACACGTTTTATGCCATTGAGATTACTTACGGGGAAATCTTTGGTCAATTTGAAGTCGAGATATTAAAATTATCTTAACTAATAATCATCAGAATGGATAAAGTAGAAATAATTTATCTTCAACGAAAGCTCTTGTTTATCAGCTACAATTGCCGAAAGTCAACCTACGAAGCTTTCATAGTAATAGTTTGCAGTGGAAAAGTTTTTGCAGTTCATTTAAGTCTTTGGTTCGTGACGTTTCAGGATTCAGTCAGGTACAGAAGTTTTTGTATTTAAAAATATGTTTAATGGGTAAGGTTGTTGAAATTACTAAAAACTCCCCAGTCACAGAAGCTGGATATGCTGAAATCTAGAATGACTTGGAGCTGAGATATGGTAATCTACGAATTTTATTTTCTATATAAATTAAAAATCTTCTTGCTTTAAAAGTGATTAGCAAATCTAACCCAACCGAATTAAAGAGACTTTTAGATAATTTTAATCAAATTATTCGCATATTTGAGATTCAAAATAAGCCTGCCGAGCTATGGGATGGATTACTTGTTTACATTTAGTCTTAAAAATCAGACAAATATACAAGGTTAGCATGGGAATCTCGTCTAAAAGATAGTAAAACTATTTTATCGCTTAAGAAACTTAATATTTTTCTTGAAAATAGGATCTATATCCTTGACACGACTTCCTCAGTAGATTCTTTCTTAAATACTAATTATGGTTCAGATCGAACTCTTTCTTCAAATAAGAATTCTAATATTTACAAAAATTCCAATTCTTATAATAACAAATCAAAGTCGTCTGCTAATGCTACAACTACTGAATCAAAATCTGCGATCAATAAAAAATGTTCTCTATGTTCAGAAGCTCATTTCGTGAGTTTTTGAAGTAAATTCAAATCCTTTTTTACAGAAGGATATAAAAAAAAATACGCTTGAACACTTTAGTTGTGTTTTAATTGCTTAAATGTAGGTCATTTGCCAAATAACTGCAAGTCATCTTTACGCTGTCTCGTGTGTCAAAATCTTTATCACACGATTCTGTCTTACGTAACACTTTATTGAAAAATCAATCATTGGAAATAGATTTAACCGTTTCCGATTATTAATAAACGTACTCTACTTATGTACAAAATACTGTACTTCCTACCCTAACAACACAAAAACGTTTCAAAAACGTTTTTGAAACGTTTTCTGGTAAACTTATATACGTTTGTAAATTTCGACAAAAATACGTATTTAAAACGTTATTAAAACGTAAAATATGTCCACATATCTTAGATTCTGAAGAGTAATGTAACGTTTATGGAACGTTTAAGAAACGTTTAGAAAACATTTTCTTGATGAAAATTTACGCAAGCTCAAATATCCAAACGTTTCCTTAACGTTTAAAAAACGATTGATTTGGTATAATTTTTTCTTCTATATAATAATTTTTTAGAATGATAAAATAAAACGTTTAAAAACGTTTTAGGAACGTTTGGACATATAAGCCAATGTAAGTTTTCATCGAGGAAACGTTTTCTAAACGTTTCTTAAACGTTCCATTAACGTTATATTACTCTTGAGAATCTAAAATATGCGGACATATTCTACGTTTTAAAAACTTTTTAAATACGTATTTTCGTCGAAATTTACAAACGTATATAAGTTTACCAGAAAACGTTTTTAAAACGTTTTTGTGTTGTTAGAATTATGAGCTCACTATCTAGGATACTGTTTTCAAATATAATTATGAATTATTTACAAATTTTAAGCAAATATTATTGTTAATATATTCAGGAAAATCTAAAGTTATATAAAAATGTAAGCATAACGTTAAAATTAAGATTTTTTGTAAAACATAGTGATAAAGACTATGAGAAATGATACGTTATTTAATTATTTAAAGACGGCACTTAAAGTAATTGTAATTAGAAAAACTGTAAATCAATATTTTATAAGAACACTGCATGTACTTTTGGTATTTCAGTAACACCAAAAGTACAATTTCCATGTAAAAGATTGTATTGAAGATAAAAATCAAGGCCTAGGTTTTTATAACGATCAGGCTATCAAAGCGGTCTATTATGATTTTCCTGCAACATGAGCTAATAGGAAATGATTCTAATTATGCAGATGTATAAACAGATAACATATGGGACATTTCACACCAACTGAGAGAGTAAAAGAATAAAAATCGCTAAAACTCTGAGAAATTATTCTTTTTGTTACTCAAAATATGTAAAAAAATTTTAAAGGATCAAGAGCTACAGGACCTTAAAATATGAAAATTTTTCAAAATTTTTGAAAAAGTCCCAACTTTATCATTTTTTTCCTGAAAATCCTGATGTTTTTAAGAAAAATTCATGAGATCACTTCTTATTGTAAATAAAGAGAAGAGTCAGCATAACTTCTTACAGACCTGAATTTTGCAGTTTTCTGATTGGTTCTAATATGTATTACATGGAAATCGAAGTTTTTTATTTTTCGCCTCTCAAGAAATTAGCTATCAAGGGCTTATTTTTTTCTTTTTTTTATAAACTTTGAAATAGATTTTTGATTGTGTAAGTCAGAGCCACCAATAAAGAGTTATAACAGTTTAAAATATAAATTTTCATGTATTATTTATTTTTCTTATTGAAAATAGCCTGTTGTATACTAATCATAATAATCTGGTTGTAGTACTCAAAAACTATTAAAATAAGTTAAGAAATCATATAGTAGAATGTTATTTATCAATGAGAAGCTAAATTATTGATTAAACAACACTCGTTATTATTATAATTATAATTACTTTCGAAAGGCAAATAAGACTTTAAGTTATTGCAAACTCATATAATAATTTTTTAATTAAAATTTACTTATTTTAAGGAGTTGTTTTATCAATAAAAAAGAATAATTAAAATATTCACTATTTTACTCAGCTTAACTTTCTATAAAAAGTATCTGTTAAATGGAGAATGATGATATAATTTTGGAGCACACTGTTAAAGGAAGTAATAGTGGCTTTCATTACATCTAAATTCAGGATCTGTATCATCTTCTAAATGAGATGCTACAATTGGAGTACTGATTTTTAGATTAGCATTAATAATTTCATTAATACGTGGTACAGCTTGAGTAATGTTCATAGATGTTACACAAGCAAAATGGAAAGTTTTCAAGGTTATTTAAGTACCAGGTTCTCCAATGCATTATGCAGCTAAAACACCAACTGCAGTGCCTTGGTCAATTTTGGCTTCCATATATTTTTCCTTACTTGTATGAATAAATTCAACAAGTTGTGACACAGTTGAATGTACAATACACCTGTAAACTGGGGCATCTGGTTTAATATGCTGTCTAATTCCAGCAATTACAATTATAACTGTTTTAAAAATTGAGCTTATTCTTGAGTAAATGCTTCACTTTCACAAGAATATTACAGATTATTATTATTATTATTATACAGAGGGATATCAAAAGTTCAAAGGTTACTTTTATAACACTAGGGCCATCTAATGGATTTTCAATTTTGTACGCTGATATAGATTTAATATCATCAAGAACTGTTTTATAATCAACAAGACAGTCTTTGCCTCCCATGTACGTTGGGTTCATAGAATCTACACCATAAAGAATTTGAAGAATATCATCAACAAAATTTTTAATTGTCATATCATAATGTAAACAAAGATCTTCTAAACTCTTACCAATCTTCTTTGCTTGCATTCAGTTTTAGCAATTTTAAGAGTCCGCTGTATCTCTGTCCTTTTCTAATTAAAAAATTGACTTTTTTCCCAAAATTAGCAACAAGAGGCAAAAATAAAGAGATGGTTTCGATGTGTTTAATAAAATGTAATATTTTCTTTGATTAGTATGAATTAATTTTATTGCTTCGTTTTTAAGAAAAGTTGGAATAACATAAAAAATTAGAAATTAGTGTCAAATAATGGGATTTTCAAGTTATTCCAACTTTTCTTGAAAATAAAGCGGTGGAATTAAATTATTCTTATCAGAGAAAATATTGCTTTCTGTTACACGAATCAAAACCATCTCTTTATGTCTGCCTGAAGCTATTAGTTTTTATAAAAAATAAATTTTAAATAGATTCGGTAAAACAGGTAACTGTGTCAGTATACAGCTGACTCTTAACATACGATGGCCACTATTAACTTGTTGTCCTACACAAGCAATCATTTGTGAAATATTAATAAAATTTTCTTTGGATCCTGATAATGCCATAAAAAAGAGACTATTATTAGGATGAAGTTCATTCAAACAGACTTTGCCAGCATGGTCACGAATAACTGAAAGTTTCTTCAAAATCATGGTTTTAATACTTTCTTCTTAGAAACAACCAACTGTTGTTTCTAAGATCTAATTTATTTGATACAATCTTTTACATGGAAAATGCAGACATTTTTTTCGGATTTGAGATGTGTAAGTTGTGGTTTAGGATATCAAGGTTTTGTAAACATTTGAATGGTGGGTATCCTAAACCACAACTTACATGGTCGAAATCTGAGAAAACCCTCTGACAATGTCTAACATTCACCGTCAAAGCTTTGAATCCAAACATGGAAAATGTACTTTTGGCGTTACTGAAATACCAAAAGTACATTAAGTGTTCTTATAGAATAATAATACGAAGTATTTTCTAATTACAATTACTTCAAATGACGTCTTCAAATAATTTCAATACGTATTATTTCTCATAGTCTTTATCACTAGAATGTTTTACAAAAAATCTTAATTTTAACGTTACGCTTACATTGTTACATAACTTTAGATTTTCCTGAATATATTAATAATAATATTCACTTAAAATATGTAAATAATATATAATTATATTCGTAAAGGACATTCTAGATATTAAGCTCATAAATTATCAATAAAAAATTTTTTTTATATAAAACATATAAAAAATAAAATGTGAAGACATAAAAAAGTGTTTATTCTTCGATTTTGGTTTTTGTTGGAATTGGATCCTAAATGTGCCTAAAATCATATCCGAAAAAAAAATCTGAAGTGCAAAAACTTCACGGTTAATATTACTCAAGGACCACCGTGGACAGGCACTTCTAAAAATTAAGTAGGATTTTCTTTACATTTAGTTCGTAAATCGAATTTTTCTTTGTAACTTTCTGCTTAATTACTAGGAAAACTAACATCATCAATACCTAATAAAGCAGTTCCTCTCAAAGACTGGGCTCATTTAACAAGCTTAATCTTGCAGATCCAGATTTTGCCAATCCTGGACGTATAGATCTTATTTTTGGTGCTGATGTCTGGATTCTTATTTCAAGACAAAAGTCGTATAGTTTTTTTCATGAACCAGTAGCTTTATTAACTCCGTTTGGTTAGGTCTTAACTGGGAATACTTTTATTAAAAACTGTAAAAACAACTTATCTACAGTTTTATCTTTTCATACTATGGGAATGTTACGGGATATTGATTTTAATTATCGAGTAGTTTCTGAATATTCTTTGCAATCGAACTTTAAGTTACAAAATGTTGCTGATAGCTTTGTCGGCAGCACAAATGTTAATGAAAATCATGTTAACGGCAGGCTGGAGTAGAACATGATACCGACCGAGTAACAATTGAGTTGTTTGTTATTTACTCAAGTATTAATCGGTGTATTTTTAAATTAAAGGTTAAGCGCAATAGATATTATTATTATGAACATCTATGCACAAGAAAAAAAAAATCTACCGCTTTGTTTTTGAGAAAAGTAAGTAACACCAAAGTAAAAGTTTACGTTTATAATATTTTCGCGTTACTTACTCAAAAACAAAGCGATAGATTTTTTTCTTCTTGTGCATAAATATTTGTAATAATAATATCTATTGCGCTTAACCTTCAATTTGTAGATACAACGATTAATACTTGAGTAAATAACAAAAATCTCAATTAGACAAGGACAGCGAATTCGGCCAGCTCTTAATGAGTGTTTTATGTGTGATTCACAAAAATTTTGGCAATCAGAAGAAGTTTCTCAAACAAAGTCGCTTTCTGCGGAAGATCAAAGGTGTTTAGATCATTTTGCTAAAACATACACGAGAAATTCTTCTGGTTTATATGTAGTTCGGCTTCCTTTTCTGAAAGGAACTCTGACTTATCTTGCTACTAATCGATCTTACACATAATTTTTTTTTGCTTACCGGAGAACGTAAATTTATTAAAGATCCTATATGACAATCTAAATATTCTTATTTTATGCTTGGTCATATGAAATCTACGGGCTTGTTATCTTTGGAACCAAGTTATTTTTTACCTCATCATGATATTATAAGGCCTTTAGATCCTTTTAAAAAAATACGAGTTGTTTTTAATGCATTATCTAAAACTAAGTCAGGACACTCTTTCAACGATTGTTTAAAGGCAGGTCTCAAACTAAAGAAAAATTAGTGGATAGTCTCAATTAAATGGATTTCAGATTTCTTTTTACAGCAGATATTGTCAAAATGTTTAAACAAATTATTGTCAATAATCCTCATGCTGTTTAGTAGCGAATTTTTTGGAACTCTCAACCTGATTAGTAAATCGCTGAATTTTGTCTCACTGTTGTAACTTATAGTACAGCTTGTAAACTCTTCTAATCTTGACAAATTCTTCAACAACTTGTTTCAGACGAATATGAACGTTTGTTACTTGAAGCTGATGTTACGAAACACATTTCTTACGTTGATGATTTCTTTACTGAAGCTGATACGGAAAAGCAAGCTTCTGATGTTGAAAATTAATAAATAAGAATTTTAAAAACCGAAGGGTTTTCTCTTAACAAGTAGGCCTTAAATACTGCTTCTTCATGTTCAGAAAAATGAATCAAAATAGATTCAAGAAACGGATCATATTTCTACTTTAGGAGTTTTATAGAATACTTCTGATGATACTTTTTCGAATAAAGTTTCACCTATTGATTGTAAATAATTCAGTTTGACAAAACGTTTAATTTTATCAGTTATTACTCGTTTATATGATCCTCTTGGTTGGATTGCTCCAGTATCCGTCTCGGCGAAAATTTTCCGACAAGATCTTTGGATTCTTGTATTGATTGAAGTCAAAATTTTCTCGCTGATCTTCTTGATCATTCAATTAATTTTAAATTCTTCTCTTCATCATTTGGGAATTGTTAAAATATCTCGTTGGGTTGATTTTAATTCTTCTGATTTAAAAAAATTAGAAATACATGTTTATTGTGATACATCGAAGCGGACATATACTGCATCCATTTACATTCATGTTGTACAATCAGCAGGCAGAGAAAAAGCTCATTCACTTGTTTTTTAAACTAAAATAGCTTTTGTAAAATCTTTAAGCATACCTCGATTAGAGTCATGCGGATTATTATTATTAGTGCGTTTAATAAATCAAATAAGAGAAGGTTTGAACTTTTCGGACACTTCTATTATGGTTCGGACTGATTCTCGAGTATCTTTATCGTGGATTTCTGCTCATGCTATAAAATGGACGTCATTTGTTGCAAAGAACGTTGCTTAGAGTCAGGAGTAGCTTCTTTCTCATTTTTAGAGCTATGGAAAAACTTAAAAAGATCTTACTGATCTCGCTACTCGTGGAATTTATCCAGACCAACTTTCTATTAATCTTTGGTGGTATGATCATTCATGGTTAAAAAATACTTACGTAATAACGTAAATTCAACAAGATTTTCACTCTGGTCTCTCGAATTGTGAGCTGCAAAAAGAAATTGTTTGTACTGTAATCAATACCAATCAAGAAAATGAATTTTCGAATCGTTTTTCTTCTTCTTAGGTAATACATGACACGCGCTCGGTCATACAACTCGTCTAAGCTGCGTGAAGAAGCACGTAATTTGAAGAGCAGCATGCGCAATAGAACGAAGCCAGCCAAGAGGCATGACAGACATTTTCCAGCAGTCAATGTGTGCACACACCTGGCCGTGCTTCTCCGGTTTATATCATTTACAGTGTAGATTGCTGCTTGTAGTTCATCTTAAATTTAATCGCTAAATACTAGTGTGGAGTAAAAGCTGTCGCTATTTCAATGGAAAAAGGAGATACTTAGTTTAGCCTTTTCTTGAGAGTTGTTTGTTAGTTGACAGTGATTTGGTTTTGGCTGACATCGGCGTGCTCCAGCAAACACTGTTTTCAGAAAAAGGAAGCTTATATACGTCGTTGTAAGTAGTTTTCATATTTTTTGAAGCTAAGGTTTACCGCCTCGAGAAAATCTTTCTTGATTAAGAGCGGACGTGGCTATGCTCACACTGTAAAGAAATTTGGTCCGCGTTCCGTTTGCCCCTTCTGATTGTCAGTATTAAATTCGAGTAAATCTTTGTCCAATCTTCGTTGTATTATTACGTTCATGATTTTAATATTATTACGTTGTTGATTTTAATATTAATATTTAACGTTTCTTTTTTATTATTTTTTATTATTTAATACAAAAAAGAGTAGTTAACACTTAACCTGTTTCTGTCGCTTGCCTGTGACGCCTCCGCGGACCTTATCTAATTATATTTATTAAATTAAATTATATCTCATATTGAATAAGAATAAATAGTAAAGTCGAAATATAATATTTGACAAGGAAAACTGAGCGGCTACATCATCGTGTATCTCGATCAAGTAAGAGTGAGAGAGACAGCGTAAGTAAAATTGTTAGTTGAATAGACAGCACGAATCTTATAGAGAAGTTAGGTAAGCGAGAGAGGAATTGCTCGAATCAATTTATCTGCATCAGATTAGAGAAAGATTTTCTTTTTTTTGGTCCAATGATATTTTTTTTTATATCAATGATGTTTGTACTGTGTACAAAATATGGAAGACTTGCGGTATTTATAAAAAACCAACGAGATATTTAATTGGAAAAACGAATATATGTGATATTGTAAATAAAAAAGGGACACCATTTTCAAAACCCATGAAACTGTATAACGTACGTGAAAAAGATATTTTAATAAGTGATTATTTTTTTATAAATAAGTTATGCAGATTATTTGATATAAGGACAATATAAAAAAAAATTTACTTAATACCCTGTTTGGCTATTCACTAACCTATACATCTATAATTTTATCTTTCATTTATTTTTTTTTTATTTTTATTTTTTTTTCTTTTTTCTTTTTTTCTTATCTCTCTCCCCTAGCGGAGAAATTTACAGAAATAATGAAAAATTTATGAAAAAAAATGAAACTTACCAAAAATTTTTGTGAGAATTTGGACAAAATAATCAGTAAAATTCGAATTTTCCTTGAAATTCCTGCAAATTTTCTGAATGTCTCATTTTGTTTCATTTTCTAGCTGAGAAAAATCAACTGTTATAAAAATTTTAGTTAATTCCAGTTCATCTTAATCTATTTCGGTTTCTTTCAATCAGTTTCAATTTTTTTTAAATGTCAATTTTCAGAAATTTTGTGAAAAATTTCCAATGCTTGAGAGATTTTATAGATTTTTTAGCTATCAATATGTTAAAAATAATACTATAAAAATCTTAGATGGATGAGTAACTATATATTTCTAATCTTCGTTTAATATCATAAGCTACCTTGGTAGAAACATTAAGCATATATTCAGTATATAATACCGGCGGTCGCGATCTTATGCTGATCGATATCGCGATAAACCCTAACACCGGTTCATCAATTATCACGATGGTATCGGAAGGATATCGTCAACCTTCTAATTATATTTTATCTAAGAAACATAATAAAAAAATTAACAAAAAATATATAATAAATAATAATTAAGGAAATGTAATACCCTGAATAGAAAAAGAAATAATGATGAATAAAATAATAAATTTCGTTATGCACATAATCAATTTTATTATGCATATAATAAATTTTATTTTTTCAAATAATAATGTCGAGTCGATGATCTGTAAATTTAATCATAACCTCAAAATTTTCGACCAAATTAAAAGTATTCTGTAATATATGTAGACGATTCAAAAATTCATTGACAGCATGTCATCATGGCGTAGTTGGTAACGTTCACGCTTTGCATGCTCGAAGTATCTGGTTCGAGCCCACTTAACGCAAGATTTTTTTCGATGATAATTTATATTTAAAATATAAAATTAATTTAAAAATATAATTAGAAATGGTTAAATAACAAATTTCGGGTGCAAAAAATAATATCAAAAAGGGGTGTTTTAATTAATTGTTTTTAGGGTTATGTTCTTTATCTAATATATGAAATTGTAATTAATGTCTTCAATACTTCATCGCGTATATATCGGTTATTTATCACGACTGCGTCGCGACAAGATATCGTTAGCCGTTAATTTACTGAGCATATTTTTATCCTGAATTTTCTACCAGGGTAATATCCGAATGAACTAGATGTATCTATTAAAATGCAGAAGAAAAAAACATTCTAAAAATTTTAAAGCTTCAAAACTTAGAATTGAAATAATAATTTTTCAATTAGAGAACATTGTGTTAAAATTTCTGAACGACTCCAAAATATTCTGAATATTGAAAACAAATGACTGTAAAATTTATAAAAAAATCTGAAACAGGAGAAAAGAAAATAAAAGAAAATGAAACACTATGAGTGTTTTGTCTAAAGTCTTACAATGTTCGGAAATATTTTGAAAAAAAATGAAAATTTCAGAGGAATTTAAAAAGTTTCTGACAAACTCTCAACGATTCTAAAAAATTTCTGAAAAACTTCGAAACATTTGAATAATGTGGAGAATAATTGTAAAATTTATAAAAAAATCCGGATGAAAGGAAATGAAACAAACAAATGCTCTGAGTGTTTCGTTCAAATTCTTACAAAATTCTTTATCAGATTTTTGCAATCACTTTTGGAATAATTCAAAATGTTTTGTTTATTTTATCCGCTAGGGTTTTTATTAAAAACATTCACAAAAAGAAGTACGAGAAAGTCATTACTTAAATAAACTTTGCTATCTTATCATTATTTCAATCATTCTATTTCAACATAAATAAATTTTTAAAATTTACAAATTTTATTATTAAAAATTTTGTATTATTCATGAATTTTCGTGTTAAAATTTTAACTTCGTAAAGTACACAAAAAATATTTCTAAATTTTAACAAAAAAAAATTTGCATTTCATCTGCAACACTTATGCGTGTTAAAATTACAAATTTTGTTTACAGTGTAGATCTATCAACATTGTTTTGTTAACGTTGTTAAAAACTAAATATTCTGTATGACTCCATATGTTATCCGTGTTTTCTTCTAGCATTCGATTCAACTCTAACCGTACAATTGTGATAGTACACAAAAACAAATATTTTTTATAGTTAATAATCAATAAAAAATTTTTTCAATGATGAACCCAATTTAAAGAAAAGCTCATTTTAATCTTAACAAAAAGAGCTAATAACTGATCACCATTTTATACATATCTATATTTTTATTTGAAAATAATGAATAATTTTGTATTCAATTCCATAAGCTTACATGTTAAAGTAACATATTATTAATATAATTTTACTCATTTATTTGATGGTTGTCACCATTAGTTTTTTATACTGTTGTAAAGCTCTGAGTTTCTACTTTTATTTGTATGTTTAAGGTACTATTTTCAAGCGTAACCCGCTCATGACACACCTTAAAGACGAGCAAACGATTCTATTCTATGAAAATTTTATATTTTTCTCTGAAATAGAATTGTTTGCTCGTCCTCAAATCTTTCGGGTCTGCTCTAACTTTTGTATATAGTCCTGTAGAATTAGACTTTTTGCATGACTTAATTAGTAACAGGCAACTGAAGTGAAAAATGAGTTCATTAATGTGACAAACCATTAGAAGCAAGTCGAGCCGCAATTAATCTTTGCCGAGTGCGCTCGCTGGCTTAGATAAAATGCGACCGAGAGAACCGCCATTGCACTTCCGTACCATCGTACCGCCGTACCGACCGTGCTGTATATAATAGATTAGTTTAACGTAACATAAGATTGTATTAGTTTATACCACCAAACTGCCGTACCGGCCGTTTTTGTAAATAGTAACTTTATTAATTCATTATTAATTAACATTTGATATTAAGATTGATTTACACCGAACCGTTATATACCGCCGAGCCGCCGCGCCGACCTGTATATAAGACACTTTGTCTAAGATAAATCCATAGTAACTTTAAGGTGTTTTTCCACCTATTATAACCGTAGTATTAAGTTAGTATTAAGGGTGCTTCCCACCCATTGCCGCCGCCGGAAAAAGGCAAGCCAGGATTACTCTATTCATGTGCATCTGGTCGCGCATTAGAGAATCATAGGCCTTCAGCCGTATTCCGTTACCGCATTAAGGGTGTCGTCCACCCACCGTTATTAGATTAGTTTATTGATATTATAACTATAATAAATTCTTGTTTGTTCATTTAAACCGTCCAGGCCGTTAACCGCCGTCAGTCTAATTCGGCTTATTATTAAAGATAAAGTTTATTTCTATTACTTTTGATTTCATTTATTTTTATCGCCAACAAGAGGCGCATAAAAGCCGTCAAGTGGCTTATATTAAATTCAATCTTTATTTCTTTGTTATGACGCGTACATATATTAGCTTAGTTATTTTGATTTATATAAATTAGGTAAGTTCATTACTTTTCATTATTATTGTTATACGTCGTTGTAGTATATGAGTTTCAGAGTATAATAAAGCCCTGGTACTCCCTAGTATAAACAAACGTGTCAACCCGTTTATTATCCTTCATCTTTCCACCGTCCGTCCTAACCGACCTCCTGCCTCGAACCCTGGTCACTCACTGAAGCGTCCGGCAACAGGAGGTAAAGACGTAATATTTCCCACCCGCGGGAAATAAAAACGTTACAACATTATATTTCGTTAATAATTTATTTAAATAATCGCAAAAATATAGTCAAAAATCGTTAAATTTTCAATAATTTTTTATTCCATAAAAAAAGGGCTACATGCTTGTAACTTTGTAAAAAGTTGCCTTCTATCACCCTTAAGTCCCCATAATTTTTTCAGCAAAAAATATTAATTTGTATATGAGATATTCAATTTGTTCACTAAAAAGAGGTAAAATGTAGGCTTTAAATGGACCCTATTGCGGTCATTTTAGAAAGAAATGACCATTGTCATTTATGCTCTTTGACACTTATATTTAGTGGAAATAAAAAGTTTGATTGACATTTTTATTATATTCGCTGTTTAAATGGCGATCGAAAAAAAAAATTTTTTTTCTTAATTGTTTTTTAAATTTATATATGAAAAAATGAAAATATTAAAATGCAACTTTTTTATTCTTGTTGCTTAAATTTTAACGCTTATTTAAAAAAAAAACGTTATTCTATAATAATTAGGATCTGAGATAATTTTTTTTTTTTTTGAATTCGCCATTTGTTTATTTACAAAGATTAAGGAATGAAATTTTAATGACAGATCCTTTAATACTTGAACTTTGATATAAAATCATTTCTGATATTAAAATCAGTTTTTTGAAACTTTAAAAGATTGTTTTTAAGTATGTATAGTTTCAATTCTTTTTGAAGAGGGAAGGAACGCGTCATCTTTCGCAAGTACAGAAAAAATTTTTTCGATTACTTCAAATTTGTCTTATGTGAAAAAATTTTCTATATCTCAGTGAAATATTAACCGATTTTGATGTTTCTTTTTTTAATCTGGGGTAGCGCGAGATAATATTAATAGTCGTTATACTTGTTTAATGATATAAATAAATTAATTGGTTATAAACAATAACAAAAAATATATGCATATATTTTTTTCATTTTTTATATACTTGTAATGTTTATTTTTATAATCTTATAAATAAGTTTCATTTATTTTATGAAAAATTTAGATTATTATCTTTTTTACACGCTAATAATTAATACAAACATTGCTCTTATGATAAAAATCCTGACATTATTAAAAAAGAGCTTTTGACCTTGAATATTCAACGAATTTAACGTTTCTTTTTTTGATCTGGGGTTGTGCGAGATAATATTAAGTACCGTCATTTTTGTTTTATTTAACAAAACAAATTAATTTATTATAAACAATATATATAAAAAAAATAATTTATTTCATATTTTACATTAATGGAACGTTTGTATTAATAATTTTATGATACATAATATCTTTTTTTCTAAAAAATTTAATTATTTTCTTTTTTAAACAATATTATTAATAAAAACATATCTCTTATCATGAAAGCCTTCACATTATTTTTAAATGCCTTTCAGCATTTTTTACTTTTAAGGTAGTTCTATTGGTCCAGTGGTTCTCATTGTGAAGTAATATGTTTCTTACAAATCCACACTATACGAAAGAGAAATTGGTTGAGTTCTGTGTTTGCACAATAATTCAAAAACATGTTTGTGCGCAGAATCTGTAAGTATACACAATGCAAATCGTAAGACAGCATGTTTACGTGTAAATTAATATAGAGTAAGGACATTATTTTCCTTTTATTTCAGAATTGAGGGTAGATTGCTATAATCTACAAGGTACCATTTTAATCCTTGAGATCTGAAGTATAATATATTTTAATTTCTTTGAAATCTATAGAAAACTTTTTACACAATCTTATAAAATGTTACGTTTCAAGCGCTTCACCCATATACTCTCATGTTAAATTCAGCAAAGTTTAAACTAAAATATCTAAAAGATGAAGGTGGATATCCACCCAAATCAAAATACCATTGTAAAACGTAAATCTTAATTTACAACATATTTCAATTTCAAAAAATTCTATAGAAAAGTCAAAAATCAATAGAACTACCTTAAAATAGTTTTATTTTTATTATTATTATTATTTTAATAGTCATGTATACCTAATATAAATATTTATTTTATAAAGAATTAAAAATTATTTCTATTTCGTTGTAAAGTATTTCTATGTTATGTTCGTTAAAAGAAGAGAAGTATAATTAAAGTGCGTGTGTTATTGTATGAGTTCATTGAACCCTGCTTTACGCTCAAACTTTCAATTCGTAAGTATTTTATTTTATATTTTATTTCTTCTTGATTTTTAAGATATGAGTTCGTTGAATTGTTACTGATATATATAGATATATATATATATATATATATATATATATATGTATACTTATATTTTTCTTAACTATTCAAAACTTTTTACTAAAACATTATTAACTAAACTTGAAAAAGAAATTTATTGTAATTTTTATTCTAATTTCAATTATTTATTCAATTTTTTATTAAAATTATTATTTATTACTTAAAATTATAATAAGAATAAGAAAATATTATATTTATAATTTTATTATTTCAAGTAAATAAAATTTATTTAAGTTCGTAAGTATAAAAGAAACCCAAGAGCAAGGTCATTATTAAATTTCGGGTTCAATTTTATTTCGAGCGTCCTTTGCACTCAGTAAACCAACGTATGTGGTACAGGTCACATCATTGGACGCGTTTTCTTTCGATTATACAAAATTTCTACATATAGTTCTGAAATAAAATCATTCTGAATATAATAGCGTATATTTTACTTTTTTAAATAAAAGTTATTGTTCAGTTCATTCTGCAATTTCGTTAATATACAATAAATTTGGGAGTAAAAAATAAGTTTATTTTATTTTTGTGTTTATTACTAAAAATTTTTTTTTAATAACTTAATAAATCTTAATTTAATTATAAATTGCATGATATGTTTGTTAAAAAATATTATAAATTTTTCATTTAAGATATTTATTTTTACTGTAAAAGTTTTTTTTTCTAAAAGTTTTTAAAATTAAACAAATATTTAGTATTTTTTATAAAATAGCTTTTTGAATATATTACAATAAAATTAACCATATTACAATATGTTCATTATATTTTGATTTATCTAATTCTTAAAAAAAATTCATATTAACAGTTTATTTTTTACAGCTACTTGTTTGTTGCTCATGATTAATTGCAATGATAATAGATGTGGATGTCAGAAACATGTATTAAAATGCTCTGAATTATGTTCTGGTTGTCACGGGGGAACTTGTGATAACCAGAAGACTGTATTAGTACAAGATTTTCTGTTTGATAAAGATAGTCGCAGCAGCAGTGAAAATATGTCAAACTTACCGTTTGAAATTGACAATAGTTCCAATAATGAATGTTGTGATGATTCGAGAAATGTTTTCATAGATTAAGATTGTGATTTATTTATTAGATTATAAAAATAAACATTACAAGTATATAAAAAATAAAAAAAATATATGCATATATTTTTTGTTATTGTTTATAACAAATTAATTTATTTATATCATTAAACAAGTATAACGACTGTTAATATTATCTCGCGCTACCCCAGATTAAAAAAAGAAACATCAAAATCAGTTAATATTTCACTGAGATATAGAAAATTTTTTCACATAAGACAAATTTGAAGTAATCGAAAAAATTTTTTCTGTACTTGCGAAAGATGACGCGTTCCTCCCCTCTTCAAAAAGAATTAAAACTATACATACTTAAAAACAATCTTTTAAGGTTTTAAAAAACTGATTTTAATATCAGAAACGATCCTATATCAAAGTTCAAGTATTAAAGGATCTGTCATTAAAATTTCATTCCTTAATCTTTGTAAATAAACAAATGGCGAATCCAAAAAAAAAAAATTATCTCAGATCCTAATTATTATAGAATAACGTTTTTTTTAAATAAGCGTTAAAATTTAAGCAACAAGAATAAAAAAGTTGCATTTTAATATTTTCATTTTTTCATATATAAATTTAAAAAACAATTAAGAAAAAAAATTTTTTTTTTTCGATCGCCATTTAAACAGCGAATATAATAAAAATGTCAATCAAACTTTTTATTTCCACTAAATATAAGTGTCAAAGAGCATAAATGACAATGGTCATTTCTTTCTAAAATGACCGCAATAGGGTCCATTTAAAGCCTACATTTTACCTCTTTTTAGTGAACAAATTGAATATCTCATATACAAATCAATATTTTTTGCTGAAAAAATTATGAGGACTTAAGGGTGATAGAAGGCAACTTTTTACAAAGTTACAAGCATGTAGCCCTTTTTTTTATGGAATGAAAAATTATTGAAAATTTAACGATTTTTGGCTATATTTTTGCGATTATTTAAATAAATTATTAACGAAATTTAATGTAATAGGGCTAAAACTATTTGTCTTGAAGATCCTCATAAGTATTATAAAATTTCATATACCCTATTTAAAAACGAAAAGAGCTAGATCCAAAAAACATCGATTTTTCATAATTTTTTAGATAAAAACATTGTTTGAAAAAATATGCCAGCCCAAATTTTGAGGGTTTTTTTGAATTTTAATATCTTTTGACCTAATAAACTCATTTTTCACTTCAGTTGCCTGTTACTAATTAAGTCAAATTTTAAGGTTTTTCGAGCTAATTCTACTGGACTAATAATAGTACATTGTTAACCAAGGAGGCAAAATAGGCTTTTTTTACCCGAGTCCGGTTTGGCACTCGAGCAAAGTGAAAGCGGCAATAAAGACGAGGGCCAAAAAATTTTGCCTCCATGGTTAACATTTTACTTTTTCACACAAAAAGCTTCAAATTCAATCTGATTGTCTCTCTATATTATTGAAAATATATCGCCGCTCTTGCCGTCAGAAATAAGCCCCTTATTTATGGATGCTTATTTTTGGACCCTCATAGATTTTAATTACGTGACTGGCGTCTATCTGGATGCAGCCATCTGTTGGACTGTCATCACTATACAGTCATTGGGGTTCAAAGTCTTTCCAATTATGTCTTGCATAACTTTGTTGATAGATACCAGTTTCTGGCTTGCATCATAAATAACGAATTCGGTTTGAAAGACAAAGAGAGTAAAGTATTTTGTTTGTAGCTTCTCCTCGAAATCGTATATCCAAACAATCTGATAATATATTTTCCTGCAGATGGGAAGTCGTAGAGCTAGCATCTCTCATGGATTTCAGCATCTCTCCTTGCCTACTAAAGGTCAGTCCTTGATCTTCTGCACTTCTGAGATATCTTAATATTCTTTTGACTCCTAACTAGTCACATGTGGATTGTGTTTGCTTCCTTGATAAATAGTTCACCGCATAGGCTGCATCAAGTTGGGTTGTTTCAGATAGGTGCCATAAAATTTCAAATGTTTCTCTGAATAATATATTCTTAACTACGTCTACTTGATCAGGTGTGTTTTCACTTCTTATACTTTCAGTTTCTGATTTTTCTTGTAACTATGGGTATCAATTGAGCTTTGCTCTCCGATACATCAAAACGTTTTAACATCTTTTCTGCACTGAAAAACTTTTCGTACGAAAACACTATGATGAGAACAAAAAGTGTTTTGGCACGAACGTATTAATGCTCTAGTTTACGAATGTTCGTAGTTATTCAGCACGAAGATCGTAGTGCATGAGCTTTAGAAAACGTTACAAGTAAAACCCTCTGACGCTCGAAGTTAAGGACTATGAATTTCGTAGAATATATGATTGATACTAATATCATATGTATATACTTTGAATTTCGTAGCTCAGCACTATGAGCTTCGTAGTAAAACAACACGAACATTCAAAACTCGAAAAGAGAGTCGAGTGCGGTTCTCCCACTCCTTCACACAAAAAGCAAATGAAGGGAAAAGATAAAACTCACGCTTTATGAGAAAAACAGCCTCGATTGAAATGGCGTTCTTTAATAACATATATATATTATTTATCTATAGATATAAAATTAAAAATATATTTTCATATTTTACGCAATCTAAGTGTAAAAAAAATTTAAATTAGCATTTTGAAAACCCAATTTTTCAAAGAAATTATTTAATCTATTTGTTAAAATTATTCTAATTATTGTGTCAGGCAAATTTTCCTAATAATAAAATGTTAAGAAATATTTTTATTGTTAATCTATAGTTTCATTATATTTTTAGCATAATAAATATAACTTAATTTTTTGTAAATATTTATTTTGTTTGAATGAAATTTGAATTATATTTTCATTAAAATTTTTTAACAATACTATTGGTTTTAGTTTTTATATAATAATGATTCGATGTAAAGATATATTTGTTATAATTCTATTAAAGATAATAGTATATACATGTAAGCAAATATTTTATAACTACATTGATAGTAAATAGAATAGTAATTTTTTTAGGTTTATAAAATTATTTTTTCAGTATCGCTTATTTAAGTAATTCTCTAGAACTTTTAACTTTTAATGTCACTGTTTTTAAATAATTTTTGAACAGTTTTTATTCCGTTATTTTGAGGAACAGAAAACTTTATTAAAAAAGTTTCTATTATATTCACTATCAATGTAGTCGCGGATGATGTTGCTGTAACCATAGTCGCGAGAAATGTGGAGACAGCACGGACGCGACTCAATCATGTTATGTGCCACGTAAAAAGATGGGTGGATACTCATGGGCTAGAATTAGCAGAAGCTAAAACAGAGATCGTGCTCCTCACGAAGAAGCATATACCGGAAACACCGATGTTTACGGTAGGCGGCACAACTGTTCAGGCGAAAACAACCGTAAAGTACCTGGGGGTTACGCTAGATACGATTCTAACCTTCTGGGAAAACATAAGGATGGGAGCGGACAAGGCGGCTGCGGTAGTGGCGAAGCTCTGCAGCTTCTGTACAGCGAAGGTGCGCACTTCGTGTAGCGAGTTCGTATCGCACGGTCTCTGAGCCAGCGATTCTGGTCGTTTCGGGGGTTATCCCGATAGATCTGCTGGCTCAAGAGCGGAAGTTCGTCTACCAGAATAAAGCAGAGATGAAGCAGGAAGAAGCCAAAGTAATCTCCAGGAGACAGTCGTTGATCTCCTGGCAGACGCGATGGGAGACGGAGAAACGCGGAAGGTGGATGGCCAGGCTTATCAAGCAGCTGTCCCCCTGGCTATGTCGACAACATGGCGAGGTAAATTATTACCTTACCCAAATGTTGACTGGTCACGGGTACTTCCGCGCCTACCTGCATAAGATGGGCAAAGCTCCAGACCCCAAGTGTCTGTACTGCGGGTCTCTTAAAGATGATGCCAAGCATACATTCTTTGAATGCGAACAATGGAGGCAAGATCGGATGGGTCTACTCCACAAGGTGGGAAGAATTACACCCGATAATATTATCGACGTAATGCTCGAATCAGCGGAAAAGTGGGAGTGTCTGGCTAATTACGTCTAGGATATTCTTCGGCGTAAGAAGCCGGACCTCCAGTAAAGAAGAAAAAAAAAAACATAATATAGTAAGAAGTTGGGAGCTAGGCTCCATTAGAAAGGCGCTGTAGTGCGCAGGTGACCCCACCCCGAAGTAATGCCGAGAAGGCTTAAGTGCCGGGGTGGACTAAAGGTCACGAGGTGGATGTTACTGGCCTTTTGCCCGCGTGACGATTGCATCTTCTTGCAATCGTCCCGCGGTCAGAAGGACAGGGGGTTAGACGGTCCCCTGGGACTCTGATGCCCTGGATATGGAATAGAAAGACCTTTCCACAGTCGGGACTGACGTGCGCTCAGGAACCCGTCACACCGGTGGCAGGATCCCCTCCTGCACGGCGATAACGCTTTGCGGAATCGCACGGCGGGCGTGGATCCTGTCGCTGAAGGTCTGGTTTAGGCAGATTTCCCGTTTTTTTACCACCATAAAAAAAAAAAAAAAAAAAACTATCAATGTAGTTATAAAATATTTGCTTACATGTATATACTATTATCTTCAAAATCGTGCTTATAGTTTAAATGGTTACAGATCATGTAGAATTTTTTGATAAAGATTTGATGATGCTATATAACCTAAAAGCATGGAATAAAAATTAAAACCCTTCCTATTTTCACGGGAAATCTGGTATAGGGCCAATTCTTGCAAAAAAAACTTATATTTTGTTTAAAAGTACTTGCCTGAATTTTTTCAGATATTTTCTGGAGGTGCGCCATAGTTAAAAATGCAAAAAACTCATTTTTTGAACGTTTTTGGCTGATTTTAGCTCATTTGCAGACTTTGTATTATTATTTATACTATGAACTGCCCATCCCTGCATGCAAACTTTGGTTTTCCAGAAATTTAATCTCATTAAGGCGCCAGACAAACCACCAGCTAACTTACGATAAGCACGAACCTCGGAATGTCTTGAATCTAGGGACCCTCCAGAAAGGGACTGAAAACCTTGTTCTGTGTTTTTTATTGGCTGTTACGAACAAGAGATCTAAACCGGAAACTACAAAAAAAAGTAATATGTTAGAAAGAGACAGTAAATATTCCCCACGAAGACGACCTGTTATGTTTTCTATAAGCACTTTATCCGTCCCTTTCCGGTTTGGATCAGTATAGCGGCAATATTTTCTTGTCCCTTCCTAGAGGGTCCCTACTTGGATCAGGAGGTGGGCGACCTCTAGTGGGAGATTTTTTAATCTGAAAGTTGGAGAGGTGTGCACTAACACGACACAAAATAATGTCAAATCTAACACTTCAACGTCTAATTTAATATTTACAACTATATTATTATTAAAATCAATGTAACTTACTAGGAGAGTATCAGACCTCCAGATCACGGATTTTGCTCAAACTTTGGGATAAGTTTTAAGATGTCAAAATATGGAAGGAAACAGAATTTTAGACCCCAACGCTCAGTATTTTCCTAGTTACAGGCAATTAAAGAAAATCACTAAAAAAGTTACTAGATTTTCAAACGCTTACAGTTCTTTAGCATTGATACTTAGGAGCATGAAACTTTTTTTAAATGAAAGCTGAGCTCAAATCCTTTTGGAATAGTAGTTATTGCATGTCAAAATATTATTTGTTCCCAATGTCATAGCGTAATAAACATTAGACCCAATTTCAGCTTTTGTTATTAATTAATGTTTTAAAAAGAAAAATCAAGTCCAATATTTATCACGCTATAACTTTGGGAAAAAATAATATTTTGACATGCTATAACTACTATTTCGAAAGAATTTGAGCTCGGCTTTCATTTAAAAAAAGTTTTATGCTCTTAGCTATCAATGCTAAGGAACTATATGCGTTTGAAAATCTAGTAACTTTTTTAGTGATTTTCTTTAATTGCCTGTAACTAGGGAAATATTGAGCGTCGGGATCTGAAATTCTGTTTCCTTTCATATTTTGACATCTGAAAACGTATCCCAACGTTTGAGCAAAATCCGTGATCTGGAGATCTGATACTCTCCTAGTTAGTTATCTATTTAATTTAATTCAACGCGCACTCTTATGACCCATTCACATACCAATGCTTTTATAATTTAATTCCGGAAAAAAAAATTTTCACTTTTAAAGCTCATAATTCTAATTTAATCAATAAGCAAATTTCTGTGTTAAATATATTCACCAATCAGCGTAAGCTAATTATAAGAAAGAATTATGTAATGAAAATGGCTGCTAAAAGCCTGCGTCGTTTTATATCATTCTCTCTCTCACTATGCACTCTGAATACCGTCGTACCTATAAATTTAGAAGAAAAAAAACATTAATTCTTAGTAAAAATCGACCGATCACTTTTAAATTAATAAAAAAAATAATTTATTTATTTAGTGTTTAATTACACAGGCCCAAAAAAAAAGATGTCATACTTTTGACCAGACATACTTTTATTACATATTTTTTGACGCTGAATCTAAATCTTCTATAAAAATAGTTTTCTGCAAGATATTTTGAGGATAATGAGAAAAAACACCATTTTTGAGATTTTATGAGGGTTTTTCGAAATTATAAAATAAAAAGAACAGAAATAAAATCATTCGTTAGTATTTTCATATCCCGTACGCTTAAGCTGTATACTCCGTAAGCCACCGTATCCATGCGCACACGCGCGGCTCGTCTCTCGTCACTGTTAGTTATATACCTCAGGACAGACGCACGCTTCTTCAGTCAGCTTGCGCTCGCTGGGCAGAATTAAATATAATTGAGAAAGAATTCCAGGCTGATGGATATAGCGCTGAGCAAATGAAATTATTAAAACGCAAAGGAGTCTTTCCTTACGACTATCTGGATTTCTCTGAGAAGCTTGATGGTGCTTTTCTCCCCTGCAAATAAGCCTTCCACAGCGAGCTAATGGATAGTGACATCATCGATAGTGAGTTCGAACATGCCGAGAATGTTTGTGAGACATTCAACATCGAGACACTAGAAGAGTACTCGGATCTTTATCTGAAAACTGATGTACTCCTTCTGGCAAATATATTCGAGAACTTCCGCTCGACATGTATCGAAGCATATGGTCTGGATTCTGCTCACTACTACACCACTTCTGGCCTTAGTTGGGATGCTATGCTCAAGCACACAGGAGAAGAGCTGGAACTTCTCACAGACATAGACATACTTATGTTTGTAGAGAGAGGAATCAGAGGTGGTGTGAGCCAATGTTGTAATTGCTATGCTAAAGCGACCAACGAATGTATGGGCAATGAGTGGATTCTCGATGAAGGGTCAAAGTACTACGACGTACTATTTACGTAGTACTTGATGTACTACGACGTTAATAACCTCTATGATCGGGCAACGACCCTATCATTACCATACAGAGGTTTCGAATGGATACGAAAACCCAAAAATTTCGATGTCATGGTTGTTGACGACGAAAGTCCCATCAGTTTTATATTGGAAGTTGATCTCGAGTATCCTGAGTCTCTCCACGATACTCACAAGGATTTACCTCTTAACCCAGAACATACACCTGCTCTAGGTTCGAAACAAGTCAAGTTGATAACCACACTTTCCAAGAAAAAGGGCTACGTCATTCATTACCGTGCTTTGAAACAGGCTCTCGGCAATGGTTTGGTTCTCACCAAGATCCATAGAGTTTTACGTTTCGTACAAAAGTCCTAGCTCAAGTCATATCTAGACCTGAACACCGATAAGCGCAAACAAGCTAAAAACGAGTTTGAAAAACTCTTCTTCAAGCTTCTGATTAACGCAGTCTATGAAAAAACAATGGAGAATGAGCGTAAGCGCATTGACGTTAAACTCGTCAATAAATGGGAGAAGCTAAAACATAAATCGCCAAGCCCAATTTCCATAGCAAAACTATCTTTGACGAACAAATTGTTGCTATACAGCTTTCTCGCACTGAGATCACCATTATAAAGCCGTTGTACGTCGGTCTATGTGTTCTCGACCACCCTAAGACTTGTGTATATGACTTTCACTATTCATACATGCTCGATCGACTAGGTGATAAGTGTAAGCTTCTCTACACTGACACCGATAGTCTCATATACGAAGTCAGAGGCAAGAACATGTATGAAATGATGAAGAGGAACATAGATAAGTTCGACACTTCTGATTATGCCGAGAGTAATCAATTTGATATGCCTCGTGTTAATAAGAAGGTTATCGGCTTAATAAAAGACGAATGCAATCGCAACATAATGACTGAATTCATTGGCTTACGGAGTAAAATGTATAGTGTCAAGGTTCAAGGTCAAGAGCCCATCAACAAGGCTAAAGGAGTAAAATCCAACGTCTTCAAGAATGTCATCCAGTTTGACGACTATCAGCGCTGCCTGTTTGAGAAAGAGAATCTTGTTTGTCAACAATGCAACATCAGATCCAGACACCATAATGTGAGGACTGAGAGACAGTAGAAGATAACTCTGAGCTCCAATGATGACAAACGCTATCTGTTGGAGAGGAGCACAGATACGTTACTATGGGGACATCGCTACATCCTCCCTCCCAAGGAATTTGCGCAGTGTGCAGTAGTGGCGACGGCGGCTTGAGAGAGCTTGTACTTAAGAGAGCTTCCAAACCAGCTCCAGTCATTCCTTCGGCAGACAAACCACCTGCTAAGACGCAAAGAATTAAATAAAGTGATATGACTTTGATTAGTCTTTTGAATTGATTTAAGGCAAGTCAAAGTATTTTCTTTACTTCAAAGCCTATTCTTTAAAGATTTTATTTGTTTCTTTATTTTTTTTCAGATGAATCTTTCGAAACTCAACCAGATTGCACGTGGTGGCTTCTTACCAACCAAGAAAGTCAAGGAAACGGATAAGAACTATAAGTTTCTGATAAGTGCTTTGGAATCTGTCAAGACCAGATACGGTGACAGATTTGTTACAGATCTGGAAGATGAGTTTCGCATATTTCTACCATCACGCGTTTCTACTGCTTTAGAGAAGAATGATGAACTTTCTTTTAAGTTGACCGATGCCATACAACATTACAAGTTGTATATAACATACCTTGGAGAAAATAGAAGAGGTATCGAGTTCTCATTCGAGTAGGCGCCAGGAAGTTAACGGAGAGGTATACGAGTCACGGGTGCACTTCCTGCTTTGATTACTCGATGTAAGGAGTTCACAAGTGAAGATTCTTGATTGTACCTCACAGACGGGAGCAAAGGTTGGGGCTCCCATCACTTCCTAAACAAAAGAAAGTTTTTTTGTTTGAAGCGCCTTTTTAAAACTGTCTAAACGATTTTGCTCTTTACGATACATGAGTATTTATTGAACTGCAGTTTTGTCGATCCAACTATTATGAATACTATCAAAGCCAAGCCACTTTACGTATTCTTGATTCCCACGTCTCTTTAGAACTTTTCCTACAAGATAAACGTCAGGATATTTAACTTTTTAAAGTTCTCTTTCGTCAAAGCCACCAGCGATTGACTGATCTTGATTTGAGACGGTACATTGTCAGCTTCGCTGCTTTAACTTATTCAATCGTAAATATTTCAGCAGATCAATTATATGCGTATCCTTTTTCGAATACTTGTTTTAACTTTCTCACTCGGATTTTGTCATTGACCTTGAATTTTGCTTTTTTCTTACAACTTTGCAAGCGAATCGTGCGCGAAACTGAGATTTATTTGCAACTGTAACATCTTTTGATTTAGCACCAATTCATTTCACGTTCAATGTTTTGTATTGTTGTAAGATTTTATCAGATCAGGTAAGATATAGTAAGTGCGATTGAAGCTTTCGTAAATGGATACTTTGAGATTACTATATGTTGAGTATAAGTTAATCTTGTGTTATTGCATAAGATTTTCAAAATTAATATTATAAAACTCTTTGCCTTCATCTGTTTATAAATTTTTCGGTACTGGACCCTATTGCAATATAGATTTCATCGTAGCAGAGACTTCTGCTTCAGTTTTTTTGTTTCACAGCAACGGCTTATGCGTATTTGGAAAAAACATCTATAACTGTAAGCATGTACTTGTAGCCTTTTTTTTCTCGAGATTAAGGTTGCTTCTTTACTAAATCAGCTTGCCATGTCTTATTTCAACCTGGTACTCAAACTGTCGACGTGAATAGTGACGTCTATGAAGTTCTTCTACAACTCTTTCGTGTTCCATGGTCACAGAGTTAATGATTGCTGAATCCTCGCAATTTAGCTTTTATACTCTAAATATTCGTTATAATTTTAGCATCTTGCATTGATTTGATCCAAAATTTAATTAACTTGTGTAAATCTTCAATGTCTACATTAATTTTTTTTAATTTTCTCATCATGCTCATCTTTTAACTTTTGCACTTCTAATTCTGATGCATAAAGATTATCTTTAAATCTAGCTGTGACATTGTATATACTTCAGACTTTGGATTAAAGCATGCTTTGTAGAGTATTGAAATTAACTGCATCATTTGACTGCTGAGGCGTGGCAACATTACATAACTTTTTATTTTCTACACCATATTGTGCATCTTTTGTGAGATTATAGCCAGTACCTGGAGGTCCCTCACTTCGTTTAAGATTACGTCCGAATACATCAACGCTCATTTTGATAATGCATGATAAGTTGCTGCACCTCAATATATATAGCCAGCTTCTCGTAATTCTTCGATGATAAAATGAATCTCATTGATATGACTTGGATTTCCAGCTTCTCGTTTGGCTACAAGTAAACGCGGTCGATCAACGAGCTCATTCGGATCATCCCAATGTACATAATCAAACTTGGTATTTTTCGCGCGATTTTATATTGAGGTAACGATTCACCTTTATCAGAAAATAGAGGGGCTATAATTTCACTGAATTTTTTACTTACATGTGAACGAATTGGTTCATCGTCTTTGTATGGTTTCTTGTGAGCCTTCACGATTTCAAGAATTTGACGATAATTTTTTTAATATTTATGAGTTATTGAGCCTGAAACAGGATGTTTTTCAACGAGCGATTCTCGTAAACCTTAAGTCTTTTGAAACTTTTGATCCTCTACTTGAATATAACTATTTCAAAATATGTCGGTCAATTGCCGAAAAAAAATTGATCACTCTTTCTACGAACTCCATAAATTTCATTTATTCCTCTAAATTGTAAGTCCTCGGAGAAATCTTTACTAGCGGATCCAAACAAAGATTGAAAAGAATCATTTTGCAAAGTGTCCTCCAATTCAGTATTATCATTATCTTCATCGTACTTATTCATTTCTGTAAGGGTTCTGGCTTCAAATTTTCGCGTCTTTTTTTACCTTCAGTGACGATTTCCAAAAGTATGTCGATGATTAGCTTAAAAGTTTCCCCAACAATCCTTTCGGTATTTTCTTTTCCAAATTTTAACAAGTCACACTTGCGTTTAACTGCTTAACGAGCTTAAATGAATTGCTAGAGTAAGACTTTATTTTGCTTAAGATCTTCTATTTTGCCGCTTTGACAATCAAGCACAGATTGATGAATTAATGCCGAGTGTGCGTTATATTGATAGCAGAACAATTGAAACCTTTTCGATATCTACTTAAGTTCTGTGGACTATATTTAGCGATCATTAGAAACCCATGCTTGTCGTCACTATAACATTTGAAGCATAATTCTTTAAATAGTGGAAAAGTCATGTCTGAGTTAGCATGATCATCCTATAGATGTAGCTGATTAACATCATCTTGACGAAAAACTATCAAAAGATTGACACTATCTCCCACGAGATGTTTTGGGATGCGAGTGTAACGTCTAGTAAGAGGGATTTCTTATTAAAATCGTTGCACTTATTTTCTATGTTATTCGGGATTCTAATTCGGAACCCAGGAGACCTAACTTCAAAGTTCCTACTAGTTGTGTAAGTCTCAACTTTAAAAGAATGTATAGTAATTATTTGAAATTTTGTGATTAAATATAATTTTATTATTTTTTTCGATTTGAATAAACTTTTAAATAATGTTTCAATGTAGCGCGGGGTACTTAGCTGGTGACGGTGTACTTTTGGGAACCCATAAGTAAGGTCTGCTCACACGGAAGATTTTCCGCCGTTTATAAGGGTTCAGAGGACCCAGGTGACTAGAAAACCCACTGAGGATTTTAGTCGCCGATTTTATACGCACCCACTATGGGTACTGCGCCTCTTAATATTTAATTAATTTTTTTATTTATTTCTTTTTCATATATGATCCTATATATTTGTTATTATTAATTTTGTTTTGGAATTAAAACATAAAATAAAAGAAAATATTATTAAAAAATATGAAAAAATGTAAATTGTAATAATAAAAAAAACAAAAAGAGAAAACGAATTAAATAAACTTAATTTGATATTTATTTTTTAAAATCTTTGTAAATTATATTTAAAAAGTACAGATCAGTAAAACTTAATTTGATATTTATTTTTAAAATCTTTGCAAATTATATTTAAAAAGTATAATCAGTAAAACTTACTGTTCGAATTCCTTTTACCAGGTAGGGCGCACCAGAGAGAGAGAGAGGTTGAAATGGTGTCCTTGAAATCCACTGCCTTAGGATGTTCAACAGTTGAGTCGTTTACTTATTGGAATTCGTCGTGCCTATTGGAAGACCGGAGCTGATCTTTGGTCGTTGATGCCTGAATCGAAACTGATTGACAGTGATTGATCGATCTGACAGCTCGATTCAGTTTCGGTTGTCTTCCCCCTTCTTCGCCCCTCTTCTCAGCATCTTCTGAATTCTGAAGTGCTGATTAGCATTGTTCATGAGTGTGGGTGTGGTCAATGACCTTCGTGTCCCTTTCTCTCTATTTTCTGAAGGTTCCGACATTTCCAGTTAGGGGTGGTTACTGTCGAGTGTTTCCTCTCTCTTTCTAGATTTCTATATCTTTCTCTCTCTGATGTTTCCCATCCTTTCCTAATTTTCTAACGGAAAATTTTGATATATTTCTATATTTATCTATATATATATATATATATATATATATATATATATATATTTATTTGTTATTTTTTCATATATATGTTGTTTTAATATATAAACAAAAATATTATTAAGGATCGTTGAAGAAAAAATTTTAAAATTATTAGAAAAAAATAGAATTCATTAATAAATGAAAACAATTATAAGATATATATACATATAGATTTACAATAATTATTGTAATTTTATGGTAAAACAAAATTATAAAAGTAAAATAGTTATTATTTGAACAATTGATATTCGTATTTTATGTATACAGACGAAAAGTATTGTAAAAAGAGAAAATTGTAAACAGACGCTACACGTGTTTTGGATCATCGGCCGTACGCAAAGTGACGCTACATACATGTTTTTATATTTATGTGTTGTTTACTTAAATATTATTGTTATTTTGCAATATTTTATTTTGTGGAGATATGCTATGAGTATTAAATTTTCATTATTCAATATTGGTTTATTTGATTTAATTTTATTTTTGGCGATGTTTTCGATAGCATCATAATTTTGTAGGCGTTTTTCATGAAAGAAAAATTGATGAGTCATTGTATATGTATACGCATACGTATATTCTTTTTCGCAAAAGTTTTTCCTTATAACAGTTCATATGATAATTAGTTTTATTAGTTTCGAATAAATAATATGAGAAAAATATTATTTTTTTATGGATGTGAATATTATGAAAATATTAAGTATGTGTATACATATTTACAATAGTAAACATTTAATATATATATATATATATATACTAGGGGGGGTACCCCCCTGCTCGCACTGCTCGCCAACCCCCAGTTGTGCTATAAATATAATTATATATTAAACATTTAAATCATTTTTAAATTTTTAAATCATTTTTTTTTAGTTTCGTTGATAATTTAGTATATTATTTGATATATCGTAATGATTTTGAGTTTTATAAGATTTATAGGATTATTTTGTTATAATTCCTTTTTTATATCTTTTTTCTCATTTTAAACATTTTATGAGATATATCAAAAATTCATACTAAAATTTATAAATTTATTATGATATTGTAAATGAAATTATTACATGATCATTATATCATATTTTATTTAAAATTTAGTTATTTATATAACAAATAAATAAATAAAATAATTTTAAATTATTTTATACTTACTTATATTACATTTACCTGTATAAAAGTTATGAATGTTTTTTTTATTTATTGTTGTTAGTAGTTGAATTATTTATTTATTAAAATTTCGATTTATAAATTTTAAATAATCATAACTTTTAAATATTTTAGTTAATTTTTAAATATTTTATTTTTTTTTATTTTTAATAATATTGATAATGTTTAAAAATTTTTTTTAAATTTATTATTATATATTGAAATATTTATGATTTATTTTAATTTTTCATATTTTATTAATAATGTTAGCTAATCTTAATAAATATTTAGAATAAATTTCATGACTTTGATTAAAGTAATATTCTGCTATTGGTTCGCGTATTATTTTTTTAATATTTCTTTCTAAACTATGTTAGGTACAATATCTCTGTTTTTCGATTCATTTTGTATATATATTTTATTTACATTTTTACAACGTGAAAGAGTTATTTGTGCTTCTATGTTATATTTGAATAATTTAGTTATTTTTAATCGCGTTTCATTACATAATCCATTTTTTATACTTAAATTTCGAATTAACATAATTATGGTATTTACTTTTAATTTCAGTTCGTGTGGAGGTAATCCTTCTCTTATGTTATTTAACATTTCTATTGAATAATTCAAATGAATATTATCATCCGTTTGATCTACACCTTTGTAAAACAAATATAAATAGTTATTAATCTTGAAAGTTATATAGATTTAAACATAAATATTAATATCAATTAATTTTAAAAGTTGTATAAATCAATACTATTAAAGGTTTATAGTGTAAGGTGGTGTGGAAATCTGAATCCTCAACACTATACGCTTATTTTTATTTTAATACAATAAAATATTTATAATATGAACAAATTATTAAAAATCATTATGTTTTCAACAAATGAATTAATTATAGTGTTGAGGAATTGTAATAGAATTAATTTAAATTTATATTTATTAATTTCAGATAAACTATGTAAAAAATGGTAATAAGATATCTGATGAGGCACATGTTTTTCATTTTAAATATAATAAATTGTAATTTTATGCAACTACTTTCGAGTTTTCAACAAAAAAAAATTAAAATTTTTATATTTTTATGTAATATTATACTTAAAATATATATAAAAAATATAAAACTATATTATGCAATATTTGATGGTTCTAAAAGGTTGTTGAAAGGATTGTGGGGGTTGTGGGGGGGCAAGAGGGGGTTAGTGGGGGTCAATGAGGGATGTGGGGACGTGGGGGAGAGTGGGGGGTAATGATCGATAACATAAAATAACGTAAATTTACGTTATTTAATTAATAAAAATCATGTGGGGGGCTGTGGGGGGGCTGTGGGGGCTGTGGGGGGGGGATGTGGGGGGCATTGACTTAATTTTGGTTCATATAACTATATAATATAGGGATATATATATATATATATATATATATATATATATATATATATATATATATATATATATATATATATATATATATATATATATATATATATATATATATTAGAAATATCGTTTAAATACAAAAAAAGAAAAAAAAATGTTTATAAAAAAAGAAATTGAATAATTATTGAGTAGTTATGCGCGAGTAAACAATTATTAAGCGTAATGTTTTGAATTATAAACAAGCGTAGCACGTGTTTTACAAACCACGTGTTTGTTTGGCGTCTTTAGTATACGAAGGGACGCTATGTGTACATTTCTATTTTCTATTCGTTATTTCTTTAATTATTTATTGTTAATTTGTAAATTTTATTCTATTAAAGTATTCTTTGGATATTGAACATTATTATTCGTTACTTGTTTGTTACATTCAATCTTATTTATTTCGTGAATTTTCGATAGCATCATTATTTTTATAAAAGAAAATTGAAGCGTCTCATATATATGTATATATATATATATATATATATATATATGTATGTAGGCATGCTTAAAAATTTTGTATATGTATTCGCAGAAGAGTTTTTTCTTATTTACAATGTTAAATTATTCATCATTTTGGTAACTTGTTTTGAAATAAAATGTATGAGGAAAAGTATAATAATGTTTATTGTAATTAAATATATATATATATATATATATATATATATATATATATAGTACGTACGTATAGTTATGCATGCTTAACAGCAGGCCGGAGTAGAACCTGATACCGACCGAGTAACAATTGAGTTGTTTGTTATTTACTCAAGTATTAATCGGTGTATCTTCAAAATAAAGGTTGATCGCAATAGATATTATTATTATGAATATCTATGCACAAGAAAAAAAAAATCGACCGATTTGTTTTTGAGAAAAGTAAGGAACGCCGAAGTAAAAGATTATGTTTATAATATTTTCGCGTTCCTTACTTTTCTCAAAAACAAAGCGATAGATTTTTTTTTTCTTGTGCATAAATATTTGTAATAATAATATCTATTGCGCTTAACCTTCAATTTGCAGATACACCGATTAATACTTGAGTAAATAACAAAAATGCCAATTAGACAAGGACAGCGAATCCGGCCTGCTCTTAATATTAATTTATTGTTGTTTTGTGGCCTTTCTAATTATAAAGAAAAACTGTTGAGTATGACACATTCCTTTGTTTGGTTTTACATTTGTTATTATTAATTTTTAAATGGTATGTACATATATGTTAATGTTTCAATATGCGTATTCTATAAAAGGAAAGTTGTCTGTAATTTTAGAATAATAACGAATTCAATTTTTTTTTTGTTTATTTATTTATTTAAACAATAGTTTATTTTGAAATAAAAGTATGATACAATTAATAATTATATCTATGTATACGCATACATATATACATGGGTACATATATGTACATACGCATTTGTTTTGGTATTTCAACAATTTTATTGAATGAAGCATCGTGACAAAACTATTTTTATTTTTTTTAGCGCTCTTTCAATAATTTCGTTATTTATTTATATTGATTTTCGTAGAATGGAAAGTTTTTTTTTTCGTAGTATTTGAGTTTATTACTGTTGGACATCTCAGATTATTTTGAAGAGTCTCGTCAGGTGGTATTACTGACTCGTGTTCGCTAAATGGAAAGTATTGCATACCTTCTATCGGCTCTAAAAGCTTTTTTAGAAACTTGGATTTGGCTTGATTGAGAGATTTAGAATAAACGTTAACATTTCCAAATCTTAGACCATTATGATGCGCTATAAGTACTAATAAACTGTTAGTTTTACCACAGTTGCATGGTTCACAAAATATAGCTCTTATACTATCTGGAACTAAATTTCCATGTTTTTTCGATTTTTTCTCTCGTTCGACGATAGTATCGAAATTCACAATCGGCAGCTTGACAGATTGTTCTTTAAAATTCATCTCAATAGATTCAAACTACAACTGCTTGATTAAGTATAAATACATCACTTATACACCCTGTGAATCAGTTACTCTTCAACCTTTGAAGTGTTATGATCGTATATCGTAGAAGCGGTCGCAACGTGCTTAATAAATCAATTAACAGCCTTCTAATAGAACTTCATTAACCAGGATATCAGGACTGTGGACCTGGTACGATATTAGCCAAACTTTGAGCTAAAGGTGAATTAATCTTCTCGACATAGCCTGTGAGGAGCACGATATCTCTTATTCACAAAATCGTGAAAATATAGATGCTAGAAATATTGCTGATAAAGTTCTAGGAGAAAAAGCCTGGCAAAGACTATCATCAAAAGACGCTGGTATTGGTGGAAAAGCAGCTGCATTCGCTATTGCAAACACTATAAAAATAAAATCTATGCTTGGAATGGGTCAAAAAAGAAGACTCCCATTGTCACTCTCAACAAAATAATAAAAGCTGCTTCCAGATCCATGAAACTTAGTAAGTGTGCTCGTAAAGCTATCCTCTCTGCTTTAGAGGGTGCTCGAAGTGCTATGAGAAAAGCTGGTGATAAGCATAAAATGTAAGTACCACGCAAATTATCAATCCCATGTAAGGTTGGAAGATTTTTACCGCTCTTTATTCCTCTTTTTGCTGGTCTAGGTGCAATTGGTAGTTTAGCGGGAGGTGCTGCAGGAATAACTAAAGCAGTTAATAATTCCAAAGCTGCTCAGAAACAAATTCGAGGAGAAACAAAGGCATAATCAGAGGATAGAAGAAATAGCTCTAGGTAAAGGTCTTTATTTGAAACCTTACAAGACAGGATTAGGTCTTCATCTAGAGTCTAGTTTAAAAAAAAGATCCTCGATGTAAGGATACCATGAAAAACTTTGACCGACTTTGATTTCGTAAAGTATGCCAAGATATTGAAAATTCCGAATTTTCGAGGAGTATTCATGCGAAATGTTTTACCACTAAGCGGCCCGCATTACCATGAATCTACAATCGTTAATCTTTATGATGTTGATGGTCCCGGCACATATTAGGTAGCTTATCGTAAGAAAAGTAAAAGTTTATTTTGATTCTTTTGGAGATCTTTAACCACAGTTGGATTTACTCATTTATTAGCGAGTAGATGAAGTCAAATATAACTACGAGAGATATCAAGATTATGATACATTTAATTGTGTTCATTTATGTTTGATGTTCTTGAGTAAAAAACGTATAAAAGGAAAGTCAAATTAGCTATCTGTCTCATTATCCATTAAACAATCATAGAAGATTCATTGACGCTAAGCTTTTCTAGTACATCATCGGTGCTCGAAGCTCAGTATTTTCCACCGATCGAACTTTCATCCGATAAGAACTACGTTCTGGGCTTAATTGGACTTTCGACCTTCAACTTAATACCTGATATCGGTAGTAGAAATAACAAGTTCTACGTCGGTAAGAAAGAAATTGTATTACCGACCGGAAGTTACGAAATCAAATATATAAAAAACTATCTTTGTAATGCATTAGCACCAAAAGAAATTTCAATCGATATAAAACCAAATAATAGCACACTACGTTGCGTTATAACCTGTAGTCATCCCATCGATTTTCGACCACAAGATTTCATAGGTTTATTACTGGGTTTTACTGAACGTGTTCTGCCAGGAAAAATCACTCATGATTCTGATTTACCTGTAGCCATTTTAAAAGTTAACGCACTTCGAGTCGAGTGCAACATAACCTCTGGTGCCTATATAAACGATAAATGAGTGCATACCATACACGAGTTCTTTTCTGCAGTCCCACCGGAATATAAGATCATCGAAGTTTCATCTCCAGTCATTTATCTTCCGATCAGCATCAAGAGCATGGATCACATTCAAGTACGAATCGTCGATCAAGACAGACACTTGATTAATTTTCGAGGAGAAATAATTACAATAAGATTACATCTTAAGAGGAGGCCGTATCATTCTGTCCTTGTCTAATCTAAATATTCGTTATTATGAATAAATAAAATATTTTTATAGAAAAGTAAGACAACCGCCCAATAGAGCAAAAGACAAGCAAACGATTCTTTTCTATGAAAATATATGAAATTTTGATTATTTTTCGAGTGAAGTCTGAAACGGAAAAACAATCGAACTTGATTGAGTTGATTCAACTGTTTTTCCGTTTCAGACTTCACTCGAAAAATAATCAAAATTTCATATATTTTCATAGAAAAGAATCGTTTGCTTGTCTTTTGCTCTATTGGGCGGTTGTCTTACTTTTCTATAAAAATATTTTATTTATTCATAATAACGAATATTTAGATTAGACAAGGACAGAATGATACGGCCGCCTCTTAAACAAGCATAATAGGTATTGTCTATAACACTACAACACAGGAAAGCGTTAACACGACAAAACATTCAGTTTCTAAGAAGTCTAGGGTTAAAAATCCGTGGTGAAAAGTAACGTGTATATTCTTTTGCTGTTTTCGAAAATATGGAAGGAATTTTGAGCATACAGTCGGGAGTAAAGTTCTATGAATCTGTCGAACATTATGAAGTACACGCTCATCAGCTTTATTTTGCGTTTTCATTCAATAATAGTGATGAGATTCGTATATTTATTTAACATCAAGACTTATGTCTTCTTTCATCACACAGTTTACTCCATATTTGTGGTAGGTTCGTGAAAGCTAATGGAACTGCTACAGCTCATACAGTGATAGTCAATAACGCTATCTGTCACATGTTTAAGAACACATTCCTCTGATTGTAATTGACTGTTCAAAACAAAATGAGTCTCTAAAAAGTGCACCTGTAGATGTTCGTTTAGAGTTCGAATCAAGAGCTAATGTTCTTCCTGGAACATTAGCATATTGTTTGATCATACACAAACGTATTGTAGAGTACAGCCCTATAAGTAGTAATGTGAGAAATTTTCTCTAAATGGTCGGGGATATGCTATAAATTACATGTTCACGCTCAAGAGTGTCATTCAGGATGGAGTACTTGGTCGATATGCAAGGCGTCAAGCAGCCCGGTGATGACTATGTCCTCAAACAGCTAGCTATAGTTTTGGTTAACGAAGATTCCGAGCCTGTAGTATAACCCTTTAAAGAACCATTTCCTTGGCGGAGACTTACGTACTGGAATCCCAAGATCAACAGCCGGTCGAATTTTGCGGCTTCACAGATTCTATCCGTATCACATAACTTTGACTCAAGCTTTGATGCCAGATGATCTCCGCCGCAGACTCGAATTCTGCAATTGGGCACAAGCAAGTATCCGTGAAGATCCTGAATTTTTTAGACACGTAATGTTTTCAGACAGAGCTATATTTCATGGTAATGGGCAACTCAATCGCTATAATAGTCATTATTGGTCTATCCGGAACCCTTATGGGGTACGTCATGTTGATAATCAGCATAGATGGAGCCTCGTAGTTTGGTACGGTATAATAAATAATTATCTTATAGGACCTTATTTTTTCGATGGGAATGTTAACGGTGCAGCATATCTTGATTTCCTGCAGAGTGAGTTACCAGAATTATTGGAAAATGCGGACTTGGAAACAAGACGTCGAATAATGCTACAACATGATGGTACACCATGTCATCGCTCACTAATGGTTCGTCACTTCTTGAACCAACGATACCGAAGACGATGGATAGGCATTGGTAGTAACATTACTGAGTGGTGTCCAAGATCACCACATCTCACAAGTTCAGATTTCTTTTCATGGGGCTACTTGAAAAATATTGTTTATACACAGCAACCAACAATACAGAAAGGTATGATGCAACGCATCACACAAGCTTGTAGAGTTATTCCACGTCATGTTTTGTTGTCCACAGTTGAAAACTTTGAACGTAGAATTCAACATTGCATAAATTTAAACGGGGCTATTTTTGAACATCTTATAAAATAAATGTTTGCATTCCCACTTTGCTTTAATTGGCTGGGTAATCAATTCCTTGTCTTCATTGGCTGGGTAGCCATCGTCTTGCCTTAATCGGCGGGGTGTTCCCACCTTGCCTCAATCGGCTGGGTAATCAATACCTTGCCTTCATTAGCTGGGTAGCCATCGTCTTGCCTTGATCGGCTGGGCGTTCCCACCTCGCCTTAATTGGCTGGGTAATCAATTCCTTGCCTCCATTTTTGCCTATATTGGTTGGATTGATTAACGTACCTAATTGTGATATGAACACACGTAATTAGCAAATGTTCAGATAAACGTACTTTTATTTATTTGGGTTATTGGGTTTTGGTTATTTGGGTTATCGGATTATTAGGGTTTTGGGTTATTGGGATATTGTTATTATTGTTATTATTATTAACCTCACCCTTGCCCGATCATTAGTGTGCATGGATAAAGAAAATAATAAATTTGACCCTTACATGACCTGGGAGGGTTCAATCGCTCCTCACACATAATACCTTATATGAACGGAGAATTTCTTGCTCTTTCCAAATCCGAAATAAAAAATAAGGTTTCTTATTCAAAAAATCACTTTGACCTTTAAATGGCCTTGAAAATAAATCTTAAGGTTAAAACTTATTTCATAGAAAAATAGCCCTCATTGTCCCGATTAAATTTTGTCTGAACAATTTTTTTATACAACGCCAACTGTCGAAAATATCTCGGTGGTTTCTTTAAAATGGGACACTTTGTATATCGAAGTATATAATTATATATCAAAGTATATCCTCATATATATGAAAGTATATCGTTATATATATGAAAGTATATCGTTACATATACATGAAAGTATATCGTTACATATACATGAAAGTATATCATTATATATATGAAAGTATATCGTTATATATCAAAGTATATCGAGATATCTGCAAGTACATCGTTGTATATGTAAATTTATGTAGTCGTAGGCCGTATTTGGTGGAATACCTATAGACCACGCGAAATTTGTATAGGCATTGCATACGTTCATGCTAATATCTCGACGATATTCTCTCTGTCAATACTCCCTTAGGGAGTACTGACAGCTCTATACTCCCTAAGGGAGTATTGACAGATCGAGATATCGCACAGCATGGCCGCATATGACGCGAGTGACATCGATTCGTAGATTAGTGAAAACAAAAGAATGTCGTTAGATATGTCAATGCTCATACAAATTCATATAAAATCTTAACTGTACAGAATGTTTTGTTCAAACAAATTTTCAAAGTTAAACAGTTAATAAGTAAAATAAATAAGTAAATAATGACATTATTTACTTTCTTTTAATAAAACATATATCATTAATTTTAAAAAATCATTTTTATAGTTCCTCATACGGCCTACCAACGACATAAACTTATCTACGTAACTTGGAAGTACGAAGGATGAATACAGGCTTGACTAAAGTGCTTGTCGCTTGAGCAGCAGTCAGTCTCGGGCGCGCTTCGCGCGCCCTCGACCAACTGCTACTCAAGCGACAAACACTTTAGTCTCGCCTGTATTCATCCTTCGTACTTCCAAGTTACGTATATAACTAATATACTTGCTATACATATATAGTTAAAAAAATTATAAATTTTAAAAAAATTTCAAATCCTGCGCTCGGAATACGCTTTATTATGATAAAAAATCACTGGTGTAGAATATCACTGCGCCAGAATCCCCATGCGCCCGAATGCCCATAGTTTACCAACTGTGCATATGTACTCAAACGAAGAGAAAGAAGTGTCAATCTCCCTTTCTCCACGCTCCATCCATCTTCCCTTAGCGTACTGCGTCTCCCTCTTTTCTCACTGTGCGAGAAATAGGCGTGTCATCATTTCCAGTTCGCTCTCACAATATACGAATTTGACTCTTAATTCTTCCGCTCTTTCTAAATCTTCTTCGTCATACGCTAACTCCTTGCGCACACGTGGTTGTTGCTCTGTATTAGTAGTAGATGTGCTCTCTACCTATAGTCTACGCTAACAGCACTGCTGCTTATACACACGGTCTGTGAATGTGTGCGTAATGGCTGCCGTGCGCTTCTGCTAGCATCGTCGTTCTCCTCGTGGTACCGGTGAAACAAACAAACAAAAAAAAGTTTTTTTCGATTAGTTAATTATTCGCTTACATAAAAATGCGCCTGGATCAGTGAGTGCATCGATGGTGTATCTGTGTGCGTACGTGATATTAAAGTTTAATTTTTAACAAATTTTTATTATGACGTACCACGTCACATAACTTAATTATGCAAAATTTAAATTTATGGCTACTATTTTCAAAATGTACCGGATATAAAAAGTCGCTCATACTTAATCATCAAACTTTTCTATTGCCTAATATTAGAACAAAATCATTATCTAGAGAGAAATGATATAATTAGCTAAATAATGTGAATTAATCATTTATAGCTGCCATTTGAAAAATGTTCTAGATATGGAAAACAGCTGAAACTTATTTCCAAAACTTTTCCTGCTAAATATTAGAATAAATCATTTCTTAAGAGGAATGATATAATAAGCTCAATCATATTTAATTTTTATCCATAACCGCCATTTTGAAAAAGTTCTGAATGTACAAAATTGCTGAAACTTATTTTTCAAACCTTTCTTATAATAAATATTTAAACAAAATTATTTCTCAGAGTGGAATGACATAATTACCTTAATTATTTAGAATTTTTATTAATAGCCGGCATTTTCAAAATGTTTCGGATATAGAAAATCGCTCAAACTTATTTTTTAAACTTTTACTATGCTAAATATTAAAACGAAATCATTTCCTAGTGGGGAATGATATAATTACTTGAATTATGTTAAATTGTTGTCTATAGCCACCATTTTGAAAATGTTCACGGTATATAAAATCACTGGAGCCTTTTTTAACTTTTTCTCATGCTAAATGTTTAGACAAAATCATTTTCTAGAGTGAAATAATATTATTAGCGGAATCATGTTAAATTAGTATCTATAGCTGCCATTTTGAAAATGTTTTGGATATTGAAAATCACTGAAACGCATTTTCTAACCTTCTTTAATATCAAGTATCCAAACAATAGTATATTATTCACCGAGGGAGTACAGTAAGCAAAGTACGCCCTGTGTGTTAGTTGACGCCCGGGCTATGCTTTAAAAAATGTTAGTTGACACCCGAGCATAGCTCACAGCTTACACACAGGGTCTGCTTTTCTTATTGCACCCTCAAGGCGTATATACGACTTCTCACCACATCAGGCGGAAAGTGCGTTAAAAAATTGATGAATTAATAATTCACTATCGCGCACTAATATTAATTCACAACACTCCGCGAATAATAATTCCTTGCACGCACAAATACCGTCAAACAAAACTTACATAAACGCGATAGGGCCGTTGTACTCAATAAGATACAAGATACAAAAATAACATTGATTAGTATATCTATATATATAAAAAACAAATGCGTTGTCTCTTGTATTCATTATGTATAGATATACTGACCAATGTTATTTTTGTATCTTGTATTTTTTCAAGTGTAAAGCCTAATATACTAACAAATAAACAAACAAACAAATAAAAAATTTATTATTTATAAAACAAATTTATTATTTTATAGTAAAATAAACAAACTTGAATACGAAAGTCAGCTGGTTAACTCAGACATGAAATGCGTATTAGAAATAACGACTAGCATGGCGAAAGTTATATGAAGCGAAGTTCCCATTCTGGCCACTTTATTTATTTACGTATAGTATTTCGGCGCTATTAGGAACATAAAACAAAAAGTATGCGTAGATAGACTTAAACTTGAAAATTGGTAGGGCGTACTCGATGTAGTTTAGGCTGAGTTTAGAGGGAATACACAGCGGACTTTACGCGTATTGTGGTGAAAAATCATTTTCTACAGAGGATTCATATAATTAGCTGCATTATGTAAAATAGGTACCTATCGCCGGCATCTTAAAAATGTTCCGGATATAAAAAATCGCTCAAATTTTGCTGGGTGTCTCGTTTTATGTTGATTATTTAATTTTACTTATTTCTTGGAGAGGATTATCAATGCAATAAATTGAGAATATAAGCTATTTTTTTAATGGATTTCCACCATTTTGTAAGGGTTCCGGACATAGAATCGGACTTAAAATTTTTTTAAGACTAGTTTATGAACTATCTAATTGAAATCAATCACAATCTAGAAAGGAATTGAATAATAATTTTGTTCGAAATTTTGTTGCTTAAGAGGACGCTATATCTCTCTATCCTTTTCTAATTGGTGAATGTAAGTTTTTGGAAAATCTAGTGATTATTGATAGAAATTAAGACTTGTCCGCAACTTATATAGTAAAAAGCAATATTTTCTCTGATGAGGACACATTAATTTTGTTGCTTTTTTTTCAAGTAAAGTTTGACATACTTACGAAATCTTTAGTTATGTTGGAGAATATGGTATTGGAGTGTGTAAAACTTTACTTGAAAAAAAAGCAACAAAATTAATTTGTCCTCATCAGAGAAAATATTGCTTGTTACTATACAAGTTGCGGACAAGTCTTAATTTCTATCAATAATCACTAGATTTTCCAAAAACTTACATTCACCAATTAGAAAAGGATAGAGAGATACAGCATCCTCTTAACAACGTTGAAAACTTCAGACTCATACAAAATATGTGTTTCTAGCAAGATGGAGTGTCCGATTTAAAAGCATAATCGTTCAACAATTTTCAAATGAACAATTTCTACAATGATCAATAGGGATAAGTAGCAATGTAGAGTGGTGTCCTCGATCTCCAAATTTAATCAGTTCCAAATTTTTCTTACGTGGCTTTTTGAAAAACTTTTGTTCTAAGTGTACCTCCACAACTTTTAACTTACTCGTGGGTTGTCATATTACAGCTGTTCCTGGGTAACAAATGATGCACACTATTTGAACTAATTTCATGCTCATTGTATAATACTGTGACTCTATTTTTGATGTATTCAGTAAATGTGTCTCCAACGTTGCAGTAGATATTTTTATAAAACGAGAATTCTTACATGAATGAAATTGCATAATTTTTTATATGTAAAAATTAATAGAAATGTGTACTGCAACGTTGGTGGCAAATTTACTAAATACATCAAAAATAGAGTCACAGGATTGTACAAAAGGTGTGGACCTAGTTTAAATAATGTGCATCATTCGTTACGAACAGCTGTAAATTAGTACCCACAAGTAGGTTAAAAGTTGAGAAGATATGCTCTTATGTAGATCAATTAACAGCTAAAGAAAACATCATGCAATAAATCACTGAGGCTTACAGAAATCTCACGAAAGATGACCTTATGTAAACGTTTAAAAACTTTGACCGAAGAATACAGTTATGTATAACAATGGGAGAACTGTCAAAAATCAGGTGCGTTGAATCTTCTTTATTCATTTTATTTATCTTCTACATACAAACTAACTCTTATTTTTCGAAATTCTTAAAATCTTACCTTCAATGGCCGGGTTCAATCACTAGCCTTCATCCGCCGGACTCTTAGTGGTCTTGCCTTCATCAGCCGGATAACAATGATACCTAAATATCCATCCTGCAACGTCCTCGCCGTGGGTTTTGGACATCAAGGAGGATATTGATGACTGAATGCAGGCAGTTTTCAACCCGTGGATTATCATTACCATATGTAAACATATGTAAAACAAATTCGATGAGCCCCTAGTCCCGACATATATCCATGCTGATCAAAAACACTTGATCTTTATGTTACTTCAAGGTACTGCTTTGACCTTGGGATTGAATTTCACCCAACCATCAAATTCTACGTTCATCAAGCATTTCAGGTCGAAAATTGAGTTTTTAATGAAAAAAATGGGATTTGACTTTCAGATGACCTTTATGATCAAGAAATGATTCTTCTATCAGATTTGACCTTACTACGATCATCAAAGGTTAACTTTACAGAAGACAGCTCTTTCAATTACAATTACATTTATTAATAACAAGCATATATTCTAGTCATATTTATTTATTTTTTATTTTTTTTATTTTTTTTTATCCACGGGCATTACTACCCTTTTTAACATATAGAAATTCATTTTTTATAACAACACAGTTTGACGTATTATTTAACGTGGTGTCAGCCCACGGCAGAGACAGCGAAAAAGCGACCAGACGGGGAATCGATCCCGCGCCAACGGGAATACGAGTCACGCGTCTTAGCCACTACTCCACTGAACTCTACATTTATTTATTTATTGATATCAAAAAAGAGTTGCTGAATCGGTCATCCATTGGTCTTTTACCTTATAATGTTTTACAATATAAATTTATTTTTATGGATATTCATATCACACGTAACCTTAAGTTAGCAGTAGTTGGGATATTTACCATATGAGTAATTTGTTAAACACAAATATCTTGTGAAGGCCCTGAACACGTGCCCTTAAATAAATGCGGCACTTGTCATAGCATGACATTTTTGGAAATATTTCAAAAATCACGTGACGAATAATTCTAAATTAATATAACATACTACATAGAAAAATGAAAATGCTCAAGAATCGAATACATCGCTTACGCGATATAAATACCAAATAAGCCTTTTCTCTAATTTGGAAATTCGATTGACTTCTTTAATCGATCATGCACAGACTTTAATAATTTACGTGTGCACTACAAACAAAATATTTATCTATTAGTATTCAATTTACAACGCCTGCGCGGCTGCGAGTCGACAATCACTTCGACAACTACTATTTTTCTGAACATATACCAAATGATTATGTCATATATTTTATCATGGACATAATAATAAAATGTTAAATGATACAGAGAATCACATATTATGATTACTTTGCCACTATATAGCATTATGCATGTTTTTTTTAGATTGAATAAGGGATTCAAGTGCATCACAAACAATTCCGATTTGTAAATTATTTTTGTAATTAACTAAAATTTACATTCAAATCCTCAAAGAATTCATTAAAAAACTATTATAAACGTAGGAGTATTTGGAGAACACGTTCTGAAAATTTATGAGTCCTTAACAAAAGGTGTACATATTACGATTGCGGACCTGAAAACGACAAAGAGGTATGCGCTGCTTAAGTGATAAGGTGTACATTCCCTTGAAGTTTCTAGGTCCTCAATTAAAAAAAATTTTTTCCCCATACAATCTTACGAAAATTCAGAATGAAAATTATACGAAAGTTCAGTCAGAACGTCCTTGCTTTAAAGGTGGTCTTACATCCAGTGCGATAAGTCTTTTGTATTTTAATATTTTTACTTAAAAGAATTTATACAAATATTCATATTTGTATAATCATTACTTAAAGTTACAGAATAACGTATAAAACAGTTCTTATAATTTTAGAAAAAAAAGCTTTTTTGACCTTCTATAGGAATCTACTCTCTTAATTGATAATTTTTATTATTAGATTGACATACCGACATAAATTCTCTGCAATTTTGACTTCCCATATTGGTCGTCCAGTAATAATATAATATGATCCTATTATAGGGTCTCCAATCGATGTAAAATATGTTTTTCCTGATGCTATTGCTAACTTCACTGTAATCATAATTTTTATATTTAATTTATGTGTGTATTTATTTATGTCCTTCGGCCGTATTCAGTCGGAATATGAGTCAAGAACAATGTTTGTCGCTTGAGCTGAAATTGCCGAAGCGCGAAGCACGCCCGAGGTAAAGTTCTGCTCAAGCGGCAAACATTGTTTGAGATTCAGATTTCACCAGAATTTTTAAGAATTTGATAACATAGAATTTTAACATGAGATCTCACGTGAGATTTGTCAGAAGGATATTAATACATTTTTTAATACTTTTTAAATATAATTTTAGTTCTATTGATTTTATCTGTTGTTTCTTAGGTTGACGTTTCGTAATGAGTATGCTGTAGAAGCACAAGTCATTTTTTTCAAGAACCTCCGTTCGATATGATTGATTTTTGACTATATTGAAAAAAACATAATAGCATTGATAATGCCCTATTAATTCCTCCTGAGACATAGGGAAACACAATATGTCTCAGGAGGATATATAAATCTTGTATAGAGTCTAGTAGCGCATGAGAGACATATACGATACCAATAACAATTGAACATGCCCTCTATATACTGATGCAAATATGACCTACAAGGACATAAATATATATGCACAATCACGGCGAAAAAGGTGTCATTTCATTTTAGGTTAAAATAAGCTTGTGTTTCTCTTCATCTATATTTTATTTATATATTTAATTTATCATAATTTTGTAATTAATTATTTTCTTTTGAAGTCCACTACATGATTAAATAAAAAAATTTTTTTTGACGTAGCACTTTTCTTGAAATTAAAATGAAACGAAAACCCCTTTTTAAGGTGACTACGGAGGTTAGGCTAAATTTTCATTTCGTGGTTTACAAATTACGCTTTTAGTTTGTAAAATTTTTTGGATTTATTAATTTTCCACCGTTCTGTGGGTATCAAAAAATGGTGGAAAATTAAAAAGTCAAAAAAATTTAATGTATTAAGAGCATGATTTATAAACTAAAAAATAAGACCTAGCCTCAATTCCGAAGTCATTTTAACCTAAAATGGAATGGCATCTTTCTTTAACCAAAATTGAAATGACACCTTTCTACAACCAAAAATAAAATGAGACATTCTCCCTCGCGACCGTCGATATGCCCTTTGGCCATATTCAGGTGGAATGTGAATCAAGAAAAATGTTTGTTGCCTGAATAAACGGCTAAAGGGGATAGATGATTTCGTCGGATGAGAAGAAAAAGATCACAACTTAGATAAGCGTTGAAAAAAGTACGAACTCGAGTCTGCCCATTAAAAAGTACTAACTCAAATTTAAATTTAAATGGGCGAAACCGAATTGTAACCTCTATGCTTCCAAGTTGAGTTAATACTTTTTAATGGGCTAAATCGAGTTGGTACTTTTTTCAGCTGTTTTTGAGTTGTGACCTTTTTCTTCTCAGCCAACGATTTTATGCCCGTTGACCATATGAGAAACTATAACTTAATAGTTATAAAATATTAATGTTCTTTCTAATATTTTTTAAATTCAATTTTAGTTCTATTGATTTTGTCTTAAATTGACATTTTGTAACGAGTATAGCTGCTGTCAGTAGAGAGGGTCCAGCAATAGTGCACCTAGACGTCACAGTCGTCTGTCTCTCTCGCACCTTTTTCCACGCACGCTATGGAGTTGTAGGTTCCCCCTTTACCGGGCAAGATGGACTTGCATTTTGGAGCTCATGAAGAACAACGACGGGTTGTACTTTCACTCACGGCGCTATAGCTGACATCGGTCTGCAGACACCCCTCTTAAACTTACAGTACAGGGGCCCATAAACGTTGGGCTATACTTTGTGCAGAGAGCATCAGAGAGATGTACTTCCCCTTTTGGTGCTATAGTTTGCATCAGGGGCTGAATGTTGAACTTACTGTGGTTTAGATGGAGAGGGAGACATCTAGCACGTGCAGTTGCACTCTGTGCGTGCGTGTGTATCTTACGCATTTTCATGGCGTTTGATTTAAAAAAAATTTATTTTAGTTAATATTTTGAGTAAAAGGAATGATAAAATAGTTATAAAAATAGTTATTAAAATAGTTATAGAAAATTTAATAATAGTTATAATAATTTAAAATTTTTAGAATTGTTAAAAATTGAGTTGAAAAAGTTTTTAAATATTAATGAAAAAGTTGTAGAAAAAAGATAATTTATGTATGAATGAAAATTCTATAAGAAAATTTACCAAAAAATATAAAATAATCTATGGAAAAATTAGTGATGAAAAAGGTTAGGATAGGTGTATGACAGAGGGTAAGAATGAAAAAAAAAAATATTTTAAATAAATATATTAAGAACAAAAGTAATATTACGTCTAGTTTTGTTTATTTTGTGACAATCTTTAAAGAAATCTTCTATTACATTTTTTTAAGCTACACGGAAAATAGTTTAGGAGATGTATGCTTAGCTAATCTATATTCATTACATCAAATTGACTGTGAACCATTCACTAATCATTTGACTATTGACTTTTTGAATTTCGAAAACTCAGTGGCTGAAAGCGAAAAATGACTCGATGTTAATATTTCGTGTACTGAGTATTCTAACATTTTGTACTGTTGTTTTTTTGTTCCAGCGAATGAGTTTCTGAAACTCGCGGAATAAGTTGTCTTATATCATTGAACCAAGCGCTATTGTCACTCAGTAAAAGAATTAACCAAAGTTTTTTCCGTGTATCTAATCTAGATGTTCTATTATGCAGTGCTTCAGCCTAAAATGAAGAATATTTTTAATAAATATTGATTTTATGTTGTTGATAATAATAAAAATAATATACAATGTTGAAATACTCACACTACAGGATTTTTCAATATCCTCATAGCAGCGGTCAACGGCTCCATTGTAGAATTTTAATAAGTATTCTGATGTAATCTGAAATCAAAAAACGCTGCAAAGTGCTTTAGCGCAATGCTTTCTCATAGAGCTCATTGAGTTAGAGTAATTTGATTTTATTTTTTTAAATATGATTTCAATGTAAAAAACCATTTCTATTCAAGAAAAATTAGTGAATGCGATAGAGTGATTAGGAAATGGGAAGAGAAAGAGACAAGGATGGATAAAAATAGGGTAAAAATGAAGATTAATTTGAGATAGAAGGACAGAGAGGAAGTAAGGAAGTGAGAAAAGAGTTGGTGAAAGCGTTGAGTCAGAAATCAAAAGAAGTGATCAAAGAGCTACATTAAGAAAATTATTTTTTTAAAGCTTGTTTTATAAAGACAGAAGCAAATAACTTGCATACAAATTTTGGAGCAAATCTATCGAATGGTTTTTGTAAAATGAAAAAAAAATAAAAAATAAGAATTTTTTAAAAAATTTTTAAAATACTCTAAAATTGAAAATGCGCTAAAAAAATCAGTTTTTAAAAGTTTCTCTTCTTTTGACAGTTGAAAATAATTTCCATACAAATTTACAAGCGAATTCTTTAAGAGCATGACGAAGCTGTCCGCCTTCTAATAATATTTCCAATCTTAACTTATGAATAAACGATGCGTTTAATCGAGTTTTTTTGCTACAAAGAAAAAATTTGTAAGATTTAATTCTAGTGCGGACAACTCAAGTAATTCACCTAAATATTATATATACAAAGTTATAATAAAAACTTTCAATATATCGTATTTTAAGGTTAGGTTTGTCGATTTGATGTCTAATTTCCAATCCAAGCTCATAAAAAAATAACAAGTCCAAATGATTTTTTATTTTAACAAAAATTATTGTATTAATATAGCTTTAGTGCGGACAAGTAATTATATTTGTTTAATTTAAGAATTTAAAAAGATATTGATAAAATAAAAAAAGCAAAACTCGATTGCTGCAGCTCCGACATGCCGTTAAGTAGTTTACGCAAAATACAAAAAAATGAAAAATCAAAATTTTAAAAAAATTATTAAAATGACTCTAAAAAAAACTAGACTATGAAAACGAATTTTCAATAGCTTCCCGCCGAGTTAGACAAAAAAATAAATGATATGCAAAATTTGAAGCGAATCTATCGAGTAGTTTTCGAAATCTAATTGGAGTACTGAATTCATACACACACACGCGCGCGCGCGCGTGCACACATACATACAGACATTCTCTCGAAACCACTTTTTTCGACTTCTTGAGTAAGAATATGTACAAATTAATGAAATAATAGAAAAAAAATATTTTTATCGATACAATGCTTGATCTGTGAGAAAGCAAAAGAAAATATATTCAAGAAAAAATTTTAATGTTATCTTTAAATAGTACATGAAAATACGTGCAGCTTCTAGCAGCGGCTTAACTGACTGATTGATTGCTCTAACCGTACGCACGCGAAAATATGGTGTTTGTCTGAAAAAAAAATTTGATAATTAAAAGATAATATCATTATGATAATTAATTAAAATAAAATTATACCTCTTGGTCGAATGTTCCATTTATTTTTCTAGGAGTTTTCATGCGAAGCCTAGGTCGTTGGCTTGGGTATGATTGTATTTTCTAAAAAAATATATATTTTGAAAATGGTTTAAAATTTAAAAATATTTTTAAAATACACACCCGGAAAACGTTACTAATAGCTTTAATATCTTCCACTAAATTTACTGACTGTAATTTTCTTAATTGCAGGCGCCTCATGCGTCTTCGTACCTGAAAAAGAAAACAAAAATTAAATTTCAATTATAAATTTAATCTATAAAAAGAAAAATAACTTACTATAGTTTTTTTTTAAACTTTTTATTGCAATGGTTTTCAGGGAAAAAAATGTTAAATTAACAACGATGTTGACTCAGCTACGGATAAAAGTATAATGAGAAGAAAATTTTTTTAAAAAGATTTGAACACTGAAATATATAATGATGGTAAAAAAAAGATAATGAGAAAAAAAAACAGCATGATACTGGTACATCTGGTGTTTATTGTATATTATTTGTTGGGTACATGTAGTAGTGTACAAATCTAAGTTTTATTCATAGGTAATATTTTAAAGCAACTTTTCAAAATATATATTCTTATAAATTTAATTTTATCCTGAAAAGAAATGGTTTGTTATTATTATTAGAATAGAGGGTTAGAAATATAAATAAAAAAGTCTCAAGATCTTAAAAATTTTTAATTTATTTCAAACAATATAGTTTCGTAATACAAGATTGAATACAATAAGTACCACCTATGATATTTTTATTCAAAACATGAGTTACTTTGTTACACCGAATAATGTTTTTTTTATTTTTTTAACTTATTGATTAAAATAGTATCCCTGTTCAAAAAATCCACCTGGATTTCCACGAGGATTACCCATGTGGAAATCCACGTGGATTTGACATGGATTCCATGTGGATCCGCATAGGAATCCACGCGGATTACCCACGTGAATTTCCACGTAAAAAAATCCATGTGGATTTTATGAAAGCTATGTGGATTTCATAAAATCCTTGTGGGCTGTTGAAGAATCCATATGGATTTTATGAAATCTATGTGGATTTTCAAGGAACCCACATGAATTTTATAAATTCTGTGATAATTTTATGTACTCCTCGTGGATTTTTAAGAAATCCATATGAATTTTGTGAAATCCATGTGGATTTTTAGGTGATATACGTAGATTTTTTACTTGGATATCCATATGAATTCAAATGAAAATCCAGCTGGAAATCCACATAGACGTTTGAAATAGGAAATAACTCGATATTTATTTCGCATTCAAAGTAAAAACCAAAAACGAGGTAAACCTCGTAATTTCAGCTCTTTGAAGATCAGAGAGCTTCTATGATTCAACTGAGAGTATTCTGGTCTTATATATCTGCGACTTCGAAATTCATATGATGGATCACAAAACTTAGAGAAACGCCACCTTGTGACTTACTGTCGAATTGATGATTGATTACGTCGATTCTATTTTGAATCCATAGGTGACGTTTTTCTAAGTTTTGTGATCCCTGATACAAATTTTAAAGACGCAGATATATAAGGCCAGAATACTCTCAGTTCGTAGAAGCTCTTTGATCTTCAAAGAGCTGAAACTACGAGGTTTACCACGTTTTTGATCTTTACTTTGAATGCGAAATAAATATTAAGTTATTTTCTATTCAATATATCCATGTGGATTTCCACGTAGCTTTTCATTTAAATCCACGTGGATGTCTAAATAAAAAATCTAAATAGATTACCTAAAAATCCACATGGATTTCTAAAAATCCACATGGATTTCTAAATATCCACATAGATTTTTAAATATCCACATGGATTTTTCTAAATATTCACATGAATTTCCAAAGATCTACATGGATTTCTAAATATCCATATGGATTTATAAATATCCACATGGATTTTTCAAATCCATATGGATTTCTTAAAAATCTGCGAGGAGTATATAAAATTAACACAGATTTTTATTTAAATCCACATGGATATCCAAGTAAAAAATCTACGTAGATTACCTAAAAATCCACATGGATTTAATAATATCCACATGGATTTAATAATATCCACATGGATTTAATAATATCCACATGGATTTAATAATATCCACATGGATTTAATAATATCCACATGGATTTCTAAATACCCACATGGATTTTACAAAACTCATACGGATTTTTTTTTAAATCCACGAGAAGTACATAAAATTAACACAGATTTTATAAAATTCATGCGGGCTCCTTGAAAGTCCACATAGATTTCATATAATCCATATGGATTCTTTAACAGTCCACGAGGGCTTTATAAAATCAATTTCATAAAATCCTCATGGATTTCTTACGTGGGAATCCACGTGGGTAATCCGCGTGGATTCCTATGCAAATCCACATGGAATCCATGTAAGACCAACGTGAATTTCCACATGGGTAACTCACGTGGAAATCCAGGTGGATCTTTTCAGTAGAGATAAAATTATTGTGCCGTTAACTTGTGAATTGTTAGTAAACAATATACAAAAACTCTGTAATATATAGAATTGACACATAAATCTTTGCAAGACCAACACACTAGTCACCGTGTAGCCGCATTTCATGTGGTAGTTGCGTGGTGAAACAAGTGGTTGTATTATCGGAAAAATATCTCATGCTACTGTTATTGGGTAACACAAGATAAAATTCGTAAGTACTCATATTGCAACAAGCTTGGACTCGGGAATCCAATAATTAAATTTCTCGGGTATCCTATTCACTTAAGAAGGACTTCTTTTTTCTTGTCTCGGCCTCTAGAATGTATAACACGTTCAATTTTATAAGTTTTTGTTTTCATACGATTTTCACCTACTAAAGTTGATTCTTCGGTATGAAAAAACCTTTGAACTTTTTCTTTTGCCAAATCAATTAATTCGTATGTGTAAATATCTTGACGTTTAGAAACTCGTGAAATTTTGAAAATTTCTTCGCTCTAACCATGAACATAAGCTATTTCAAAAACATGCTCCACGTGACTGATACGTACAAAGTCACCAACCTTGTATTTAGCAGGTTTTAATCTGCATGCTTTTCTGTTTTTTCCATCATTTCATGAATGTTCCAAATTTTTACGCACTTGTGTTGCATTATATATAGTAATGGAAGCTGGTATCATTTTTATACTATGAGGTGTATGATTGTAACTTCGTACAAGGTTCTGTAATATATCTATATATCTGTAGAAATTTTGATATATAAAATATGGCCATAAACGTTCTTTTAAAGTTCTGTTAAAGCGTTTAACAACAGCAGCCTTAACATCTGGAGAAAGAGCAATATCGAAAAGAATACCTTTAATTTTAAAAAAATTTTGGAAAGCACTACATATAAATTTTTTACTACGGTCAGTTTGTAAAAATACAGGTATTCGACTCTTTACTAGAGACAAAATTTGAATGGAAGCTTTCATGATTGCATGAGCGATTTTATCCTTCATTGGTTGAACGAAAGAAAATTTACTAAATACATATATAGCTACCAATAAATATAAATACCCATCATCATAATTTTCTAAAGTTTGTACATCGATTAGGTCTTATTATCAAACTACATCCATTATGTATACATTACAATGTAGGCGAGGGAATTTTTTTATTTTTGGTTTATGAAGGGTATATGCATCTTGATTACTCAACCATTCTAAAATAAGTTTAGGCGAGTGGCTTTTGTTTAAACGCAAAAGTTTTCGTGAACCAGAAAAGCCGGCTTCTTAAGTCGGTTTAAAATATTGTTTTTCATTCTTTTTACTCATTACGTTAACCGCTATAAATTTAAAGAAAACAAGCCCTTTTGCTGTCGCTGCTGTAGGGTAATTAAATTGTTTTACAATATTTTACTTTTTTTTTACTTTATCCTTTGTACACAATGATATTTTACATTTTTTCGCTCTACCGCTATTCAGACTTTCTGTGTCGCTATCGAAGCTGCAAGGCGCTGTTTGCAGTGTCATAATATCTCTCAAAACAAATTCAACTAATTCGACTTTTCAATAATATTTATTTCCTATGATTGCACGTGGCGCGTTTAACTCGCGCAAAATACTTGCAAAATGTGCTCTACTGACAGGGTTGAAATTTTTTCTATTTCTTAATGCGCCATTTACTAGATCATGATATTTAAATTATTTATGACATTACCATCTACAGTAACGATTCTATTTTTAATCCAAGTTAAGTGATCAGATAAGTGAGTATTTAAATAGCTTATCGAGTTATCTGGAAAATTGTCATATTTTAAAGCATTGCTCATTTCTTCATCGAGACGTGAAAATTCATCTCCTGATGCCTTGATGCTGTTAAGTGTTTTTATATGTTTTAAGCTTTTTTATTTCCTTGCCCATTTTGTGCGTTAATCTGCATTTTGTCAAGATGATCCAAACTGTCATGTGGAACTATAACCATTTTGCGAGAACGTTCCATTATGTAAAAACATCACTGTTCAGAAAAAAAGGTTTATTTTACAGCAACCGGAAATTTGTCATATATAATGAATATAATTTATTTTTTAACACCATTTTTATTAACAATATATCTACAAAGATAATAAGTTGATCTTGTTTACTTTTTCCTTCGTTACACGGAGGTACATCACCAATGTTCAATACCATTCACAGCTATTAACACTATTTAAAATAAAAATAAAAATAAATAAAAATTTAAATTTAAAATAAAGACTTGAATTTTTTACGGTAGTACAATTGATAGGGGAATAAACATAGAGTTTTAGATGAAACTTGCCATAAAGGTTGATATGGGTGTAAATAAGCCTTGGTTAAAATTTGAAAACGATTGCCTACCTAATAGTAGAGATATTGGTATTTTTAGTTCTATCACTTTTGACATTTAGTATGATGGAAAATCAGGTTATTATCATTTTCATTTCAAAAATTCTGCTTTATTAACATACAGATTTTAACGGAGATTTTTTTATAAATAGAAAATCATTCGACAAACGTAAGATGCTTTTGAAACTTATCAGTTACTACTTTGGAGGATCGAAATTGATTAATATTCAACCAAAGAAGGCGATTATTGCAAGAGAACATCTATAAAATACAAAATTTGACAACACCGCAATATCGTAAATACAGACGATCATATTATACATGGCTGATTCCATTTCAAATCGAACAGTCAGTATACACTCAAGTCACCAATTACTGCGCTAATGGAGTATGTTATTCTACCCTAAAAATAAGGGTATACGTATTTTTTTATTTTGCTGAAATATCAAAATTGCATCAGATATGCACTTTTGAAAATTGCATACAAAAACTAAATGTTAAAACTGAAAATGTTGAGAATAACTTTAGAGAGCTATCGTTTTACCAATTTCCAATGAATTTTAATAAACCTTTTTTTATTTTATTTCGTTTTAAGCCCCCTTCAACTCCGTGCAAGAAATTTAAAAAAAAACTAAAAAATGACTGAGATATATGCATTTTACCAAAAAATGCACTTTTTATGCACATGCATTTTTCTCGAAAAGGCCATTTTTTTTTTGCTGAAATTTTTTTTGCTGATAGAGGACCAAAATACCTATCTAATAGTACTTGTTTGATCCCGGCTTTTTTGGTTTGGAGCGAGAAAAAAATTCACAAATTTTGTTGGTGAAAAATGCTTGTATATACGTTCGGAAGTCTTAAGCAGTCTGCATTCAAACACTGTCGTATGCTTGGCTCATCATTTGTTTACATTTGTATGCATGTATATAGCATCAATAGTGATATATATATATATATATATATATATATATATATATATATATATGTGTGTGTAAATTCGTAATATAAAAATAAATATTTAAACATGAAAAAAAAGAATTCTATTCGTGTATATCTATATTATGTATGTTTCGATGTACAAACAATAGGAGGCTAACTCATGGACAAATACATCGCGTAACCAAAACAGCATATTAGAACTGTTATATAGAAGTTAGTTATTTTTACGGCTGCTTTGAAAGGTGCTTCTCGGGCTTGTCAAAAATTCAACAAAATTGCGAAATAACAATGTCCGAAATTTACTCTTCTAAAAGAATTTCATGTCCCGATTTTTTTCAAATGCGTAAAAAGGTAGTTTATATGAGCAGTAATTCACGTTTTAGACCGTTGGAAGATTTAGCCATTAATTTGGCACAGCTTCATCCAGTATTAAATATATTGCCATCTACTAATGTATGTGAAAATTGCCATAAACGCATATCAAAAATGATTTCAAGTGATCTTGAGTCTATATCTGAAAATGAAATCACTGAACTTTTTAGCGGAAGAGATGATGATTTTATTCCGAAGACACCCGAACGAATAGAGGAATTAAACGAGAGTATTAATTCAGTTTCACCTGAATGCATCTCACCCCTAAAAAGAAAAACTGCAATACCTGAAAATTTTAGAGGAAATTACGTATCTAAAAAGAAAAAATCCTTAATTTCAGCTTTTTCTGCTACTGTTGGAAGTAAATTAGAAGATGCGTATGGCATTTCAGTTGAATCAATAGAATCGGACGAAAATTCCACTGAAAACTATTGGAATGAATTTTTAGAAAATTTTAAATTGGCTTTAGAAAAATGCTCTTCTATTTCGGAGAAAATAAAACTTCTAACTCTACTACCTTCAAAATTAAGCAAAATAAAAGTTTGCTCACTATTCCCGAATATAAGCGAGTATATGATAAATAAATCAAGAAATCTCGTGAAAAATAAAGGAGTTCATTCGGAGCCAGATTTATATACTGGTCATCCTATTGATGAAAGCACAAAAAATATCGTTATGGAATATTTTTTAAATGATGATTTTAATTGTAGTAGACAAAGTCCAAATAAATCTGATGTCGTAACTGTTAAAATTAATAACACAAAAACTAAAAAAGTCAAACGGTTTCTTACTCGAAGCTTAAAAGAAACATATAGTCAATTAAGGAAAGAAAATCCAAACTTACAAATAGGAAAATCGAAATTCTATAGTCTAAGACCAAGTTTCGTCTTAACTAGCCCTGTGAAGGAAGCTTGTCTTTGTGTACATTGCGAAAATTTTGAACTGTTTCTTACAAGTTTGATTCGTTTTAGAGGCGATAAGAATTCCGAATTAGATTCAATTCGTTCAGAAATAACTAACACAATGTTGTGTTCTGAACCATCTGATTCATGTTTCTTGCAAGAATGCAAAGATTGTCCCGGTGGTGCGGGTATCACATTAGAATTGTTAAAACTGAAACAAAATTGTGAAGATAAAATTACGTTTGCTTTGTGGGATAATGGTAATCTTATTAAACAAACAATAAGCTTAACAGTTTTCTAAAGAAAAACTTTCAATCTGCGCATTGAAAGCAAGTACTCATATATACATAAAAAATATTCAACGTGAAGCTATAAAAAAAGAAAAAGAAGAAGGTAAAGCTGATCCTACTAAGTTAATCATCCACGTTGACTTTGCAGAAAATTGGTCTGTAATAAATAATAAAGCGGTTCAAGGAAATCATTGGGTAAATAACCAAATTTCTATTTTTACTGCAGTCTGTTACCAAGGAGACATAACACAAAGTTTTGCGATAGTTAGTGACGACAAAAAGCATGATACTGCATATGCACTGCTAGCAATAAATAAAATTATCGATCTTATGAAAAAGAATTATTTAGTTACTAAAGTCACTATCATATCAGATGGAGCTCCAAGCCAATTTAAAAATCGTTTTCAACTACATGAATTCAAACATTGGTTTTATGAAATGAAATGGTTATTTTCTGCGACTGGTCATGGGAAAGGAGCCGTTGATGGAATAGGTGGGCTTCTAAAGCATTATGCTACTTCACATAACTTGAAAAGAGTTCATGAAGAATCGATACAAAATGCTGACGATTTTATAAATTGGGTTCAAAGTTACACCAATGCAATAAAAATCATTTTACTACCAATAAATGAGATTGAAAGATTTAGAAAAAAGAAAAATATTGAATGGAGTGGGGTTTCTAAATATAATGGAATTCAAAAAAGTCATATGTGGTTAAAAAAACTTGGGGAATTAAAATCACATATATTTATTGGCAGGACAGCTATACATGCACTAAATGAAGTGAAAAACAAGAAAAAAAAAGCCAAGCGTCGTGAGACTACATTTAAAACTAAAAATAATAAGCGCAAAAATAAAAAAAATAATTATCTATAATTATTTTTTTGACGCATCCCAACAGTGAGAGGCAAGGGGAACTCACTCTAAAAAAGCACCCCGAAGGGAACAGAATCCTTCTACGTCCACGTCGTTGTTCCTGGATAATGCTAAACGAAGGATAATATTTAAATGTCGACTGCTTAAGACTTCCGAACGTATATACAAGCATTTTTCACCAACAAAATTTGTGCATTTTTTTCTCGCTCCAAACCAAAAAAGCCGGGATCAAACAAGTACTATTAGATAGGTATTTTGGTCCTCTATCAGCAAAAAAAATTTCAGCAAAAAAAAAAATGGCCTTTTCGAGAAAAATGCATGTGCATAAAAAGTGCATTTTTTGGTAAAATGCATATATCTCAGTCATTTTTTAGTTTTTTTTTAAATTTCTTGCACCGAGTTGAAGAGGGCTCAAAACGAAATAAAATAAAAAAAGGTTTATCAAAATTCATTGGAAATTGGTAAAACGATAGCTCTCTAAAGTTATTCTCAACATTTTCAGTTTTAACATTTAGTTTTTGTATGCAATTTTCAAAAGTGCATATCTGATGCAATTTTTATATTTCAGCAAAATAAAAAAATACGTATACCCTTATTTTTAGGGTAGAATAACATACTCCATTAGCGCAGTAATTGGTGACTTGAGTGTATACTGACTGTTCGATTTGAAATGGAATCAGGCATATACAATACTTTATTTCAAACATTAAATTACTTATTCATTATACATTTATTTAAATTATATAATTACACGTTTATTTCTACATAATCAAAATTGGAACAAATTCTCAGGAGGCTAACTAACAAGGAGAGTGTTTCACCTTCGGGTCACCGTTTTTGCTCAAATTTTGGAAATGTTTTCTGAATGCAGAAATATGAAGAAAGCCAAAATTTTAGAGGCCAACGCTCAATATTTCCCTAGTTACAGGCCATCGAAGAAAATCACTAAAAAAGTTACTAGATTTTCAAACGCTTATAATTCCTCAGAATTATTAGCTAGAAGCTTAAACTTTTTTTAGATGAAAGCTGAACTCAAATTCTTTCGAAATAGTTATAGCATATCGAAATATTATTTTTTCTCAAAGTTATAGCATAATAAAGATTGAACCCAATTTTAGCTTTTATTATTAATTAATGTTTCAAACAAAAAATTGAGGTCCAATCTTTATTACGCTCTAGCTTTGAGAAAAAATAATATTTTGAGATGGTATAGGTGCTATTTCGAAAGGATTTAAGCTCAGCTTTCATTTAAAAAAAGGTTTAAGCTTCTAGCTAATAATGCTGTGGAACTATAAGCGTTTGAAAATCTAGTAACTTTTTTAGTGATTTTCTTCGATGGCCTGTAACTAGGGAAATATTGAGCGTTGGATTCTAAAATTTTGGCTTTGTTCATATTTCTGCATCTAGAAAATATTCCCAAAATTTGAGCAAAAACGGTGACCCGAAGGTGAAACACTCTCCTTGTAAGTTTGCAGCAAGTTGATTAGGATGTTCAGATAATCTGTTCTTGTATCTTGGTGAGTAAGTTGACACTTCTTTCTTAACTGTTGGTATATTTAAGTCTTTTCTTATAACACTATCAGGTTCAAACTACGGCGCATTCAAAATCTTTCGTAGTTTTTTGCTCTGAAACCTTTCTATAATTTCTATATTCAAAGACGAAGCAGAGCCCCGGAGTTGAATACCGTAAGTCCATATTGGTTTTATTATGGATTTGTAAAGAACTAATTTGTTTCCAGTAGAGAGTTTAGATTTTCTATTCGGCAGCCAATACATACCACTGATCTTTAGATCTAGCTGTTTGCGCTTTGTTAATATATGTTCTTTCCAAGTTAAAAGCCGATCAAGATGAATTCCTAGGTATTCAGCTTTCTCTGCTTGGGGAATGTATTTCCCATTTAACAACAGTTCCAGACATGTTTCTTTGCGTAATGTAAAAGTCACTTGAACAGATTTGTTTTCATTGACCGAAATTGCTGTAACTTCAATAAAAATTTTGAAGTTTAGTAGAGGCAACTGCTGCACTTGGGCTCGATGCTATAATGGCAATATCATCCGCATATGTTGCCATAGTCATTACTTCCGTTGTAGGTAGATCAGCGGTGTAGATTAAATATAGATCCGGGCCCAAAACACTTCCCTGAGGAACACCTGCATTGATTCCATAAGTTTTTGATACTGAATTTCGGAATTTAACCTGAAAAGTTCTATTACTTAGATATGATTTCAGTAACTTATAAAAATTATTAAGCAGTATAATTCTCAATTTGTAGAGTAGACCATCATGCCACACCTTATCGAATGCTTGGGCTACATCGAGGAAGACTGATGTACAGTTATTATTTTTTTCAAAAGAACTTCTGATCTCGGTCACAACTCTGTCAACCTATTCAATCGTACCATGATTGTTGCGAAATCTAAACTGATGATTTGGTATTACGTTTTTATCTGCTAGTATTTTATTCAGTCTTGCAATGATTATTTTTTCACAAATCTTAGACAGAACTGGTAGTAAACTTATTGACCTATATGACGTGACTACTTCAGGGTTTTGACCAGGTTTTGCAATGAGAATAATTTGTGCAGCCTTCCACTGAGTAGGAAAATAGCATAAACGTATTATAGAATTCATCAAGATCGTGATGAACCGAATTTCTTTCGATGGTAACTCTTTAATAATTCTGCCATTGATACCATCACACCCAGGAGGCTTTCTGCCCTTGAGCTTTTTAATAATACCCATAACTTCTTTAATCTTAATTTTTTTTATATTAATGGCTGAGTTGTGGCTTACTGGTTCCTCGATTAATTTTTTTTTTCTTCTTCAGTGATTGAATGAGCTGACGGAGAAAATACATTTTGCAGATGTCCAGCGAAAGCTTCAGCTTTTTCAGAATGTTTACGGGCCCAACTTCCATTATTTTCTTTAATCGGTGAAACAAATTGTTTTGGACGTTTAATTTTTTTGGTTGCTTTCCAAAGTGAGAAACCCGTTGACTCTGAAGCAGTCAGATTTCCTAAATAGTTTTGGATATGTTTGTTTCTTTCTTCGTACAGACATTTTTTAAGTTCCTTAGTAGCTTTGTTGAGTTTAATTTTATTAGGTTTTGATTTGTCATTTTGCCATCCCTTTCTTAACTTCCTTTTTGCCTTTATTTTATCAAAGATAGTTCTAGAAACATTAATTTTTTTACTTTTTTTATAACACTGTGGGGTAGCTATATTAATGGCTTCATATATTATTGAATTCAATTTTTTAATCGCATTATCTATATCTTCTGTAGTTTTCAGAGGCACGTTACAAGTAATTTTTTCATCTAGAGTTGCTCTGAAAATTTCCCAGTTTGTTTTTTTATTATATAATGATAGTTTGTTTTGAGCAAGTTTTATTTCAGAGAAGAGCTTTATAATAATCGGTGAATGATCTGAAGTTAGATCAAAACAATATTCAGTGGTAAAGTGATTTGCACTCAGTCCTTTGACAATGGCGAAGTCAATTGAATCTAGTTATTTTTTTCTGTCAGTAGGCCAATATGTAGGTAAAAAAATAAAAAAAATAAATAAATTTTTAGCCTGCATAGTTAAATATAATTATTTACATTTTGGGTTTGGGTTTGGTGACCGAAATCCCCACCATGGATGTTTTGCATTAAAGTCTCCTCCGGCTATGGAGCGAGATCTCAAGCTGTTGAAGAACGTTGCATATTGTCCTTGTTTAATGTTATGTTTCGGAGGACAGTATATTGCTGAAAAGGTAATAGGTCCTTCGTACATGATATCGTGACGTTGGTAGCTTGTAGAAAGTCTTTACAATAGTGCTCGTTTTCATAGTGTTTAATTCTATTTTTAATTATTATAGCTGTACCGCCATAACGATTACTATCAGGATGATTTGTATACTGAGGAATATTCAAGTAATTTTTTTGCGTAAAGTGAGTTTTGGAAATTAACATAATGTCAATATCTTGATCAAAAATGAAAGATTTTAATTCTAGGCTTCTTCGCGCTAAATCGTTAGCATTCCATAAAACTATTTTAATTTCACTGTTCATTTTAGTTTACTTAACAGTGTCGTGAGAAGGTTTAACATCGTATCCATTCTAATCATCAGCTTACTCATCATTTCTTCAATAGAATTATTGTTTACCTTTGGTATTAGTTCGTGATTTATTATTTGTTTTGATTCTGGAGTACTTTGTGGGCTACCGTTTGCTGCCTGTGCAAAAGAAACGTTCGCTCGAACAGCATTATTTCTAATTTGTTGTCTGTTATTAGAATGATCAGCAGTTTTTATAGAGTTACTTTTTTCTCTTAATGAAAGAAAAATTTTCTGCTGTAATTGCTTACGCACTTCACAGCCTTTTTAGCTTGCTGGATGGTTTTCGCCACAGTTCACGCACTTCACTTCTTTTATTTTTCCTTCAATCGGGCAGTTGATAGTTAAATGCTTTCCTGCGCACTTAACACAGACTGGGCTTCTATAGCAATAATTTTTAGTATGTCCGTATTCTTGACATTTATGGTGTTTCTCAAACTGTGGTATTTATCTTTTTTTCTCGGTGGTTCAAAGCTCACAGCGATTTTTCAATTCTATAAATTTGTTTATTATTATCCTTTGGTAGAAGTTCAACAAAGAATAGCGGCAATGGCGTTTGAGATAATCTTTCCCGTATATTAAAAATTCTCATCACTTTATGATCATACGTCTCTATTTCTTTTTTCAATTCTTCGATGTTGACTGATGGGTGCATGTTTCTTAACACTACTTTATACGATCTATCTTGTTTTCTTTGATATGTGTAGAATTCCGTATATTTCTTTTTCAATTCTTCTATGATTGGTAGATACTTTTCAGATGTATGAGATTGAACTTTTACATCATTATTAACGAGTACTTTTAGAGTATAACTATCTTTGGCGATATTGTCAAGTAAGTCCTTTAAGGGGCAAATATTTTCAACACCACTCACAAAAATAGGAGGTGATTTTTGTACCGTAACTTTGTCTTTTGTTTTGTCATTTTCTTTATTTTGAATCGTTGTGTTTATTTCATCTACCTCTTGACCAAGTACTTAAAATGAATCATTAATGGGAATTTGATTGTTCAGCCAATAATCCCTGATAAATGTTTGTCTTCTTTTTGTTTTGTTGTTTTCTTCAGGGCTACTTCTGCCTCTCTTTTTACTTAGAACCACTTTTCACTATTTGTTGGTAATTCCATACTAGCTCGATTTTGCACCGTTATACCAGTTTGACAGGCCATATTGGCCTGTTATTTATTTGCACTTGCTCTCTTTAATTTGATTTAATTTCTTTTCCTTTCAAAATTTTTAAGCATTGCTCATTTGCTAATCTAGACCACATATATTATTCGTTCACTTCAAGTAATATCAATAACAATAACAGTAAGTTGTATAATAAATATATAATAAATAAAAGTAAAAAAATTTCTATTAATTTGAAATATTGTGCGTCTTTCGAAAAACTTGTTTTTTTATGTTTCCTGTGTGTTCTATTTTCGTTCACATTCTGTCTTAACAGCCTCTCACTTCAAACACTTAAAACACTTAAAACCCATATATTTTTCAATCTGTTTCTTTTATATTTATTTTAGTTTCTATTTAAATACATTGACAATAGTTTCATGTTTTTTAAACGAACAGATGTTTATATTATACTATAAAAGTACAGGAAATGGGTAATGATGAAAAAGTTTTTATGTTTCCTGTATACACTTATGGTTTTTCGATTACATTCTGTATTGAAATCCACCCATTTAAAACACTTTTTGACATATAACTTTTTGGATCTGTTACTTTTATGTTTATTTTATTTTATTTTTTAAAGTAGCGAAAAGTAGGTGTTAATATTATTTTTTTAAAATAGCAAAAATAAATAACTCCAGTAAGGGAGTAATCAATAACGGTGAAATACCGCTACCACTTTGTAATAGCAGACGCTTTTTCTTTTTCCAAAAAGAAGTTTGTTTATACTTTTGTGCCCCGTTATTTTTTATTTATCTATCCTTTACACTTGTCACAGCCTTGTCAGCAAGTTTTGTTAAAATATTTTTATGTTTTGATAACTGTTTTTTATTATTTATTAAAATGGTACTACCCTTTAGTATATTTAGAGCACACTCATATATCGTCGGGTTAGCGAAACAAGATGCCCGTCGTTTTTGTTTGGAAAAGAGGACGCCTCAATTTAATTTAACACCGCTGTAAAAAACTGTTTATAAAAGTATTACGATATTTATCAATGTTTATAACTGTTTATAGCCGTTTATAACTATGTATAAATGCGTATAACTGTTATATCTATCTTAATTCAAAAGTTGTAAAACTATTTTAAACAGTTTGAAACAATTGAAAATAGTTATAAACAATTATACATCGTTCATCGCGAAAATTTTTTCCACTAGGGTATAATAAATTTTATTAATTTTTAACATTTCACACAAAATTAATTTTCCTATTATTACAAATTCTAATTTATCCATTTATTACTAACTGGAAGAATTAAATATACATCTTACATTCATTTACTTTAAGGGAGGGTACAGGTAAAATCATGTTTTTCAATTAAAAAAATGACGTTTTTCATTTTTAATTTTTGACTTATAGCACATAATCCATGCGTGATGTTGTTCAAAACAAAATATTAAAAACTGTGGGACAAATAGTATTCTAACTTCTGCTTTATCTACCTCTAAACCAAGCAGCAGTTAAAATACTAGTCTCACAGTTTTTAATATTTCGTGCTGAAAATTCTTTTATAGATTCTTTAGATGGTTTTGAACAACATCACGCATGGATTATGATTTAGGTGCTATGAGTGAAAAATAAAAAATAAAAAACGTCATTCTTTTATTGAAAAATAAGATTTCACCTTTACCCCCTGCCCCCTTAATTTAGAACCTCATTCCTATCATATCAGCATATAGAATTAGACTATTAAAATTAATATTTACTGTTCATCACCCACAAAATATTAAAAGATTTTTAAAACGATACTTTATTTTTTATTTACTTAATATTTCAAACAATATCTATTACTCATCTGCTTTATATTTTCTTAATTCGGAAACTAAAAATCAGTTAAGACGTTATTAACTTTTGTATTCTTAATACCAAGTTTCAGCAGGGCCCCTGAAAGTGCGGGGCCCGGGGCGATTGCCCCGCTCAACCTGCCTAAAGATCGGCCCAACAATTTGTTTATTTTTAAGTATTAGTAGAGCTCAATTCGTTTGCTGATGATGCTGCAGTCTTCAATTGCTTATAAGTATCTTGCCATTCGCCGTAATAAAACATTGATTTATCAAATTTAACGCCACACATTTTATCGATATGATTAATGAATTTTTTTATAAAATTAGTTCCGTTTAGCTTCGTCAATCCGCTAGTACGTGATTTATAACCAAGCATTTATTAGCACCCTCCATTTGACGCCTTTTAAACATACTGCATATATCAAATCTGTTGTTATTTCGACCCATTCGTAAACTGAAGTGCATTAAAAATGCGTAGGCTTAAATCATGTACTTGCACGTAAACGCAATAAACTACTAACATAATTATCTTTCGATTATATTAAAATGCTTTAGGTCTAAAAGAATAAATCTGCTTATAATATAATCATTCTTCATATAAACTCGTGATATAACATTTTATATAGATATTAGAAGATATATATATTTTTCAATAACGGAAAACCAATTGCCTATATATATACATGTCATAATGTTGTTTTAAACGTTTTTAAGCGTTTTGAATTCTGAAAATTGAAATTTTATTTTATCTGTGACGTAGTTCCGACGTTTTTATGACGATGCGAAAAATTTTGAAACATTAGCTATTGTCTACTGGAGATATATATATATTTTCTATAGTGTTTATAGGTGTGTGTACGTGTGTGTACGTGTGTGTACGTGTGCGTACGTGTTTGTACGTATGTGTACGTATTTCTACGTATTTGTACGTGTGTAAGTATTTGCACGTGTGAGTACGTGTTTGTACGTGTTTATACGTGTGTGTACATGTGTGTACGTGTGTGTGGATATTTATACGTTCGTTTACGTATGTGTACGTGTTTGTAGGTATGTGCACATGTTTGTACATTTGTAAGTGTATAGCACGTGTTTATACTTGTTTGTACGTGTGCGTAAATGTTTGTACGTGCGTGTACGCGCGAGCAAGTTTTTCCACGTGTGTGTACGTTTTCGTACGTTAACGTATTTGTACGTGTATGAACTTGTTTATACGTGTGTGGATGCGTGTGTGCGTGTGTTGCACGTGTTTCATATGCGATTACACACGATAGTACATAGTTATACACCATTTTAGATGATAGCAAACGCTCGCACACCCCTACACGCGGACATTGATACACGCATCCCTACTGGAAAAATTGACACGAGATCTCACATGAGCACTCACGATTAAAAATGATCTCAGATGAGATCTCATGTGCAAAAAAATTAATTTTTTCCGATACCCGATCTCAGGTGAGATGTTATATGCAAAAAAATTGTATTTTCTCCTACACTTATAGCTGTAATCAATGTCAACGACATCAAATCTGAAATTTGGTCAATAATTCAATTAATTTTTATACATTCTAACATTACGATTGAATGATTCTACTTTACATCTACAAAACAATCGTTATCTAAGGCATGCTATTATGGATTATGGTTTTAAACTATATTCGAGCATAATTATACTTAGCGATTGAATAATAATAGAAACAAACAAATTTTTTACGAAGATTTAGAAGATATTAACAAGTAATAGATAAGATACTAGTCACTACAATTATGCATATCGCCTTTTACACTCAAGAAGGCCATCACTTTTTAGTGAGGTCTCGAGCGATGCCGTTCATATACAAAGGTTTGTACAAAATTTGTGTATTCACAAATTAAGTTACTTATTTCATATCACAGACGAAATCATATATACGAGGCTCGGGGTCAGTTCACTGATTAAAGACAGTTTTTCTAATCAATAGGTGGTGTCGTTCTATGATGCATACTGTATCTGGTTTAGATTTACGACATAACACGTCTTACCAATTGTTATACAATTTGCATGTCACCATAAAAACAGTTGCAGCTTTATTTATGTTTTAGAATATTATGACAGACAACCTTCAAAGAACTGACAGTAACTTAGTAGTAAATATCTTTTTTTATTATACTGATAAATTATTTTTACATATCTTTTACAATTGCATCACACGGATTTAAATAATATGGGTTTTTATAATTCAAGAATTATTGATTTCACTTTTATTTTAGAGTATTATCGCAATCTTATTGCTTGTTTTCCTAATTTAGTCGTAAATCCAACGTAATCTGAAAAATTTTTAAATCGTGCTTGAATACAATTTCCAACCATGATATATAATCATATTTATACAGACTATTCACATAGTTTTTATAATAAGAATTATATTTCTATTCAATGTAAGTCTAAACGTTAAAAGTAATGTAATACACATATTTTACTATTTATACTATTCGTCATGTTAAAGGTCAGTTTCAGACGAGGTTTTGGACATTTTTTACTGATCGAAAGTAGCGAAATAAGTAATTTCGTTTATTTTTAATAAAAATATATATCAGAATTGCTTTCACTTGTAAATATCTATTCATTTTAACAAACGAGAAACGGAAGCATGTAAATTTGTTAAAATTCAAAAAACAAGCCAAAAAAAAATAAATAAAAACTAAATATCTTTTTTAGCTATTTTCGATTGGTAAAGTTAGTCGAAAGCTGATCCTTAATTGGAAAGTGACGCCATAAAATACAATACAAATTAAATAAAGTGGCTAAAATAAGAACTATTGACCCCGGAAAAGATGCATGGGGTTTTATGGCTCCACTAAATTTATCAAATATGATGATGTTCTAGTGTCCGAATACGTATTTATAATATTAGTGTAATTATATACATTAAGGGCATGATGAAGCTTCCCCTTCTGATAATATTTCTGATCCAAGTTTATGAGTAAATGGTGAATTTCATCAAGTTTTTTCACTTCAAGAAAAAAATTAGTAGGATTCAACTTGAGTGCGGACAACTAAAGAAATCACCAAAATCTTATACTTACAAAGTTATATACAAGTTTTCAATTTATAGTATTTTGAGGTTAGGTTTATCAACTTTGATGTCTAATTTGCGATCGAAGTTCATAAAAAAATAACAGCTCGAAAGGATTTTTTATTTTAACTAAAATGATTGTACTAATATAGCTAATGTCAAAATTTGTCAAAATTTAAAGAACAAGACGAAACAAATAAAAAAATAATAAATATCTTTTTTAAATCTTTTAAATTGAATAAAATATATGAGAGATCCCATGTGAGATCACATATGAGATCGCACACGAGATTGCATGTGAGATGTCATATGAAATCACCTATGAGATCGTAAATGAAATCGAATATATATTAAAATGTTGAATTTTCAAAATAAAATGAATATATGTGCGATCTGACATGAGATCTTACATACATTTATTTTATTTTCAAAATTCAACGAATATATATGAAATTTCATAGGCGATTTCATATGAGATCTCACATGAGAGTTCACATAATATTTTCAGTAGGGATGATTTTTCTCGGCTTGTTTTTTAAATTTATACATATTTACATTCTTCCGTTTTTCATTTATTTAAAATAAGTTCATACCTATAAGTTGAATAGGTGGTAGCGCAGGGGCCAAGGCTCTCGGCTCACGCTGTAGTGGACCGGAGTTTAATTCCCGGGAAAATTTTAGAAAAATTTTTCTGAATTTTTGTTTGTGAAATAGAACAAGAAGACCAGAAAAAACCAATTAAAAAGTCCCTCTGGCCAATAATAATTATATGATTAAGGTGAAAGCACGGGTCTCAGTCCACAGCGATCAAGAGACCCACTGGCAATAAAATAGAAAAGAAGATATGATATCTCCAATCCCTAGTGGAAATATAAAATTTTCATTACTGTTTAAAATAGTTTAAAATTATTTAAAATTGTTTAAAAATGTTTAAAACTGCTTAAAACTGTTCGAAATAGTTTATAAGTGTGAAATTTGGGACATTTCAAACAGTTATAAACAGTTTTAAACAATACAGAATAATTTGAAACTAAAGTGAACATTTTTTCGTATATATTATATCAATTTTAATATATATAAGAAAATTTTTAAAAACACAAAATTATGAAACACTGTTGGAATCATTTGAAACTTTTCAAAACTGTTTAAAACTGTTTAAAACTGTTCAAAACCGTTCAAGTTAATAAAAAATAGTTTATATTGATTTACAATTGTTTTGAAATCTTTTAAATATTTAAAATAATCTATAACTTTCAAACATAAAAAATTCAAAACTATTTAACACCGTTTGAAATCATTTCGAACTTTTTAAAACTTTTTGAAAGTGTTTAAAAATGTTTAAAACTATTAGATTATTTTGAATGTCCCAAATTTCACACTTATAAACTGTTTTAAACAGTTTTGAATAGTTTTAAACATTTTCAAACATTTTATATTTCTGCTAGGGATTACAAAGAATTCAGATATTTATTTATACACAAAAAACGAAATTTATTTTTAAACTATTTTTGATTGATAAAGTACACTGAGAGAAAATTCATGCCAATAGAGCATTTAGTTTACATATCCAAAGTAAGTAAGTAATATCCTATGCTTTCATAACAGCGCTATCTACTCTTACGAGGTTTATGCTATCCAAAAACTGTTTGTTTACATGCTTTAGTAACTCCCAGCTCAAATATCCTTCGATAGCTGGCGCTGTATCCTCTCATGGGACGTGAAGGGAGTAAACGTGGCTTGTCCACTATTCTTTCTTTACTGATAACTATGACATTCTTCTATTGCTCAAGTCGCCTCCTTTTTTGGGTGGCGACGCGAGCAAACACGGCTAGTCTATATCCAAAATCATGACGCAAATTTTGTTAAAGTATTTTTGTAGCGTGAATCTTTTATTTCGTTTCTTTTCTTTTTTTATGAAGGGAGATACGTTATAAATATAATCTGTTAAACTTTGTAACTATCAATAATTAATTTTTAACTTGAAATTTAATTATTTTAAACAGCTGGGGGGCAGATGAGTGTGTACGATTTTACGCCAGAGATGTCTGAAGTAGCGTTGGTCTAGTGCGTAACGTTCGCGCTTTTCCTTTTGAGTACGCAAGTTTAACTCTCGGCTAGGGTCACTTTCAAAAAATTTTTTTTTTATTGTTTTAATTTTTTTTATTCCTTTTTATATTTATTTTTTTTTAGATTCTGTATTTTTTTAATAATTTTGAAATTCAATTTTTCACAAGTACGCTTGTTTTTTTCAATGAAAATTTTTTAAAAATAAATTATTCTTTATAGGTAGTAATTACAAATATTGATAAATAAATAATAGTGATGTTTATTTTATAATAGTATAGTTTAATTTATTCATAATTTAGTTTACAAAATTTACAATAAATTACAATAAATAAATAAAACTGAGGTATTATTATTTATGTTATAATATATATTATGATGAAATATTGTAATGAACCGACTTCATTACCAATCAATGTTAAAACAAAAATTTTATTTTAAATGATAAAATAATAAAAGAAAAAAATAAGATGGATCAAGTACTAAATAAACGAACACAAGAAATAAATAGCACGACGTAAGAAATTGAGATCAAGCAGTGGCTGAAGGAAACCAAAAAGAAACATAAGCTGAAGTCACAGGGTTCATTATAAATTGTTAAAAACAAAATATAAATAGGAACAACAATATTAATAATAAATAAAAGCGAAAATAATCGCCATAAAATAATAAATAAACAAATACGAGGGGTAAATAGCAACAAATCCAGTTGACCTCAATGAAATCAAGGCTCGGCGGCCGCATGAAACAGCAAAGGAAGGAGAAGTATAAGCTGAATAGCATGCTAAAAAAAGATACGGGCAGGCGGCAAGCTTAGAAAAAGCGATAAGCCTGACAACGATGAACGGCTTCACAGAAAAACACAAAGTTAACTGAGAGGAGTATGAAAAGATTTCAGCAAAGCGGTAGGGGAATAAAGCGCAGTATGAAAACAGATAAGGCCGTCCCTGAAGAAAAGTACAGAGTGGAGGGACATTAAAACCAATTTATGGGTGTAATTATACAAGTACTGCAAAACTTAATAGAAAAGCTTTGGCGGAATATCAAAAAAACAGGAAACCGAAAAGATAACGGCAGAAAGTAATTGCCAATAAACTTCGAGTTGACCTCCTTCTAGTCAACTGAAGTTATGGTTTCCAGAAAAAACCATACAGGGAGGGTTGACTGGCAACCAATCAGAATAGCTGAACATCATACGAATGGGCAGAAACACAGATCGCCGTTAGCAACAACGAAACTTCTAGAAGCTTGACTTAGAGTATAAAGCTCTAAGCTTGCAGGCGTGGGTCTTCTTTCTTCCGACCAACTTCTTGCTGACCACGTCAATTTCGCCCAGAAGCCGATACGTCATCAAGAGCCTGCAGCAGCCAGCCACCGCCCATCTCTGCGTCATCTCAACAAAGGAGACCCAGTTGCATTTAAGGAAAGAAGAAGTTTATTTAAATTTCAAGTAACCAGGAACTATATCTATTGGAGAGCAGGGAGAACGCGGGAGGAAGCAGAGATTTACACCAGGAACGACAAAATTAAACAAGGTAGAGAGTCTTTCAATATTGGTTAATTGTAAATTTTAAAAAGAAAAGATGGAGAGAAAAACATGTCTCGGGAACGCGTTGATTCTATTGCTAATTCGCTGAGTAAATGTTGAGCGTCACGAATTGTTGAAAATTAGAATTAAAATTAGAAAAAGAAAAGTTCAGAAAGGAAATGCAAAGAAAAGAAAAAGAAAACTTGGTATGGGGTAACCCGGTTTGCCACGAAGTAAAACAAATATATTAATAAAAAAAAAATTTAATTAACTATGTACGAAGCAAGGCTTTTTAGGTAAATTGAAGAGGGAAAAAGAAATAAATTGATAAAATTTTGGCAATGACATGGGTTATTTTTTTTCTATTGTTCTACCTATCCTTGCTGCATCTTTTTTTTAGACTTCCATCCCCGGAGACGTAGCGCTCGCGCGTTAGTCAAACGGAAGTCGATGGATGGCTGAAATACAATCATCCATTACAAAAATTGTTTGACTTATATGCTGAACGTAACATATGTTTAGTTAATAATAAGTTAAAAACTGGTGCATCGGCCGGGAAAACAAAAGAAAAGAGAATGCAAGGATGAACAATGGGGTAAAAACTGATGTATCAGCTCATGAAACAAAAAAAAGAGAGCAGAGATGAAAAATAAATTAAGAATTTCTTTGCCTTTCCTTTTGTGGGAATAAAATGAAATGTATTTGAATAATATGTATTAAAAAATTTTTTTTAAAAAAAAGAAAATTGTAAAAATGAATATATAGGCATAAGTTAACTAAACTTTTGGGTTAATAAGAACAATTTTTGTAATAATGCTAAAGATGAAGATTTTATTTTTGAGAAATACGTTAGATAAATTCTAGTGTAATATTCAAATACTGTTGACTCGGCACTTGGTAAAGAAAGAAAAGAGAGAGATAAAGTAAAAATTCAATTAAAAATGTTATAAAAAAAATTTTTTTAACGTGTGAAGTACAATTTTGTTGAATAAATAAATAAAATCAATTTTAATGTCATATCAAGATGGTTCTGCAGTAATTTAAATAATAAATTATAACTTGGTAAAATTATGACATGGTGGGATTAAAATATTTCCAGAGTTTTTACAGCGGTTTATTGTGTGAATTATATAGAAATGATTATGGAAATATTATATTGTAACAGAAAATTTGTATGAAAAATTTATGCTGGAAATTAATGAAGGGAACTGTGGTGATTTGACGGACATTTAAAAGTTAATAGATTCATAATTTTAATATTTAAGAAAAAAAAAATTTTTTTTTTAACATATATCATTGTGTGAAATATTAAAAGAACAATCTTAAACTATAAGAAGAAGATGAGTGAAATTCGTATTGTAAAAACAGCGTATGGTTAGATCGTACACTGCAAAATTTTCAGAAACATCTTAAGTGAAACAAAAAAAAGAGAAAAAGAATTTTTATTAAAAGGATAAGACAAAAAGAATATGTTGCCAATTTTTTTTTTTTTTATTTAAAATTTTTTATCATTTTTCTTATGTTTGAGGTGTTGTAAACAAGAAGAAGAATATTGTCTTTTACTGATTTATCAAAGACAAATTTTAAAGCATTGAATATGGCAATTTTCATTGAAAATGAATATTTAAATTAATTGTAGTCAATTAGTGTGTTACAAAACTTCTATCTTTAGTTATAATTTAAATTTCAGTAGCATGAAATAAACTCCGTCAAATCTCTATTAATAGAGTCTTTAATAAGCTTCAGCATTACGAATCTTGGTTGAATATAAAATAGATAAGAGAATTCTTTTTAAATATTTTGAGTGCCCGAAAAGAGTTTTTTTTGTTATTAAATACATCATCCCCATGAAACTGCTCTAAGAATGAATCGTCGTTTTGAAATTGCAAAAAAAATTAGTTATGTAAAACATTTAAGGTTGGAAGGAGGTAAATTTGTAAATGGTGAAACAATAGTAGAATTATTCGCGTGGTACCTCTATCTATGCCTGCATGACAATCTTATACTGATGGCAGAAATAGTTTTAAGAATTTTCATTAAATATCAACTATGGATGCGAATCAAATTAAGTAAATTTGCGGAATCATTGATAAATTACTTTGTTAATCGCGAAGAATTTAAAACAATACGAAATGAGCAATAGGAGCGGTGCTTCTGGGAACATGTATGAGGAAAGTATATTTGCAAAAACTTTAATTGAACAATTAAAAAGTAAAAATATAGAAATCACTGAAGCAGTGAAAGAGTCAAAGCACCCGCGCGAAGTAGATAAAAAGATTGAAGAATACCTTACGATAAAAAAAGACTTGACCATTTTCTTACAGAGAAATAATTTAGAAGTAGGGGAATTAGAAGGGTTTAAATCAAGGCAGGATGCATATAAAGCGTTAGGTTTAGAATTTAGGGAATATAGGGATAAAATTTGTGAGTCAGATAGTAGTGAGGACGAAAGGGAGTCAGGTAGTAAAAATGGAACTAAAGAAAAGTTGCCCATTAATTATAAAAAAATAAGTCTTAGACCCGCGCTATTGAAACTTTCAAATAAAACATTTAACCCTTCGCTCTTAGCACCAGGCTGTAGCACACCTTTAAGCACCAAACCTAGTTTTCGATTACCAACAATATTTGAAAAGGGAGATTTATTAGATTTACCCCCGGAGGTCGCGGTAGAACACATTAAAGAACACTTGAACGTAAGTTTTGAGGACGAAGTAATTAATAATTATTTTAAAAGCCCCGAACATATCGAAGAATTAAACAAAAGCATAAATAACGGATTTGGATTTTTCAAAATCATAAATTTAGTAAAGGAGAAAATACAGAAGTTCGTTAAAACGAACAACATTCCTTGGTTGAGAATAAGAATAACGAGTTAAAGCAAGAAGAGAATAGTTCTGGTAACTTAGTGATTGCGCCTACTCGAATAAAAGCCGACGGAGAAAAGGGACCTGCAATTTTAGAGAAAACAACAAATTCTTTTGATTACAAAAATTATTTTTATAATCACGAAAATACAAAGACGGAAAATAATAAATTGCAGAATTCGCTAGATAACTCAATAAAAATGGCACAATTACAAATTCGTGGCTTATCCCTGAAGGATGACCTTGATGTCATTCCGCGTTTTAATGGCAAAAATATTCCTATTTCGGAATTTTTAGATGGGTGCATGGAGGCACAAGCGATATTACCTAGCCATGTAGAAGGAGAACTAGCTAAATTAATTAGAATTAAGCTATATGGGGATGCCTTAAATTGCGTAAGAGGACGCAGCTTCAAAAATTTAATGGAAGTGGTGGAATATTTAGAAAATATTTTCGGATCAGCAAAAACGTATCACGAGTGGACAGGAGAGTTAGCAAAAATCAAGCAAAAGACAGGTGAAAACGTGATTGTCTTTTTAAATCGCTTACGTAAAATTGAGAAAGAAATATTATTCACCGCAAGAAAAGAAAAGCGAATAAATGATATTGACGATTTTAAACAAGAATTAGAAAAAGATTGTGTAAAGTATTTCCTAAGAGGGTTGCGTTGGGAAATACGGGCTCGCATAGGTACTCCTGCAAATTTAGAAGAAGCTAGGGAGAATGCTATAGAGATCGAGCGGGAATTTGCAAGTAGTATGCAAGAGGAAGGAGAGGTGCGTAGAGAGGAAAATAAAAGAGGCAATTTTTTAAAGGACGCACGACGCGTGAATGTTGTCGAAACAGAGACCAATATAATAACTTGTTCCTTTTGCAATAAACGGGGACATTTGGCAATGAATTGCTTATTATTGGCCCGCCAGATGGGAAGTGTTAACTCATTTTCGCCGCCAAATAATAATTTTCAGCCAAACCAATGGCAGAGGGGACCAAATTTTTCTAATAATCGAAGGCCAAAGGTTGCTTTTGGGGGCTGGAACGTGGAGGTAAATCGAAGGACAGAATTTTTACCAAGAGGTAGAGAAAACGTAACCAACGCTCCTGGACGACAGTTAGGAATGAACGCCAGAGAAAATAACTGGGAAAATCAAAACAGAGGGCAAAATAGTTATGCTGCAAATTTTGGAAATAATAGCAGCAACAATCAGAGTAATAATTTTGAGAGACGAGGCTCGTATAATGCGCCAAATCGGAATGCAAATAATTTTACGAATTTAACCTGTTATTACTGTGGTAAACCAGGCCACACTCGCAATCAGTGTTTTAAATTACAGCGAGACACGCGTTTAGAACAAGAGTCGCAGGGAAACGGTTTGAATCTCCCTCAAGTGGGCGCGGAGAGAGAGATAACGGCTGGCACGCGCCCGACTACGTCACTAGCAGCGAGCGACGGCCCACGCGCGTCGAAACAGTGAACTTGAATCAGGCAAGTACAGCACCAATTATAAGAATAGAGGTAGGAGAATTTAAAAGGCCACTTGAGTTCATGTTAGACACTGGAGCCTCTGTGAGTCTAGTAAAGAAATCTGAAGTATCTCCCTATATTCATATCGATATGCAAGAAACGATAAGGTTAAAAGGCATTACGCCTTATTATTTAGAAACAGTAGGAAAAATCTTAGTAAATTTAGAAAATAGAGAAATTGAATTTTATTTAGTGGACGATGAGTTTCCTATAAAGGAAGCAGGAATTTTGGGCACGGATTTCTTTAGACGAACAAAGGCAAAAATTAATTATTTTACGAATAACTTAGAATATTAAGGTAATGTGATACCTTTTGAAGGAGCACGGGAGAGTTCCTCAGATGAGATAAAAATAATAAACAATGAAAATAAAGGAAATCATTCACCACCAGAGGAATATTTTACGCTTGCGAAGAATAAGAGTCATAAACAAAAAACTGACAAAAGCAAGGAAGACCGAGCAGTAGAGTTTACGACGGAGGAAGAAGAAGAATATGACAGACTTTTATTAACTATTGAAGATATAGGAACTACAGGTAAAAATATAAACGCCAGTTATAACGAATTTAATTTAGAGAAACAAGAAAGCGTTTCAGAAAGCGGTGATAGTATACAAGAAGAATTTAAAGAAAGATATAAGCAGTTATATGACAAAGCTTTCGATAAGGTCGAGGACGGAGAACCAGGAATAAGACATTCACCGCAAGAAGCATCCGATTCAAGCATCGAAAAATCGCGAGACCCAATGGATATTATCCATGACATTGAGAAGATAAACCGAAAACTAAATCAACTAAGTTTAAGGCAAAACAAGGAGAGTAACATAAGATTAACTGAAGAGTTAAATAGAATAAATTCATTCATAGAAGCGATGGGGAAAAAAATAAATGAAGGTCAAAACGAAGTACGTGAGAAAAACGATAAGATACCAGAGAAGTCAAGTATCAGAAACGAACCCAGAAAAGGAGGAAAGAGAAGAGCAGTGACGTTTAATGATGAGATAATTATGATAAAGAAGCCGAAGACAAATAAAGAAATAAACAAAAGATTAATGAGGAAGGTTATTAAAATAAGGCATAATGAAAATAGAAAGAGAAATGCGATAGATATTCAAAAATTTTATTGTGATAAAAAGAAAGAACTTAATAAATGTGTAAATGGCAAAACCAAGGATGGGCATACAAATGATGTTATTTTAAAAGATGCAAATGAATTATTAAAAGGAGGTAAATATGCGAATTATATAAAAATAAATGATATATTTTATGAAAATGAGGAAAATTTGGTCGATATAAAGAAGGGCAGAGCCAATGAGGGGTATGCCAATGATGTTAGTTTAAAGGATGAAAAAGACGTATCAAAAAAAGTTAAACATGTGAATTATAGGAAGATAAATGATAAATTATATGAAAATACTGAAAATATAGAAAAAGATAATATGGGTATAAAGAAAGGCGGAGCCAAAGATGGACACGCCGATGATGTTGTGTTGAAAAATGAAAATGAGTTATTAAAGAAAAACAGAGTTTTTAATGAAGATGATGAAACTATGGAGCAGAATAAAAGAGATATGATATACATAAGGACGGACGAGGCTAATGAGGAGCATGTCCATAAAGCTATTGTTAATAATGCAAATAAAGTATTGAAGAATGAAGATTATGTAAATTATATGAAAATAAATGAAGTATTTAATGAGACGAATACAGGAAAAAATAGAATAAAGGTTAATGAAAATAATGGTGAAGACTGCGAAGCTCATGTTAATAATGGTACGTTAAAACAAGAAAATAAGTTATTTAAAGAGAATGAAAAATTTAGAACAAATGAAGTAGTTATTGAAGAAACTGAGAAAGATATTAATAAAGTCATCTCTGAGAATCAAGGTGAACTATATAATGACGTGGACTATGTGAATTATGATGTCAGTTATGAGTATAAAATGAAAAATGAATGTTCCAATGATTATGAGAATAAAGATATGTGTCAAGGAGAAAATAAAGATTTACGGAAACAAGGAGAAATTTTTATAGGTAAAAATAATGTTGTAAACCCAAAGAAGGGGAGGCGTGACTTTGAAGAAATATATATTGTTGAAGGTGAAGAGGAAAGAGGAATCTCTCACCACGATGAAAATAAATATTACGTATTGAATAAAAAAGAAGTATTTAATGGTATTAAAAATAATAGAAAGAATGATGCTTCCTATTTGAGAAATCTTAAAGTTGGGGATAAAAAGGAGTATTACGACGAAGAAAACATTACTTATGAAAGTACCTTAAGAGAGGAGTGTGAAAATAATGTTAATGAAGCAATGAAAATAGTTGAAACGTATAACGATAAACATAGAGGAAATATTCATAGTAAAAAGAAAAATATGCCATTGAAAGAGCTCGATATTGATACAAAGCAACGGGGAGAGTATGAAGAGAACGCGTCATTGAACACAAAAGTGGAAGTTATGATGACTCAGAAAGACGAAGGAGATAACGTACAAGATCAAGTAGGCTTAGAAAAGGAATATATGCTAGGAGAATTCGAACGAAAGAATATTATTTACAAGAAGAAGGAGGAAACGTGGGACGAAGACCCGAATAATACGTTTTCTCGGATAAGAACAGAAAATCAGAAACAGAAAGAGAATAAATTATTTAATAATTACGAAAAAGTTCCAAAAATTAATCACGATTGCAGCCAGGAAAAGGGATTAAAAGTAAAATTATATAATAATGAGAGAAATCTTGTTTATGAGGAGGACGAGAATAAAATTTTAACCAAAGAAAAAGATCTAGTGTTACACATAAGAAGAAATAATTCACATGAAATAGAGAGAGAAGTAAAGTTACACACAGAGAAAGATACTGTTGTATACGAGACATACGAGATAAGCCCCAACGATGATATTTTAGAAGAGAGCCAGCGAGAAGGATTGAACTTGAAAATGATAAACGGAGAGATTGAAGAATTTTCACATAAAGACTTTGAACCCGACGATTATTCTAGCAAGCATGATAGAGAGGGAAATGAATACGACGAAAATGAGTACTACAAATGCGACTTTGATGATTTAAAATATGATTATTTAAGACTCACAAATAAGCCCTGTTTTGATATATTATGCTATGATATGTACCAAGAGGATAAATTGGATGTAAGGAGTACACCGAACTCACAAGCGGTAAGATTGGACAAATTAAAATCACAGTTACGACTACAACACCTAACCGTAAAAGAAAAAGAGCCTATAGAAAAATTAATCGAAACATACGCAGACTGTTTTTATCTAAAAGGAGAAACATTGGGTACAACGACACTAGTCGAACATACTATACCTACGATAAATGATATACCGATATGCATCAAACCTTATCGCTTCCCGCATGCCCTCAAAGAGGAACTTGAAAGACAAATTCAAGAAATGTTGGACTCCGATATTATAGAGCCGTCAAGTTCAAATTACGCGTCACCCGCCTTTTTAGTAAAGAAGTCACCGGATAGCAAGGGCAATAAACGATATCGTGTAGTGGTAGATTATAGACAGTTGAATGAAAAGACGATTAAAGACAAATATCCGTTGCCGAATATTCTTGACATCATTGATCAGGTAGGAGGAGCCGAATATTTTTCTGTTTTTGATTTAGCACAAGGATATTTTCAGATACCCCTCGCCAAAGAAGATAGACACAAAAGTGCATTTTCGTCATGCTTTGGCTTATATCAATTTAAGAGAATGGCTATGGGCTTATCTAATTCACCCATGACTTTTCAACGCTTAGTCGATAGCGTATTTAGAATGAATAGGACGAAAAATTTCAAGAGCGTAACTAATACAAGAAATATGTTCTTATTTCTTGATGATGCAGTCGTATATGGTAAATCACAAGAAGAGCATAACTATGCAATGGAGGAATTCTTTCAAAAATTGCGAAAAGCAAATCTTAAACTCCAACCGGACAAATGCGAATTTTTTAAGAAAGAAGTGATATATCTAGGTCACTTACTTAGTAAAGAAGGAGTAAGACCGGACCCTCGAAAACTTGATGCTGTAAGGTATTTTCCCATACCAAATACGCCGAAAAATGTTCGCCAATTTTTAGGACTGGCAGGATATTACAGACGCTTTATTAAAGATTTTTCAGGGTTAGCCAAACCCTTAAGTAATTTATTAAAGAAGGATGCTGCGTTTATATGGGAGAAAGAGCAACAACAGGCATTTGACGTTTTAAAGGAAAAACTGTGCAGTCAACCTGTATTGAAAATTGCAGATTTTTCAGAAGCATTTTTAGTTACGTGTGACGCGAGTGGAGTAGCTGTGGGAGGCATCCTCTCAAAAGGAGAGATTGGAAAAGATAGACCAATTGCATATGTTTCCAGGGTTCTCTCAGATACAGAGAGAAAATATGATACATATTCACGAGAAGCGTTAGCAATAATGTATAGCGTTTCGCAATTCAGACCCTATTTACTAGGAAGAAAATTTACGATAATCACGGACCATAAACCGTTGATATGGTTTAAAAAGGCGACGGACCTTACCTCAAGAATTACCCGTTGGCGTATTAAATTAAACGCTTATGATTACGATATTGTCTATAAATGCGGAAAGACGAATGTAAATGCCGATGCCTTATCAAGAAATCCGGTAGAGGAGCCGGTGCTGATTGTAACACGCGCCTGTACAGGGAAGGTTAATCGTCCCAACTATCGCGAGAAGCGATTCAAAAGGCCAAATAAACAGCGGCTACTAATAGAAGAAGAGACCAAGAAAGAGCAAAGCAGGGAAACAAAGGAAAAAAAGAGTGAGGATGGAAATATGTACGAGGACCCCAATCCATTAGAGAGTACGATACAAGAGGAAAAAATAGAGAGAGAGACAGTAAACCAAATGGACGAGACATTAAATCATGAGAGTCAAGAAAATGACTCAGTCGAAAAAAGAAAGACACACAGTAAAACCCTTATTGAATGTAAGGAAAAAATTTTTATGCGTAAAGATAATCTAATATATTTTATCACTACCACGGGAATACCTTGCGACGTGGGAGCGCAGCACCTCGATGAAAGAAAGGAGTTGCCTCGTTTTAGCGGCTTAAGCCCAGGGGAGGTCAAAATTATCGCAAAAGGGAAAATATTACAATTGGCAATGGTACTGCGAGGAAACACCTCAGTAAGTACTATGGAAATAATAGCAAATTTATTAGCTTGTTTTCGTGTGTTAAAGGAAATTATAAGTAGAAAAAAGATACGCTCTATAAGCATGGCAAGGAGTGAACGAATCGAAAATGTTCCATGGGAAACAATAGTGAAAAATCTAAGAAAAGTGTTGAGGGGAACACAGGCAAAAATTATTATATGCTTAGGAAGTATCAAATACGTTGAAGAACAACACCGATATAAAATACTAGAAGAACTTCATGCCTCTGCGGTAGGAGGGCACAAAGGAGTCACCAAAACAATGAAAAGAATAAGACAAAGGTATTATTGGGAGAATATTAAGGAGGATGTACAAAGTTTTATACGTAAGTGCTTAACTTGTCAACTCAAGAAGCTTGTACGGGTAAAAACTAAGCAACCAATGACTATTACGGACACCCCCCATACAGCTATGGCAAAAATTAGCTTAGATATTTTAGGGCCTTTCCCCGTCTCAAAAAACGGCCATAATAATGTGTTAACCTTACAATGCAATTTTTCTAAGTTTTGCATGGCCATTCCTCTCAAGGACGCAACCGCCGAATCAGTAGCCGACGCTCTTATAAAAAGATTTATCTGCATTTTTGGCGCGCCGTTAATAATTCTTACGGATCAAGGCGCAAATTTTATGAGCGGGTTAATGAAACGAATCGCAAAAAAATTTAAGATCAAACAAGTAAAGACGACAGCGTATCACCCCGCGAGTAACGGAAGTTTAGAGCGCAGTCATCATTCTCTAAGTGAGTATATAAAGGTAATGATTGACCAAACAATGGGTTGGTACGAATACCTTGAATTAGCCACCTTTTGCTACAATACCGTCCCACACGAGGCCCATCAATTTACTCCTTTCGAGTTAGTTTTTGGGAAAATGGCGCGCTTACCTTCAAATGAGCCTTTAGAACCCGAGGATCAATTACCTACCTATAATGATTTCGTAATTGATCTTAGTACTCATTTAAACGAGATACGGAAAATTGCGCGAGAAAAATTAATAGAGGCTAAATACAGATCCAAGGATTATTATGACAGAAAAATTAACGCGCAAGAATTTCGAATAGGGGATAGCGTGTGGCTATTAAAAGGGGGCAAACAATACAAACTAGCTGATCAATACGAGGGACCATATCTGGTCACCGATGTCTTTAATGATAAATGTAATCTTAAAATAAGAATAAATAATCATAAAACTAAGGTAGTTCATGCAAATCGGGTAAGAAAATCTTACTTGGAACCAAAGTAAAAAAAAAGAGAGGTAAAGGGAAGAGAGAGGGGATAAGGAGTAAAATAATATGTTAAACACATAAATTGAATTAGAATAAGGTAGGAAGGAGTCTCTAACATTTAAGTGTGACAGTCATAGAAGTAAAAATATACATACACCACAAAAAAATTTATAATATACACATAAGGATGAAAAGGGGATAGCAATATAGAACGCTATAAGTTAATATAAGGATGAGCAAAGATATATATAAGAAAAAAAAAAATAATAATAATAAAAATAAAAAAAAGAAAAAAAGAGGGAGGGGGGTAAAGAATGAGAAAGAAATAAGTAACTAAATAAAAAGCATAAAACAAAAAAAAGAAAAGAGAGGAACCAAATTTTTGGGAACAAAATAAAAGGGGAGGGAAAAACTTTTTATTTAATTAAACAAACAACGAATAAAACCAAATTTTTAATCAACAGACTTCCAGACGAAATGAATGTGCTAGTACAAATACTAGGGGCCATACAAGTGTTCTATAGAGAGGAAGGTATAGCTGCCGAGAATAAGAGGGAAAAACAGAAGCAGCTTAGGGAGGACCAGTGGCAGACAAGTTCAACCGAGAAGGTAGCATGGCAAATTCAGCAAGCTTTCGAGAAATATTATCCGAAGTTGCCAGTTTCACCCTTCACGAGCAAGCAGAGGAAATACATAAAAAGGAAAGAACGAGAGGAGTATCTACAGGAGGATCTAGTCCGGCAAATCATGTTGGATGGAATGAGATTTCGGGGACAAATATTGCGAGGACGCCCCTCGCCGGGGTATCATGAACCACCCCGAACATCAACGGAGATGATTACATCCATCTTATATTATCACAGTGTCGACTTCAGGCTGGCCTTGTGGGAACTGCAAAATAGATTGTCGGAAATCAATCCAAAGAACAACGAGGATTTACGTGCACAAACCAGGGCTCGACAACAAATGATGGTGCATGAAAGCGCTGCCGACTATTACGACGAGGAAGACGATGGTGAATCTAAGGAACTTCTGGAATTGGTATTACTGATGAGGCATGATTACGGAGTCACACATATGCAATACTTGCACTTGGAGTACGGAAAGTATGGATTTAGCGATGATCTATGGTACGGACAGTGCCGGATATGCAAGGACCCGTTACCAGTGTGGCGTCGATGTATTTCATGCGCATATTTCCTTTTTGACAATCTGGGCCAAGAAGTTTTCTTAAACGCAATGGAATGTGAATGCCCACATCATCAACACGATTTACAGTATCAAACTCTGTGTTGGCGTTGCGGAGGACCCCCTCCCTTGAATATAGAGGTGTTCTAAAGAAAAAAAAAAAAATATTTTTTCTGCAAGATTACTTAAGCATATAGTTGTAATCACAAAAAAAAAGGGGAGCATACGACCGATTAAACGAAAACAAACAAAAACAGTAGTGGTAAACCAAAGAAAATAAGTAGGAGGAGGGGAAGAGAATATATATAGAAAAGAAAATATAATAAATAAATAAAAAAAAAAACAAACAAAAGTAAGAAAGAAAAATATATCTTGTTTTCTTCTTTGTACAGTAATATCATCGTTTCTCGAGAGAGGACAACGGCAGAAACCAGGCAAAAAGAAAAGACCACTGGCAGAAAATAACTTAGGGCGTAAAACCAAAAGAAGGGAAAAGGTGAAAGGATAATACAATACAATATAATTATAAAACCAAAGAAAAGAGAAAGATGTATGAATCAGAAGAAATGAGAAGGAACAGCTTCGTAAATTGGCCCCATCCCCATCTCAAACCTGAGTATCTAGCAGCAGTAGGATTCTATTACACCGGGATAATTGATAAAGTTCGATGCTGTGAATGCCACATGGAATACGGTAGATGGGAGGTAACAGACGACCCTTATCAAATACATAAGAAATGGGGAGGACCTTGCAAATTTCTAGACACCTACCCACCGCCGCCCTCTAGGGTTGAGTGTACAATATGTTATGCACAGGAAGTACAGATCGCCTTTTTCCCATGTGGACATACATCCACTTGCTACGACTGCGCTATGAAGCTTGTGTCATGCAATATCTGCCGAGCAATAATAGGACTAAAATTGCACGTTTATGTGGGGTGACAAGACAACTGAAAGAAGACAAAAGAAAGAAAAAGGAGGGGGGAAAGACTAGCAATAAAGAAGTCTAGAGTAAACATGTAAAACAAAGAGAAATAAATAAAAAAAAAAAAGAATATAATAAGATTAATGGCGTAATACATTTTTTTTTTTAATTTTAATTTCCCCAAAACTCTTCTCAAGTATAGAAAAACAAGGGGAACATCTACATAGAAATAAATATAATTCGCCTCCAGCAATTAAGCTAGCAATCTTACTTTTCTCTTTTCAGAAATGATGTACTCATTCCTCGTGATAGTGCTATGTGTCCTAGGATTGAGCCATGAAGAAGAGAAAAAGGATGCGTACCTTAGCGTACACGCACAAAATAACGTAGGAATAATTTTCGATAGATTACAGGATGTAAGATTTATTAAAACTGATTGGACATTAACCGTCATAATAAACATGCAACCAAATATCGATTACATATTAAAGTATGAAGCAGCCAGCAGAAAATTACAAGCGGAGTGCAAGTTAACCACTAAGAAATGCAAAAAGTATGAAGGACAGTTCCAACTGCTACAAAAAGAATTTTTTCACACGGCGGAAAAATATGAAAGCTTGATACACACTTTAAACAAAACCAATGGTAGCCTATCGGAAGATATGAAAACACATTATAGATTAGAGGAAGAGCTGGTCCGAACAAACGCAAGGCACATGGTAACCGGCATCCAAGGGCGACACACCGTAGTGGAGAGTCAATTAAACAGAGGGACTAGTCAGACACAAGAAACTGTAAGTAAAATAGAACGCTTTTTGGGATACTTTGCAAACAATGCACATAATATGAGCGACTCAATTGAAAGGTATATTTATGAGTCATATTATGAACTCTTATTAAATTATATGCGAGAGGCATTAGTAAACACACAAGGAGAAATCGATCACGCAAGAGAGATGATTAAAGCATGCGAACAAGGAAAAATTGATGAAAGTCTAATACATCCTGGAGTTTTCGAGGAGGCAGTAAAGGAGATTGAGGCAACCAACATGCCATACGAGATACCTATAGGAAGAAAACGATTAAACGCGGGGAAATTAAATGCATTAGAAGGTCTAACAACGATTAAACAAGGGACGCAGGAAGGCATGTATTTCATAGAAATACGGCTACCTTTAGTGGAACCCGACCGAGCTCAACTCTATTACGTACGGGAGCTGCCAATTCCACAGAAATATCAGAATAAGACGGTGGGAGCTGCCTGGATTAAACCTATTACACCATATATAATGTTACGAAATAACTCGTACCATAACATGAAGGAGGAAGATTTGGATGCTTGCAAGGAAGGACAAAAATATTTCACATGCCCTCAACCGTGGTATCCTTTTAAAAACGATTCAAGCTGCGAATATGCGATAGTAAAGGGTGCAAAGGAGTATCCATGGCGAAGTTGCAATATTCTATATAGAGATAATTTTCACCCCAAATACATTAAGACAAGATCGAACAACTGGATTTTTTCGGTGGATGAGCCAACGACCATAACAGCAAAATGTGCACGCCAAGATCAACGAAGATACGCAATACAAGGAATAGGAATATTAAACATGAATGCCTCCTGTCTTTTACAAACAAAAGGAATCACCTCAACTGTGCCAGAAGACGCAAGAATAAACAATACTACCACTATTATACCCAATCAAAAATTAGACATTACTAATTTAACCGATATATTTCATAATCAGGACTACGCACAATACTTCTTACAAGTTACACGTGGAGGACAGGAAATTTCTTTTTGGGAGTATGAAGAAAAAACTAAAGCAGTGATAGAGGACCTACAGTACCAAGAACAACTACTACTGATCAAGACAATAACTTTGACATTAGTCGCATGCTTACTCTTACTTTTGGGTGGATTGATGGCATTTCTAGGATATGTAAAGATGGTATTTGATGCGGTACCAAATGACTTTGAGATCACCTTTCCCGAAGAACCAAACAAGAATGTGTATAGAATAACGGTAGTATGAGAGGAGACACGACTATGGGATGGAAGAACAAAGAAGCACACAATGAGATATAATCATTTAAACTAAACTGTACCAAAATTATGAATTAAATAAACAAAAAGAAATACATATATATTAATACCAGGTTGTACTAATCATTTAATTAACCTACCTCAACTAAATGCATATACATGAAAATAGTAAATTGTATATAGGGAAATTTTTAAGTATAAAAAAGAGATTAAGTAAGAAAAAAAAAAAAAAAAAACAGAGAGGGAACAGCAAAAAAACAAGGGGAGGAGAATAAATTAAACAAAAGAGAGACTAAAGAAAATGTCTTTTCTTGTTACAGAAAATGAAAAAGGAGGTAATTCAGCTCTTAATAATCGTCATCTTGGGACAAACAAGACTATCGTACGGACTATTTGGGTACGATTGTAGCGACCATATATCCAATCTAACGACTGTGTCCTTATTAGATATAGGAGAATGTGAACGGCAACACCCACCAGTAAATATAACAAAAACGTATGCACAATTATTACAGTTAAATGAGTTTGGAAAGACACAGGTATATAAATGTAAAATTAAAATAACGCGCGTTATTACCCATTGTGGCATGCATTCGCACGCGTCCAGGGTATTAGGGGGAGAAATCAGTTACTATAAAGAGATAGGTAGGGAAGAATGTTCGATATTGCAGTTGACAGGAGCCATTAAAATCGCCACCACGCAATTATTAGGAATAGCCCGAAATAAAACAACGCATAGAGATATGGTGTTTGCAGGGAGCAGCACAAGAGACTCAACATGCAAAGGGGATCATATAGCGATGAGTACGGAAGTTGGGAAGATGTATACGTAGCCGGTTGGGTGGAAATATCAATACAAGATTACTGGGCAGCAGTGAATTTAGAAGGAAATAAAGTAATATTAAGATCAGGTGCAAGATGCATACTAACTGATATGACCTGTACAGATTTTGATGCAGGACAAGCATTCTGGAATTTGATACCAGAAGGACCATGCGGTGAGCAAAAATATTCCGTATTATACGAAGGTACAATAAATAAAGTGTACGAAGAAAGACAGACGCGGGCGATGTATACAGTAGAAGCAGAAGAGATTATTTTTGCACTATTGAGAACAGGAGAAGTGCACATATGTGGATATACCATCGCACGGACAGAACATCCTAAGTTATTTATTTTGGAAGAAGCGCGAAACAGTAGTTTCATAAAGCGTGGTCCCACCGCCACCGAGAATTTAGACGTGTTTGCTTATATTAATTCGAAATTTTTATATGTAGAAAAATATATACGCGGGCAAATTCAAGAAATGTATTATAACATAATTTTTCAAAAATGCGAATTAGAAAGAAAGGTCCTCAGGAACGCGTTGTCAATAGCCACAATAGCGCCGGAAGAATTCGGCCTTCGATTAATGGAAGCACAAGGGTACATGGCGGTCGTGGCAGGAGAGGTAGTACACTTATTAAAGTGTCTAGCGGTAGAAGTTCAACATAGAAATACAACAAGATGCTATGAGCAACTACCAGTGTTTAGAGGTCAGGAAGAATTATTTTTATCTCCTCGTTCACGGATATTAGTAAGAAAAGGGCAAGAAGTCCCCTGCGATACGCGAATGCCGGTAATGTATAAACTAGGTGCGACATGGTATAGATTCTTACCATCGATTTGGCGCGACGAGACTCCCGAAATCTTAAAACCACAAACAAAACCAACATGGACATATTTAAGTCCGGAAAATTTAGCGATGGGAGGAATATATGGGGAAAAAGATATAAATCGGCTAAGAGACATGATACTATTTCCAATAGAAAAACCAACGGTATTGAATAACGTGGCTTTAGGAATGAGCGGTAGGAAGATAGATAAGCAGGGAATAACACTAAGTAATTTCTTCGATAAGGAAACCCTAGAAATGTTAGCAAGATCTACATGGGAACGAATTTGGGGAAACTTTTTAACCTTTCGGACGGCAAGTGCAGGCATAATTGGAATATTTATGTTAGGACGCCTAATAAAATTATTGATTGATACGGTAATACACGGATATGCGATATATAGCTTATATGGGTTTTCAATACACTTGTTGGGAGCAGTATGGAACTCAGTTACACAATTGTTATTACATCTAGGGCAAAACAGGGAAAAGAAAGAAACTGAAAACAACGAAAAGGGAAGAGAAAAAAATGAGGAGGAACGTATATATGATAGTGTAGCGGGGGAAGGAGAATCAACACACACAAAAACAAATATAAGCAGAAAAAGGGACTCGGTATAAAAGGAAAAAAATTTTTTTTTTAGACCATATATATGACGAGAAACCGGGAGCCTATCAATAGTTACGGGCAAAAAAATTTTTTTTTTCTTTCTTTTTTTTAAAAAAAATAAAAACATAATGATAATAATATAATAAATGTAAACAGAAACAAACACAAGAATAATAATAAAGATAAAAGCTATAAAACAAATATAGAAAGGAAAAGAATAAAAGAAGAAGGTATAAATTAAAAAGGGTAATAAAAATAGTAAAAGAAATAAAAATAAACAAATAAATAATAGAAGAAACAATCAGAAAACTGACAAAATTTTCTTTTCTCTCTATCAAGTTCCAGGATTTTCAAAAGAACAAAAAAAGGGCGTTTACGAAGAAAAAAAAAAATTTTAGCAAAAAGGGAGGAAAAAGTAAAAAAAAGAAAGGAAAGAAGGAAGAAAGATCAAACGAAGAAACTATTGAAACAACAAGATGACCTTCAAACACAAACAAATCATTTATCAAAATAGAGAAAGTGGGCAACTTGGATGTCGAAAATGCATAGTAACTAAACCGGGAGAAGACTACATTCAAGGAATTGCATATATGAATCTAACCGGTAAAGAAAATGGGGAAAAGAAGTGTCCAGAATGTAAAAAAAATAGTCTCGTTACGAAATTATCAAGGAGAGAGCAGAAAACCGCAAATCGGAGGTGGAAACAAATGTATGTTGGTAAAGAGGAGCTTGTATCCATACAAATTACAAAGATAATAACAAATAAGGACGTAAAGAGAAAAAAAGAAAAGACAAGCAGTATATTTAGAACTCGAGAAATACCATTAAGGAAAGCGTTTAGAAACAAAACAATGGAGATACAAGAAAAAGGAGAAAAATCGGAAATTGTAGGAAAACAAGAAAGCCAATATGAAGGAGTAAAAGGAGCAAGTAAAAATCAAGAACAACAATATGAAGCAGAAGAAGATTTATATGCTCAAGTTCTACAAGACTTAGAGGAAATAGAAAAGGAGCGGGAAGCAAGAGAGGAAAATGTCGAGTCATTGCCAAACCAACAGAGAACAATTAAAGAAAACGAGATGAAAATTATAGGGTTCAAGAATAACGTAACACAAGAAGAAGCAGTAGAGCACATATTTCGAGACATAGAGAACGAGTGTGAGTGCTATAGACAAATGCAAGCCGAAGAACGAAAAAGAAATGAGATAGAAAATATGAAGAGAAATAGTTACTTGTGGACAGATGACGAGATTTTAGGAATACTACAAACCTTGGAGGACGAACTGAGAAACACAGAGAGAAAACAAGAAGTAGAGGGAGAAGAGTTGATAATCGAAATAGTAAAGCAAGAAGGATAAGAAATAGAAAGAAAGAAAGAGGAGACATTACAAGCGAAAGAAGACCAAATAAGAAAGTAAATAACCTAAGAACGTCAAAAGAATACACAAGAAGGGAAAAAAATTTTTTTTATTAAAGAAAATAAATAATAAAGCTGATAAAAAAGTAAGCGAGAGGAAACAAGAAAACTAGGTCATGTACTGTAAAAAAAAAAAAAAGAGAAAAAAAAAAGAAATAAAATTTTTTTTTATGAAAACCTTAGTCCGATGTTCATTCAATTTATTTAAGAAAACAATTCAATTAAAATATTGTAGTTTAATAATGCAGATAACAGCACTGGGGATATAAGAAAACAAATCATTTTTTAAATCACACATTATAAAAAGAAAAGAAATTAAAGTGACACATTGTAAATAAATAAAAAGAAAATAAAACATATTCAAATTATAATGGTTACAGAAAATAAATTAAATTGTAAGAGTGCACTTCAATAACTTATAGTTATATTAATAGATTCAAGTTAAAGTCTTTTCTTTAAGGAATATAAACAAATAAATGCAAAATAGATAAATAAATAGAGGAAACAAAATTACCAATGAGAGGAAACACAGGGATAAGTCAAAGCAAAAATAATAAATAAATAAAATAATATATGCACAACACAAATACCTTGTATTTATTATATACAAAAATTTTTTTTTCTTTTTTTCTTCCCCTTTCTCGCCTTTCACATTTACAATTCACGCGCAAAAAAAAAGAGAAGAAAACAAAAAAAACAACACAATGAAATATAAAATAACACATCGTAATAACAACACAAACACGGAATCACACTGATACACATACACTGAAACCCGTCAATCCAAAGTGATGCTGTCATCATCGCCATCGTCCGTAAGGTCAACAAATGAGGGCTCCGTTGGAGGAATATTCCTGCTAGTACGAGGCTCAGGAACAGGATCCGTAACCAATAGCGTGGCTAAAACAGGATGTGTTCGAAAGAGACGAAAAACAACATCCAATTCGGCCTGCAAGTCAAGAAAGGCTGTCTCCATCACCAGCATTATATCATCAAGACGATGGTGAAGTGAGATCACAAGCGACTCCAGGCTTGAAACGGGGAGGTCAGCAGTCTAGAGAAAAAGAAACAGAATAAACAAATAAGAAAAAAAGAACATAAAAAAGATCTAAGAAGAACAAACACATAGAAACAAAGTAAAACTTACGCTCGTTTCCACGTCTTGAACACGGGACGGCACTCCGGTGGCACGACCGAGAAAAAAAGAAAATAATTGTCCCTACAAAAATTTTTTTTTTCTCTTCAAAATACGGATAAAGAAATAAAAAAGCGAGAAAGAAATAAAGAAAGGAAGAAAATACAGAAACGAAATACTTACCCTAGGTCGAGCCATGACGACGGAAATCGAGGTTCAATCGGGATGGATCGGTAGCAAAAATGTAACTATAGAAAAAAACGAGAGCACACGCGACTTAAATACTAAAGGATAGAATCCGAAAGTAGAAGTAAAAAAAGATATAGTGAGGATTAAACGAAGTTAGGGACGTATAAATGAAGAAATTTATTACAAATGATAACCCAAAATAGTCAAGTCTTTCGAAGATAAAAGTAAACCGGCACATATACTTCCTCATTTTTTTTTTTGAGATGGAAAGAAAGACTCTCTATACAAATTTAAGTAATTAGCAAATTTCAAAAAAATTGTACTCTTTTTTCAAGGGGGGGAAGGGAATAAAATTGTTTAATTTTATTCAGGTTGAAGTATAAAAAGAAAACGTATACGGTAGCAAAAAGCCAACGATAATGACTTACTGAGTATGAATGAAGACAGATCTATATATGTATACAAACATAAACATTAAAAAGATAAGTCAAAGAACCGCATAGTAGCGCGGTAACAACAAAAACGAAAACAGAGATGCATGTAAAAGATATGGGAAGTAAAATCAAAGAAACCTACATAATTAAAATAAGTAAAAGGAGTATGAAAAAAAAAAAAAAAAAAAAAATACAATTCAGAATAAACAGAAATTTAAAATGATTTGTAGATTAACGACAAACGTAAAAAAAGGAGAGAAGGGAAATAATAATAAATGATTACATTTTGCTGTTGATAAGAAAAACAGAAAAATATTAAAATAGAAAGGGAGTATTCTCATTTTAAGCTTTAAAATCAATTATTATTATTATTTAACCATAACATAGATACGCAGAGAGATAATAATATTATATTTTAGTATAATTTTATGTTAATATTCTTACTTTATGCCATACAGGAGAGGAGAGGGTCAATAAATAAAATGTTCCCAAGGAAGGAACCATAATAAGAGAAAAGAGGAAATTTCAAAAAAAAAGAGAAAGTAGGAACCAGAAATAATTAAAAGATTAAAATAAATTAAAGAGGACTTGTAAGATTAACAACAAGCTGGTCAAGAGAAATAAAGATACAGCTCGTTGCTTAATCAACTTAAGAAACAATTTTTTTTTTGTATAGATTTAAAATAAAATTTACTTATTAAATTTTAAGAATATAAAATTAAACATCGTTGTTACAGCATGAAAACGATTAAAACCAAAACAGACAACGTGTCCTGCAAAATGTATGTAAAGGGAAACAAAAGTGCAAAAAGGTTTTGTGACTAAAAATAATGATAAATAAAAAAATATTTTCGAGATGTCACGCACCAATTGCATGGTAAACAAATAAGATTAAAAATTTATGTAAAATAGGAAACTGGCTTCCAAACTGTTCATAAAAAAAAAGTGATGTCATTATAACGTTAATATAAAGTTGCATTGAGAATGATACCATTGTATAAAAGGGTAAAGGAGAATTTAAAGGGGAATTTTTATTTACAGTATGGAAGCTGGGTGCATCTCCTTATAGTATAAACTGCTGTAGTTTTAAAATAAAATAAGATGGAAATGGAATAATAATAATAAAAAAGAAAATTTTTTTTTGCTTGTTTGTTATTCTTATAGACTGTGATGTGCTATAAGAAAAACCACGATTGAGTATATATGCAGGTAATAAGAAAATATTATTGATTTAATTTACATAATCTAACATTATTATTATTATACCATAAAAATATGTAAGTTAAACATAAGGAAAAAGAAGGAAATTAGATTTAAGAAACATAGTAACACTAATCTGGTGGTAAAATTAAAAATACTGGCAACTGTATAAAGATATGAAAATGACGCCAGCATGGCAGATTGATATAAAAAAAGAAGAAAAAAACCCGTAAACTTGACTAAAAGCGTAGAAGTATACGAAAAATGTAACCGAAATATAGACGTGAAAGAATAATGACGCTTTTAAGAGAAGTTTAATAAGAGAAAAGTTAAAACGCATTTCTACATAAAAATTTTTTTTTCTTTTCCATCCACTTGCAAGCGTCATTATTGTTTGACAATGTAGTTAAAAAAGACAAGAAAATTTTTTTTTAGGCAAGCAATCAATGCACTCATAACTTGTGTTTTTGACTTAATTGTAAAACATTTCTAACACATGTAGTAAACAAAGACTTTAAGTGTTAACATTTTACGAGCGGAATGAAAAATATGTAAACACCGGACGAACGAATAGAACAAAGAGAAGGAAAGAAAATAAAGAGTAATAATCGCATGTAAACTAGTATTTTAAAAGAAATTTGATAGAAGGTCAAATTATATTATGGACCTTAGGAAAAAAAAAAGAAAAACAAAAAGAAATATATAAAAAAAATTATTATTATATAAGAAAAATATATAATCAAATTATAATATTGAGTGCATAGAATAAAAGTAGTAAACAAGTAGAACTTGTATGTAAACGAGTATGTTAAAAGAAATTTGATAGAAGGTCAAATTATATTATGGACCTTAGAAGAAAAAGAAAAAAGAAAAAAAAATATATAAAAAAATTATTATTATACAAGAAAAACATATAATCAAATTATAATATTGAGTGCATAGAATAAAAAAATAGTAAACAAGTAGAAATTGCATGTAAACTAGTATGATAAAAATAATTTAATAAAAGGTCAAGATATATTATGGGCCTTAAAGTAAAAAAAAAAAAAGAAAAAAAATAAAAAGAGCATAAAAAAATTATGATGCAAAAGAATCAAATATTGAGTGTAAAGAAATAAAAAAAAAATATATAATAATAAATATACATTGTACCAAGAAGCGGCCAACTGGGCTACCACATTCCAAGTTTAGAAAAATACAGAGAAAGAGCATAATTAGTAAATCAGTAAAAGAGATTTTTGTTTCCGAACGCTCTCATTTAACTCGCGCGTTCTTTAATGGGTGGGGAGGTGTAATGAACCGACTTCATTACCAATCAATGTTAAAACAAAAATTTTATTTTAAATGATAAAATAATAAAAGAAAAAAATAAGATGGATCAAGTACTAAATAAACGAACACAAGAAATAAATAGCACGACGTAAGAAATTGAGATCAAGCAGTGGCTGAAGGAAACCAAAAAGAAACATAAGCTGAAGTCACAGGGTTCATTATAAATTGTTAAAAACAAAATATAAATAGGAACAACAATATTAATAATAAATAAAAGCGAAAATAATCGCCATAAAATAATAAATAAACAAATACGAGGGGTAAATAGCAACAAATCCAGTTGACCTCAATGAAATCAAGGCTCGGCGGCCGCATGAAACAACAAAGGAAGGAGAAGTATAAGCTGAATAGCATGCTAAAAAAAGATACGGGCAGGCGGCAAGCTTAGAAAAAGCGATAAGCCTGACAACGATGAACGGCTTCACAGAAAAACACAAAGTTAACTGAGAGGAGTATGAAAAGATTTCAGCAAAGCGGTAGGGGAATAAAGCGCAGTATGAAAACAGATAAGGCCGTCCCTGAAGAAAAGTACAGAGTGGAGGGACATTAAAACCAATTTATGGGTGTAATTATACAAGTACTGCAAAACTTAATAGAAAAGCTTTGGCGGAATATCAAAAAAACAGGAAACCGAAAAGATAACGGCAGAAAGTAATTGCCAATAAACTTCGAGTTGACCTCCTTCTAGTCAACTGAAGTTATGGTTTCCAGAAAAAACCATACAGGGAGGGTTGACTGGCAACCAATCAGAATAGCTGAACATCATACGAATGGGCAGAAACACAGATCGCCGTTAGCAACAACGAAACTTCTAGAAGCTTGACTTAGAGTATAAAGCTCTAAGCTTGCAGGCGGGGGTCTTCTTTCTTCCGACCAACTTCTTGCTGACCACGTCAATTTCGCCCAGAAGCCGATACGTCATCAAGAGCCTGCAGCAGCCAGCCACCGCCCATCTCTGCGTCATCTCAACAAAGGAGACCCAGTTGCATTTAAGGAAAGAAGAAGTTTATTTAAATTTCAAGTAACCAGGAACTATATCTATTGGAGAGCAGGGAGAACGCGGGAGGAAGCAGAGATTTACACCAGGAACGACAAAATTAAACAAGGTAGAGAGTCTTTCAATATTGGTTAATTGTAAATTTTAAAAAGAAAAGATGGAGAGAAAAACATGTCTCGGGAACGCGTTGATTCTATTGCTAATTCGCTGAGTAAATGTTGAGCGTCACGAATTGTTGAAAATTAGAATTAAAATTAGAAAAAGAAAAGTTCAGAAAGGAAATGCAAAGAAAAGAAAAAGAAAACTTGGTATGGGGTAACCCGGTTTGCCACGAAGTAAAACAAATATATTAATAAAAAAAAAAATTTAATTAACTATGTACGAAGCAAGGCTTTTTAGGTAAATTGAAGAGGGAAAAAGAAATAAATTGATAAAATTTTGGCAATGACATGGGTTGTTTTTTTTCTATTGTTCTACCTATCCTTGCTGCATCTTTTTTTTTAGACTTCCATCCCCGGAGACGTAGCGCTCGCGCGTTAGTCAAACGGAAGTCGATGGATGGCTGAAATACAATCATCCATTACAAAAATTGTTTGACTTATATGCTGAACGTAACAATATGTTTATAAAGACAAAATTGAACTATAGTATTGTAAACATCACTATTATTAATTTACTAATATTTTAAATTATTTCCTATATGGAATAATTTATTTAAAAATATTAGTAAAAAAAAACGAGCATACAAGTAACTTGTGAAAAAATAGATTTTAAAATTAATAAAAAAATAGAAAATAAAAAAAAGTAATAAAAACTATTGAAATAATAAAAAAAAAAGTTTAAAAAAAGTGGTTCTAACCAACAGTTGAACTCGCGTACTCAAAAGGAAAAGCGCGAACGTTACGCACTAGACCAACGCTACTTCGAAATATCTCTGGTGTAAAATCGTACATGCTTATCTGCCCTCCAGCGGTTTAAAATAATTAAATTTTAAGTTATAAAGTTAATTATTGATAGTTACAAAGTTTAACAGATTATATTTATAACGTATCTCCCTCCATGAAAAAAGAAAAGAAAAGAAATAAAAGATTTACGCTACGAAAATACGTTAACAAAATTTGCGACATGATTTTGGATATAGACCAGCCGTGTTTGCTCGCGTCGCCACCCAAAAGAGGAAGCGACTCAAGCAAACAAAGGATATGAGAGTGGGGAGTCATCGAAGTATACCACGCGAGTCATCAGTGAATGCCGTTTATGCTTTAGTTACTCTCCATACCATCTTTTTTAGTATAAGGTAATCTAATACTAATAGAGCTTCTCACGCCTGTCATATTTGTATCAATGTTTTATATGCTCGCGTAGATGGCAGTTCGCATGCTCTATTAGCATGAATTTTCTCTTAGTATAGGTCTAAAGCAAACCCTTGAAAATTTTGTTTTATAAAAGGTCATTTATATTTGTCTTGTTCTAATTTAAATCTCAACTTTTTTATATGTTGTGTTATAAAACGAATGTTTAAATTAGTGTTATTCAAAAACTAAATAGTAATAAAAAGAAATAATTTTTATATAAATAATTGTTTTTTTCAATATTATAGCATAAAAGACAAAAATAATTTGACATTAGTAAGTAATAAAATAATCTATGATTGTTTATTAAATTCATGTATTATTTCGACGCCTCCTAATCATAAGATTCTACTTCAGAAGTGCTCGCAACAAAATGCTATTTCAAATCCAATTCAATAAAAGTCTCTTTCGAATCATAATGCAACACAATGCTGATTCCGGTAACGCGTCAACAAAATTCTCCTTCACAGACCAGTGTAACATAATTCTATTTCGGTGACCAATGCAATACAATTCTCATTCGAGCTCAGTACAATATAATTCTAACTCGTCGGACAGCGCAAGAAAATTCTACTTCGGATGTTAGAACAACAAAATTCTGTTTCGGAGAAATAAGAATTTACGATTGTTCTAAATTATTAGCATGCATAATTGATAATCTATTATTATTAAAATATATTGTATTAAACAGTAATGATATTATATTTTAATGCTATTAATACAAAAAAATATATAGTGATATAAATATGAATATATTCAATAAGCACGTACAAAAAAACTCGGACATTCTTAAAATGTTCTACGTACAATAACAATCTGAAAAAATTCACAGCTACTCTTTGGACCAAATAGAATCATTTTAAAGGGACTTGTTTTTATATTTTTTTTTCTCTCCACTCTAATATATAGGCTTGTCTCTGAAATAGTAAGTAGAAGGTGTACATAGGTGTAGTAGTAATTTAATTTTAATAGGAAATTATAACTATTCATTATTAATAATAAAACATAATAAAGTATGAAACAACAAAAAGATTTATTTTGTAAAAATGTTGTCGTAGAAATCAAAAGTTTTGAATAATAATAATAAATTGATTAATATTATAAATTAATATTTACAAAACATGTTGAAAATATACACACTCATACTAGGTGTTGCCACCTATTGAGAATATTTTAGTAGACAGTTGAAGAGAATCAAGTTGCGTCTCGTCGTCGTTCAGTTCAGTTCAAGTCCGTCTGTTAAAGTCAGAGCTTGTATTTCATTATTGTATAGAGAGATCATTTAATTAAGTTATTCTTGTATTGATTAAATAAATACTTTTCATTTAATAAAAATTGTGCTCTGCTTTTATTAATTATTTAACAGGTTATGGGCCCAGAGTGCTTTTAACTGCGCGTTTTATTTAATAAAATTGAGAAAAAGGTTTGTGTGGTTTGGAGCGTGCATCAGTCTGTTTAGTGAATTGTTGTATTGTTCTTTATCCCCTGGTGAAAGCGTCAGAGATGGCGAGTCATGGAACGAAAAGACAGAACGAAGGACAGCTGGGGGAGAAAAAGGAGAAAGAAAAAAAAAGAAAAAGGAGTTGACTCCGGGTAAGAATTTGTCTTTAATTCTCTCTCAATTCTATAAGACAGAAATGGCGTTGTATACACGCTTATAGAAAGAAAGAAAAGGACAGAGGATAGATAGCGTCGTGCACTAGTCTATAGAGAGAGAAAGTGAGAGAGAAATAAAATGAGTCGCCATGTTGGGTAAAATGACGCAATGTGTTTGAGTATGACAGATTCATGCGTGCACGAGAAAAATTATTTTTTTTATGCTTTGTGTGTGCGTGTGTGTGTATGCATCTAGAACGAGAGAAAAGACCATGCACGCACAAAATAAAATTGATAGACTGAATAAACGACAACACGAAGTGAAGAAGGTTTTTATGTATGTGTATGTGTGTATATGTATATACATATATATGTGTATGTGTGTGTATATATATGTATGTATAGTGGATGCACGCGCGAGGTCTGAACAGATTCATGACGGTATAGACAGAAATAAATGAAAACCGGTTAAAAACTAATATTTGCAAAAATGCCGCTTAGATTTGGTTAAATTTCGCTATGATTAAAAATAAATGTAAAAACGGACGCGTTTTTATGTTGAAATACTAAGTATGATTGCTTGAAGGAAGAAAGGCATTGGCCTGACTTCTGCAAACTGAAAGAGAATAATGCACACAAACATGGCGGCCATAGGCCCAAGTCGAGTTGATGAAAAGACATCGACGCCATGTACAATAAAAAGACCGTGAAGACGTGCGCGCGCAATTAGAAAAAGACAGAAAGACAGTGACTGCTAAAAGGCGAGAATAAACTCGCAGGTATATATATGTACGTATAACATGGTTATAGCATAAAGAAAAGAGACAGCATATAAGTGTGATCGTATATGTATACACTGAAAAAAGGTTGGCGCAAAAGATGCCCTCTTGCGGATATATAATGCTCTAACGGCGGGCCGCCATGTGCGCTTTCCATTTAGAACGTATGCTGTCCGCTTTTGGAAAGCATTCGCGCGACTTTAGCTCATACGTAACGCAAACGTTGAGTAGAAGCCTCGTCCTTCGATTTAGGACGACGGTTTAGGACGTATGTTGCACGGAATTAGGACGTATGTTGCACGGAATTAGGAAAACGTACATTCGAAACTCGAGCGCTGTTGTTTACCGACACGCGGCGCTAGTAGAGTACCAACCTTTTTTCAGTGTAGGAATGTGCGCGTCGTTGCAATAAAAATGACAGATTAAGAAAGAGACAGAATTAGTGAAGCGAAACAAACTAAATCAAAGCGGACAAAAATAAAGTTTACGTAAATGTATACAAAAGACCGATTAAAAAAAAAAAAGAAAAAGACAGAAAAGAACGACTTTAAGAAAAATATATTTAAGAATATTTAATTAATTGAAATTATCATTATACAGAGGAAAGAAGTTTATTGCAACTTCACAAAACATCCTCATGAGAATATGTATATGACAGTTATTGAAGGCAGCATTGTATTCAAAACTATGACAAATTGAATACAAATTAAGTAATGAATAATGATTATTTCAAATTAAAAATTTCATTTTATTAAGCTTGAACGTACGTATATAAAAATATATTTTAATAAATATATCCATGGTTTAAAAAAAAATAATATTGATCGATCATAGTTGCTGCTTTCACAAACATAGTAATACTTGTGTTCAGTATATTGTGTATGGGAATAATAGCACATATGTATAATTATAAATATAAAAATATACATAAATAACTGGCAAATTTGATTGATTTAACATTGCTTGTGTTTGGCATGTTAGATTGATTCTTTTAAATTGTCATAAATATGAATGACCTAATATTGCTTGTGTTCGGCATACTAGGTTGATTCACTTTATTTTTATAGATATATTGAGCTTGAAGGGCTTGTGTTCGGTCTATTAAGCTCATATATATATAATTAACTCTAACGTAAACTTTCTAGTTTTACTTGTGTTTGGCAAAATTATATGAATTTTATTTATATTGGTTTACTATTCCTATATAGTTGACAAGTACGTTACGAGTAAAGAATTTGACCTGGTGATAAGGACAGTCACAGAGATGAAGACAGAGTGAAGACAGATTATATATGCCCTATTGTACGACAGGTGGCCACACTATGACTGATAAGAAAGAGAGAAAAGACAGAATTAACGACAGCAATGAGACTGAGAAGACGGAGGGGCTATATAACGAGACAGAACAGAAAGTAGAATCAAGTGACGGTTTTGAAGACGGCTCTGTGAAAACTGTAGTCAAAGTAACTGCAGGAGGTCAAATAGTGACAGATTAAGAAAGACAAAAACAAATCAAAGATTTGACAGCAAAATTGAATGATGTATTGGAAAAATATGTATACGACGGAAAACACAGATGAAAATAAGAACGAAGACGGAGCTAAAGACAGAGAAGAGCGTATGGGATCACATTACGATTGAAACGACAGAAATAAAGATAGAGACAGAAAACAGAATGAATGAAATGATTAAATCAAAATTGGCAGGTAAAGTCAAATAAAAAGTTAAAAAAAAAAATTTATAAATAAATATTTCGTTGTTTTGTCAATAAAATAGAAAAAAATTATGACAGAAAATTTGACGATGAGGGTAAGATTTTTAAGCATTATTATTATAATGAAAATTTTGATTTAGACCTATCTGACAAATTGGACAAGGTAATGGATAAGCTTAATTCAGTTAAGACAGAAATGGCAAAGAACAAAAGAGAAGAAGAATAGAGAGAAAAAAAAATGACGCTTTAATGACTTTGATGATAAAGGAGGGAAGCGCCACGCGGGTCTTTGGCAGCCAGACTTTGGATTTGATGAGGGAGGAATTTGAACAGGGAAAGGAGGATCACTACAGGTAACAAGGCAGAAAGGACAGATAAATCCAAAGACAGCAAAACGACATATAAGGTAAACAATGATTTTGAAAAATTATACACTTAATGCAAAAGGATTCGGGAACTTGACAGAACACTTGGACGAACACTTAGGACCGGTAAATAAACTGAAAATATTGCGTTTAATCCAAATAAAAGTTGATAAAAGACTTAATAAAGAAAACGACAATATTTTAGACGTTTTTAAACAGTTGACAGAAATTATCAAAACTTGACTGACTGGAAAAGACGGACCAGTAAAACGCTATTATATTTATAATTATATTTATTTAATTTTAACGACTCAAATTAAATTTGAGAACTTTGGATTATTTTGTCTGAATTAAGTTCGCTGGACTTATTGTATGTTGTAGATAGTACTATTGTAGCAAATGAAAGTTCGTGATATTTTAATAAATAGAATAGATAAAGACTATCATGTTAGACTTATGGAAATTAAAGATCCAGTTGAATTGTTGAACAGAATTTAAAGAAATTAAATTAAGTGAGATAAATGTAACTCCATCTAGTATAAAGAAAATTATACAACATACAGTATAATTCAGCGAAAGAAAAGGCAGTTAATTTTATAGACAGATTTGAAGAAATAGTAAGAAGTTATAATAACATGCCTAAAGTTAAATTGTTGCCTGAAGAAAACGAAAGAGATTTCTTTGATAATGCTATCATAAGCAAAGTACATCAAGTAGAAGGAATATATTTTATGACAGAAATTGTAATGGAGAAAGGGTTATCTTATGATAAACTAAAGTTACTTATTATACAGGTTGAAAGACAAACGACAGTTATGACGGCCATATGAAAGGCGATACAGAAAGTGAGATGTTTTGAATACGACAGCTATGGAAACTGTGCCAGTGATTGCCCACGACAGGGAAATAGCATAAAGAAGTGTTTCTTTTGTCAGAGATTTACTCGTGACCATGTGATCTCAACATGTCCAAAGCGTCAGGGACACTCGAGACAGAAAGTCAGAAAAAGGTATGAATCAAAATATTATAATAATAAAAGTAAAGAAAGTACAGGTCGGACAGCATTCACAAATAAGATAGCTAATCTAATTAATAATGTCAATCAAAAACGAGCAAAATCTGTCAATAAAAGGAGACAAGAAAATTATGTAAAATATAACAGAGGAAAATATAAAAAAATGAGGCAGTTTTAACCAATTAGAATCTAGAAACAAGAAGACTAATGAACCGAGTGCTGACAGTGGTGCGACAGAACGTTTGACAAATTCAAAATTGATTTTCAGGACATTTATTGAACAACTAGACGGAATCCAATGCGCAAATAAAGACTGCAGCGTAAATCTTAAATCTAAGGAAGAAGGAAGCGTGCAAACTAATACGACTGATGGAAAATTTATTATTTTAAACAGAGTAATCTGCATGGAAAACTTAAATGAAAATTTTTCATCCTTACCAATATATAATCAGCCATATTGTTTGACTGAATTTGAATCAGAAGCGACAGAAAATAATTAAAAACAAAGACAGGTTCTAGTATATGTGACGACAAGTAGAATGAATGAAGAACAGAATATTGAAGAAAATAATCAATTTAATGAAAAGCAAGAAAATCAGACAGTCAAAGAAGAAAAATATTTAGATTGCAGACAGAAATAATTGTAAATCGCATGATTTCAAAGTCAGTGAAGAATCTTAATGTGAGATTGAAAATACAAAAACGACGGAGAAAATTAATACAAACTACGCTATGTTGTGGCATTTTTGAATGGGCCATTCATGAGTTGATTATTTAAGAAAATTACAATTAAAATTTCCTAATATCAAAACTTTAAAACAAGCTGTATTTGATGATACGTTGAAAGACTGTGAAGTGTGTATGATTGCAAAGTTTAACAAATTGCCATTTAAGGGAGTTGTCTTGGAAATTGACTTTTAATGAAACTTTCTAAAATTTTAAATATAGTTAAAGTATAGTAAGATGAAGTAGTTATCCAAATTTCAGACAATTTTACCGTCAATATTTAGAGTAATTAATCATTAAAAATATGTACTTTAACACGCAGCCTTATGAGAGCGCATGTGAAAAAAAGTTCAAATTAGTCATTGCACTAAAAATTTCTAATGAAAGTTTCTGAAAAATTAATATGATATAATTTAATATATAATTCATCAAACTTATCAATTTTAATAATATTTACCAGATAGTTTACAAGATATTCAATTATAAAGTTGTAAAATAATTTGAGATTTCGCACGGCACGCAAAGAGAAAGGAAAGTATGGCAACGTTGCGTTAGTATATATATATACTATGTCAGTTCAGACTATAGTTAATATACCGCGGAAATTCAAATCAGGTTGAATCTTGCAAGAAAAATACATAAAACGCATAAAATAGATTGCGATGTATAAGAAACTTTTATTATTTTATAAATATGAATAAAATAGCAGAATTTTTAACTAATCAAATTATGTTAAAATTATTCTAATTCAAATAATTTAGAAGTAAAAATATAAAATAATAAATAATCAATAGAATATAAAAAACATAAATAGATATGTATATAAATGTATATATTAGTAAGGTACAATAATAAATTACAAACAATATACTATCCAACAGTTATTAAACATTTATTATTAAAAATTTAAATGGTTTAGGTGACTTCGGATTTTAGGTTAGGTTTTACTTTTGAGTTTACAAATTACTCTTTCAATATGTAAAATTTTTCAGATTTTTTGATTTTTCACCATTCTACGGATTATAATAAATGGTGGAAAATTAAAAAATCCAAAAAATTTTAGAAACTGAAAGAGTAATTTGTAAACTACAAAATGAAATTTAACTGAACTTTCGTAGTCGCCTTAAATATATTACATATATTTTTTCTGTATCTTCTTACAAATAAATTAATATTAACCTAATTTCATACAAGCAATAACTTTAATTTAGTTTGAAGAAATTAATAATTTTATCAATAACTTTTTTATTTTTGGTAACTTTTGGTTTTCCACTCTCAGTCTTTTCTGTCAACATATCAAATAAGCCATTTTCTCCTTTTAAACTAAATATTTCTTTTAGAATATAATAAGTAATTCTTGCTTTGGCAATTTTTTTAAGAGATCCCTTGATACAATTTTTTTTAAAGGACACAATGTATCTAAATAAGTTTGAATCCTTTCATTTTCAATTTTTTCAACTAAAACATGTGCATATTTCTTAAAATAAACTGGGATTTCTCGCTCTTTATTAAGCATTAACTGTTTTAATATTTGAACATCAAATAATGCTTCGTGAAAATTACCATCTGCCTTATTTAAAATATCTTTTGCTAAAACTGACAGTTTAAATTTTCCAGGTCCTTTACGTTCTGGGAAATGTTTTCGTAATATTGGCAAACTATCAGCAAAACCATGAATAATCTCAAATTGTTTTTCCATCCCATTGTCAATAATTGACTTTAACAGTCGTGATATATCAAAAGATGCATTGTGCGCTACTAATATAATTGGATTTTCAAACAAACATAAAAATTCATAAAAAGATTCCAATGCATCAGCTACATCCAAAGTTATTACTTTCTTATTGCGGAAATACAATTCATCGCCAAATATATATAAACCATTAACGTCAGAAGCACTAGATGAGATTTCTGAAGTTGGTTTGATATAAACGCTGAATTCTAAATCGCCACATATAGCTGCTATTTCCAATATTTCATCTGTGGATTTTAATCCACTCGTTTCCAAATCAAAATAAATAATACTGTTTTCAGTTGAAATCGTAACGATCTGTTCACAAATTTTCGTCTCATCAATCTTATTGTCTGATGAAATACCACAATTACTTTTATAAGTTATTCCTTCTATACTCTCTCGTTTCTTTCGAAGATTTTCGCGATTATGAGCTAATTTTATCCTATTTAATTTAAATTCTTTGGTTGATGCTTTTTGGTATCTTTTAGCCCTGGTTTGATCATAGCTTTTAGCGTATTTTTCTAAATTTATCCCAGGAATCAAAGATAAATTTTTTTTTATTTCTACTAAGCAAGATTCTCCGTCGTTTTTACAACATACCCCACTTCCAAGACGATAATCAGCAGATTCACTCCGACTGTAACAACAATTTTTTGGAACTTTGTGTGCAAAAATATTATTAATACTTTCGTTTGCTTGACTAGAAGCAGCTATGCAAAATTTTTGCGCATTATTCGCATATTTATTAAATAATTCATTTAATTTTATAAATAAATTTTCATCTTTTAATTTAATTGTTTGTCCTTTAGTATTATTATATTCATTATTATTTTTTCTTCTACACCATGATCCACAATTTTCATGGCTTGCATACAAGTGTTGTGTAATACACCGCAAATTATTGGCAAGCTCTGCACTATCGCGTTTATTTTGCGAAATCGCATATGCGAAACATTTTTTTATGTGTTTTATAACACCTGTTTTATTTAGTTCTCTATTTGTTTTTGCTAAATCATAAAGTTCTTTACCAAAATTTTTAGTTAAATGATTTTTATCTGCTAATTTGAAAATTTTATCAGAATTATCTTTTCGTACTTTCGCCATTGTTGATGAATCTTCATCGCCAATAACAACCTTAACTTTTAAATTCTCACTTTTCAAAACGTTGCTGTTATTTATGAGAGCTGCTCCAACGTCAGCTTCCATAGATTTTGCACTACCTGCAAAGTTCTTACGGCAGTCATGATCAGAATTATCATGCCCTAAATCGCACTTAACGCACTTGCGATTCCGCGTTTCATAATCTAGAATTTTGCCACTTAAAAAGCCGACAATTGCACCGTAACCATTTAAGCTATCATAGCTTCGTCCATTGCCCCTTTTACTCCATCCCATGTCGTACGAAACGATGATATAGACAGTCTCACCAAGTGCTGCATCAAAGGAATCATTCAAATTATTATTATTTTCCACTGAATTAGATGCATGACGACGCAGGGTTTCTAAATGGGGATACATTTCATCAACTATTTCTATTGGCCTGAAAATAATAAATATTTAAATAATATACCATTCAGTTACAGTATTGATCTTTATTAAAATGCAGACAGTTCATTTGAAGATGAAATACACTGCTTATAATTAAATATATTGACCTAAAAATCGTATAAAACATTATACATATAAATTATTTTTACAATTCATTGGCAAATTATTAAGTAAAATATTAACTTCGTTTGAAAGTTTTATACTTCTTTATTCATAAAAATAAGTAAATACAAAAATGTATTATATCTCCAAAATGGTGTACAAAATTTCCATCATCATCATGCAATTAATAGATATTTTATATACAAATACACTGAAAATGTTATCAAATTTTCAGTCATCAAATTGATTCATATAAGCAATATACATAATTGATTCATATAAATAATAATATACATAATTCACTTATTATAAACATGATTTTAACTAAAAAATATAGGCTGTATGTTTCATGAATAATATTCGCAGAGATACATTCGATTAATCTTTGCAGTTCAATCATTCATTATTTTACTGTTGTCAAGGAGGTACATTTATATTAGGACCTGGAAATAAAAATTCAATATTTTTTATTAATGTTTAATTTAAATTTAAAATATTTAAAATACTACTTTAAAGTAGACATAAATATCTTCATTTTAAGCTGTCTTAAAGTTATTTTACTCCAGATATGCTCTTATGATCACTCGATGAATCTTTTTATCCATAATTCCTACTCCGTAAGGTTTCTAATGACTCTATGAACTAATTTGACTTATTCAGACAAATTGAGCTTCAGTATTGATGCCATTCCTGCATGAAAAAGTTAAGTTAGTTCAAAGGGTCATCAAAATTCTTATGAAATAGGAATTATGGATACAAAGATTCATCGAATGATCATGAGAGTGTCTGCAGTAAAATAACTTCAAGAGAATTTAAAATAAAGATAGTTATGTCTACTTTAAGGTAATCATGTCTACTTTTAAGCAGTATTTTAAGTATTTAAAAATTATATTAAATATTAATAAAAAAATTGTATTTTTATTTTTAAAATCAGTATAAATATCAGTCATGCTTACAACTCTTCACAAAGTTTCTCAATATTTTGTATCACCAACTGGCGTTCTTGTTCAGCAGCTCTCATGCAACTGTCCTTTGCACATTTTTCAATAGCAGCTCCTACTTCTCTTTCATATTTTTTATAGAGGCTTTTAGAAATAGTTGGAATATCCAAGCATGCTAAAATCTTATTTAAAGCTGAACAACCAATTCCAGAATGTACAACACCTGTAAAACAAAGTTGATATATAATAATCAATAACATCAGTTACTTTTTATATTTGATAATATTTCTCAATTTTTCAATGAAGTAAAATAGAGTAAATAATAAATAGTAAATAATAAATAGTAAATAATTGAATAGGTAACCAATATTTAATAATGATATTTATTTTTTATTTTATACTAACCAAGTACAGCTTCTGTAGTGGTGTCTGCATGCGAATGACTCTTATAATTATGCATTTTTCCAGTATGAACTACGGAGATTGCTTGACATTTGTGACATTGTATATTCAAAGTAGAATCTAGTCCTTCACGCCGTTCTTTAGTTATTTTTAGTAAACTTAACAAATTCTTACAATTACAACAAAACAAATTTTTTCCAAGTTCATATAAATCAATTATTCTTTTCCTTTGCAAATCTGTTCGTGATTATTTAATTTTAAAATCTCGTCTTCTTTGGATGTTCCAGCATTAATTTCTAACCTGGCCATCTTAACCTTCCTTGCATTTTCTGCTCTATTAATCAATTTTCGTTTTTTTGATTTTATTTTATCACTGGTAAAACGCCCGCACGAATCACGAATTAATTTTTCTGACATTTTTCATTAAAATTATAATGCGACAAGATAAGAGGTTAAGTTCACTAATAGAATCAAGTTGAGAAATAAGACAACTGCTGTCAAATCAAGCGATGTTGCCACGTTGAAAACCTTCTCTTACGCAAGTGAGTGTGCGTACACACATATGAGCTATTATAGAATTCTGCTATGTATGGGTGTACAGTCGGTGATAAAGCGTTAAAGTAGAGGGACACGGTTTAGAAACTATAAGTTTATATGACAAAAGTGAATACTTTTGAAACGTATTGTACGAAGACAACTCCCTTAAGACAGTCAAGCATTGAACAATTGAACCTTTGCAAATAATGAATTTAGACACAATGGGTTTTATGTAAACTATAAGAAAGCAGAGATGTACGATTCAACGAAAAATTAGTCTACAAGGACAGATATGCAACAACTGATATACAAGACTGGAAACAAATTGATGAAAAGATAAAGATACATTGTTTGTGAATTTTGTATTAGAAGACAGAGAAAATGAAACACGAATACAAAAACCGGAGGGAGAGAAATTCAAAAGATCAGTTAGACGACCAAGAAACGAAAATAATAAGACTGATAAAAAGTAACAAGGATTGGTGGGAGAGAAAATAAAAAAAAAAAATTTAGTAGGAAGACCGACAAAAGTTAAGAAAAATACTGAATATGGAGTGCAAGAATCGGAGGGAGAGAAAACAAAACGACAGATTCAATTACCAATGGAAACACAAACAAGTATAGAAAATAAGATAAATGAAGAAACTCATGTTTTATTAGCAGAAATAAATAATGACCTGAGCACACACTTGGAAGCCATGAAGTCAAAAGATAAAAAAAAAAATGGACCAAAACTATTATTGAAAAATTAGAATCTATGTATAAGAATAATGTATGGAAATTAGTTGACAGATCAATTGTAATGAATGACAGAAAAAGATCAAACCTTAAATATTCAAGATGGGTATTTAAAAGAAAGAAGACAGTAAAATAAGATATAAAGTCAGACTAGTAATTTGTAGTTTTAAAGACAGAAATGAGTATGATATTCAAGAAACATATGCACCGGTTTCACGATTACATTTAATCAGATCTATACTGGCAATGGCAAACAAATTGGATTTAAAAATATGTCAGATGGACGTGAAGACAGTTTTTGTAAATGGATATTAAAACAATGAGATATAT